>CM072822.1:38834040-39434040 GCA_036937905.1 Salvia rosmarinus | reverse complement strand
CCTTCATGAATCTCCTATAGTAACCACCTAATCCTAGGAAACTTCGATCTCGTCTTTGAGTCTTTGGTGATTTCCATTCAAGCGGCCTCTACTTTGGTGGGTCTACTTTTATGCCCTCTGCGCAGACACGATGTGTCCAGGAACATAACTTCCTTCACCAAAACTCACATTTGCTAAACTTAGCAAAGAGTCTTTCATCTCTCAAGGTTTGCAAAACCGTTCAGATGTTCCTATGATCCTCTTCATTCTTTGAATAAATAAGGATATCATCTATGAAGACCAAAACAAATTTATCCAAAATGGATGAAATACCACATTCACGAGGTCCATGAATACGGCCGGTGCATTGGTTAATCCGAATGGCATAACTATGAACTCATAGTGGCCATATCTCGTTCGAATGCGCCTTAGGTACATCTTCAGCCGTATTTTTAGTCGATGGTATCCCGACTTAAGATCAATTTTGAGAATACACCCGCTCCTCGCAATTGGTCAAACAGGTCATCAATTCTAGGTAAAGGGTATTTGTTCTTTAGTGTCATCTTATTTAGTTCTCTATAATCGATGCACATCCTCAAAGAACCATCCTTTTCTTAACAAACAAAACAGTGCTCCCCGTGAAACACTCGGCTAATGAATCCTAGATACAAAAGCTATTGGTTTGGATTTTCACTCTTCTAGTTCCTTTGGGGCCGTCCTATAGGGCGCCGACCTTTCGGGCTGATCCGGGCTCCAAGTCGATGGTAAACTCTAGTTGTCTATCGGGAGGCGGTCTGGTAGATTCTCGAAATCGTCCGAAAATTCTTGGACAACTTCTATGTCTTCTACCCGCTCGGGTTTATCCTCTTCGTTCAAATAAACAAGGAACATGGCATCCCTTCGGTTCATCATCCTCCTAACTTGTAGTCTTGATACTATCGGACTCTTCTTCCCATGTTGATCCCGTGAAAATCGTAGCTTCTTCCGTGAAAGTTAAACGAAATTTTCCTTTCCTTACTGAGAATCGTGGAATGATTCTTAGCTAACCGCTCATTCCTAGGATTATGTCTACATCATCCATGGGTATTATGTTTAGATCGTTAGCGTAACCTTAAGTGATCCTAATGTCAACTCTAGGTTCGAGCAAAAGTGTGTAATGATCATAATCCCTCCTATAGGCGATGAGATTCTCATATCCGGCTTGACCTTTCGCACCTAAGGCCCAAGATTTCTACGCATGATTTTGCAATAAAGAATCGAAGCACCCGTGTCGAACAATACTATAACGGGTGGGTCGAGTAGAACTCCCATACCGCCAAGTTTCCTGGTTTTGTTAGATTCGCCTCCCATGCGGCGTAGCTCGCCCCGAGCCGGCCGAGGCCGACGGGCGCCGGTCCTTGTTGATTCGGCCGCCGCCGGCTTTCTTCTTGCGCCTTTGGCGTTAACACGGTGGTTGCCACCTCTGCCGTTGTTAGGCGGTGGCCGCCATCGCGGTTCTTGAGGTTGTTGTTGCGATCGCCGCCATTGAGGTTCTTGCACCACCGCCGGGTTGTTGCCACCGGAGTTCTTGGGTTGAAATTTGGCCTATTGCGGCCGGGTCAAGTCAGATAAATTTTAACGGTGGTGAGCATAGCCGGTTGGTTCGCCTTATATCCGAGCGTGACCTTTGAGGCAATTGTTGGCGTAATGCCCGTTTGCCCGTGCATTGTAACGATTCACCACGTTTGCCGTGCACACACCCTTGTGTGCTCTGTGGCATCTAGGGCATTGAGGTGCCTCAACTGCTCCTACGGTCCCCTTGCTTGCGAGCATAAGTCGCTCTCTTCCAGCCTGTCCTTGTCTGCTTAGTGTTTCCTTGCACGGGCGTTTGTGACTTCGTCTCCGTAGTTCCCGCGGTTGTTATTCCGCGGTTGGGCTCCCAATTCCTTTTCCTTTGTCCAAATTATCGTTTTGTCGAGACGACACCGACTTATTCTCGGTCATGGTCACTCGATATCCAAAGCTCGTGCGAGAGCTTCGTAAGATAGGTCTCCGTGGGGCAAGAGACATGCGTATCTCCATTCTTAGCCCCGACCAACTTTTCCGACATTTTCAAGTCGGTGTCCACCAGCCTCCTGCATATCTCGACATTTCGCAGAAGGTGCGATCATAGTCAGTCATAGACATCCTTTCTTGCTTTAGCTGGAAAAATTCCTGCTCCTTCTTCCTCTTATAGCTCTTTGGGATGTACTTCTCATACAGCTCCCTCTCGAAATCCTCCCACGAGAATTCCTCTAGCTGTTCGGGTCAGAAAGTCTTCTTTCCGCCTCCCACCGTGTCACCGGTCAATCACTTGGAAGGTAACACATGACGACCTTTCCGTGTCGCACCTTAAGAAGGTAAAAATCCGTTCAATGGCTCTAACCCATTGTTCGGCTTCTTCTGGGCTCCCTTTTCCGTTAAAGACAGGAGGGTTTTGCCTTAGAAATAGTTCTTCGATCCTGCGATCGGGTTGAGGTGGAGGCGGTGGTTGGGGATTATCCTCTTGTTCTTGCTCGGGATTCTACCCTCCTCAGTCTTCCTCGACCTCACGGGTTCTCTTTCCGGGTTTCTTCTGGAGGCATTCGCTATATAAAACATATCATCGTTAATTACTAAACGCTTACAACTTAACAACATAAGGTTTTCATAGCTTTTCCTCAAAGCGAAAATAAAACAATTCATCCATAACATAGACAATTGTCACCAAAAACCCCCATTTGGGTCAAATATATATGTAGATAGATAAACAAGGTTTGTCAAAAACAAGATTTCTAACATCAAGAATCACAGGGAATAGAAATAGCAAGGTTTCGGGCCCACACGGCCTAAAAAGAAAAATCCGAGTTCTAGAACCATGGTACTGAAATAAAAAGGGAAAAGCTAGCACACATGCTAGTCATAACAAAACAAATTAAAACGTCGCCTAACGTCTTCACGGTTTCCTTCCTACTCCGCGTCTTCCTCAGGGTCTTCCTCCTCTTCGGAGTCGTCTTCCCATCCGAATCGTCCTCACGAGGTCGAACCTCGATAGTCCCGCATCACCGCTTCCATCATCGGTATGTCGCGCGGGGTCCGGTTATCCGCGCCATACAAGTCGTAGTTGTGGCGGATCGGGCCGTAGCATACTCGGGTCGGGTCGTAGCAGTGGAAGGCATCGATACTCTCCACGCCGTCCGACGGAAGGGCTCTTCGCCTTCTACCGGTGGTGGATCGGACGCAGTGGTGGTAGAGGCGGGCGGCGGACGATTGGTGTCCAAAACTGCGGTGGCAAGACGGGCTCTCCCAAAGCTCTGTGGCGTCTTGCCTATCTACCTCGTCATCCCGCCTCGCCCATCCTAATGCAGGGTATCACTGGATCAATCGGTCTCGGAACCTCAAGGTATAGCCACTCGGCGACTCGTCACGCCAAGTGTACTCCGTGGAGGAGATAGGTCCCATAGGTGCGGCCGTGAATCTTGTACACGTAAGTCGTGACTCACGAACACAGGCGGATCCTCAATCAAATCATAGCCCCGGGAATGCGATAAATGTAGTCTCCTGACACCTCTCGAGCATAACCATCCCATGTACAAGGGAGTATAGCTAGGAGTCTCTTGATGCCATCGAATCGGTTGCGCCATAGGCTCGGCGTTCTCTCCACAACCAAGGTAGACGCCAAACTCGCTAAGTCTTCTCCGGCGACATCCAACATTCCTATAGGTGCGATCAGCTCCTCGGGTGGGGCATGGGGTCCTACTCCTCCTAGCGATATAGCGCATCTCCTCCATCTGCCACGATTAAAACTAACGTAAGTCAACTATCGTCATCTCAAAACAGAAAGGATAGCATAACGAGATGCAACTAGGCTAAAACTAAACAATCCATAAGGTAGGCAACATCATAATGTACAACACATACCACAACTTACCTTCTTAGTCTTACCCAAACGTATACATATAAACTAATAACATCTTAATATATGCTACGAGATCCTTGTCTTATATCAAACACTTAAGCTAGAGTTCAACAGACTCTATCGTATTCGGAGACAGAATTAGGATTCTGTTCTTCATAACAAATGAAGATCAGTGCGTTAGGAGTACGTAGGTGAAAACCATGCGTAAATCGGAGTCCTAACGAGAGAGATCTAGCTAAAACAAATTTACTGCGCAGTGCAGGAAATTTGCGCGATCGTGCAAAAATGTAAGTCGAGACGTTCGTCGACGTAACACGCCTACCATATACGGGTCTTTAAGTCGAGGCTGAACATTCTGAAGCCGTAAGTGGCGTCCATGTCATGATTCGTGTTGCTGCTCACTCATGTCGAAGTGATGATGAAGTGCCGACGTCGTTCAGCTTAAAGGTTGAGGTCGTCCTCGTTCATCCTTCTAGCTCGCCTTTCGTCGTCCGTGCTCAAGGGTGTCGTCACTTTCATTCATCCTATCGTTCTTTTGTTCGCATAAGGGAAAGAAGTTCGTACTTCTATGTTCTTTCATGATACGTGAGCATGCTCCTTAGAGTCTAAGTTCGTCTCATGATAACATATCGCTCATCATAAACAAAACTTCGAAAGTTGGAAAGTAAAGTCTTATCTGAAAATTTTGGAAATACGATTTCAAAATGACAATCATGATCAACTCATATACATATCAAAAATGAATTCATTCATTCCATGTTGATCATTCAACTCGATACTACCATACACTTCCATCTCAATACTTGAGCATTTGCATTCGTTCAATTCAAAATTTTTGGGAAAATTTTTCTTGCTCAACTTCCAAAAATTTTTATAATAATAAAATTTCTTAAAAGTTCTTCTAACTTGCTCATCATGCAGAAATTTTCCATTTCATAAGTTTGAGAAAGAAATGCGATTACCTTTTTCCCGGTTGAGCTCGATGTGATGGAGTGTTGAGAGGAGTCAGTAGATTTCTAGAAGTCCAGTCACTCGATCTAGACTTAGAATAAAAGGATTTAGGTTTACAAAGAGCAAAAGTGCTCTGATACTAGGGGTGAGTATTCGGGTATTTTGTCGGGTATAGTCAAAAAAATATCCAAATTAAAATAACCGAAATTTTTGAAATGATATCCGAACCAAACCAAAATAATTTCGGTTACCAAACCAAAATAACCGAAAATTATTTCGGATAATTCGGATAAAACCGAATTTTTGCCTTAATTCTAAATTTTAAAAAAAAAATATAAAAAAATTCTAATACTCAACAAATAACTAGTTTGCAATATTCTTAAATAACATTGTCAAATACTAAGCAACTCATTACCAACAATCTTCATAAGTTCAAAGTTCAAAAAACATTATCAAATACGAACAATTCATAAAAATGCTACAATCTTCTCAAAACACCAAATTTAAAGTTCAATTTAGGGCAACTATTTATTTTAATTATAATATTACTATACTATATATAAATATAAATTTGGGTATCGGATATTCGGGTAAAAACTCATACCCGAATCGAAAACCATACTACTAAAATATATTTCGGTTATAACGATTGTCCGAATAACGATTTACCCGAACCAAATTAGATATTTCGGTTTGGTTCGGTTCGGTTATTCGGTTATTGGACATTTGCTCACCCCTATCTCGACACCACTGTTACACGACCCACTCCGGACCAACCCGGACCTGAGAGACGACTAATACTTAGGAGTAGTATTTTAGGGTTACATGGCTAAAATAGAGATGCATAACAAAATAAACTAGCATGCTCGAGCGTAATACGAGATAATGTCATAACGGTTTTAAAAGGTTTGAGCCATCGGACCCCAAAACTCGGCCCGATCCGATGGACCTCAATAGTTCATAAACATAAAGCATAAATAAAGAAGTTCGAGTGTAGCAATGAAAGTGTGTGAATACATATATGACGATATGCATTCAAGGTATAAACCACAAATTGAATAAATCGGTCGAGGACACCGACTCCTCAACACATTCACCATCATCACCATCGAGCTCAACTGCACATTTAAAACAAACATGCGGGGCTAAGTACAAGAAATTGCACTCGGTGGACTTATGCCGAAAACATTTGATAACATTTGAATTACGCCAATATCGAGTAAGTCACAGTGGTTTTAGTTAAAATGCCTCGCTTTACCAAATCATTTTCAGTTAAGAAACATAGCTCGACCGAGCATTTTCTTGGTGTGTATGGTCCGTATCTCATAGTAACAATTCATAACAAGATTTAAAATTAAATGTCGAGAGGAGGCCTCCCATCTACGACGCCGTGACCGGCCGTAATCCCGCATGAAGACACAACTCTGCAAGCATATGTTAACACAACATAGTTCCAACCTTCACGCCAATCCTAGCGGGCATTTATCATCCCAAGACAGACCGGACATTTAAAAGGTTGGCGCGACCCAAATGACATAACTGTCATAATAAAGTTCCAACTATCTCCACAAATTTCTACCCGGCAAACAGACAGATCCATACACAAAACGAAATATTTTGGCGGTGTAATGCAAGAAACATTTGTTAACGTATGTAGAATAAGCGTAAATAAACTCATTTGGAATAACAAGAAAGTCACATTTTAGTGGGGTAAGAAAAAGCCCACATTTTAAAGATAAAGCCCACCGACTATGGCTCGTTGTAAAAGTCCTGTGTTCGATCGTTCGTCAAAATCCCGTCATTGCGTTTGCGTCCACACCTTTACTGAAAAGGTGTTGTAAAATTCGCGGAGGCTGCCGCCTCGAGGCGCCTCGGCGGGCCGAAATCGCCCGGCGACCGCCCATCCGAAAATCCCATATGCAAGCCTCACCGATCCTCTCTGCCGATCGCAGAGGCGGCAAAAATACCGAGGCGTGCGTGAGGCGATATGGTAAAATTGTTGTTCAATTTACGGGTTTTGAGCCCAAATTGAAAGGGCCCATACGAAATTAAAATAAATCGATAACCCGACCCTAATTCGATATTAATAACAAAATTAGGGTTGGAATCAAAGAAAAGGTTAAAAATTAAAAGTTAAAACCTCTAAGCGCCTCTCCTCTTCGTAAGTTTGTACACCACCGCCGCGCCCTCCTCTCCTCATGACGACAGACCACGCCGTCGCCACTCGCCGGTCGCAGAAGACCTCGCCGCGCCACTCGCCGCCGCGTAAGGTAAGTTTTTTTCCAGATTTTGTTTCGACTTTCGCCTTCGTTCACGTATGTGAGTCGTTTTTCTTTTTTGTGTAGTGTTTGAAATCTGAATTTGAAAAGTCAAATAACTTTATAGACTTAGCTGTAATATAATGTATTATATACAGACTGTGCATGTGTCGTGTCTCGTGTGTGTGTGTGCATGTGTCTTTGTGAGTTGTGTGTGTGCATGTGCATGTGCATGTGCATGTGTGTCTGAAAATATTATACTATTATTATATTATATAATTAAGACTAGTTCATTCATACTTTACAGAATCACAGTAACAAGTAACAACACCCTTTCTTTATGTAACATGTGTCGTCTGTGTCAGTGTGTGTGCATGTGTCTGTGAGTGGTGTGAGTATGCATGTGTCTATTATCTAATAGTAAAAATATTATTATATTATATTGATTTGTAAATGCAATACTGCATGATATTTGCTTTCTCAGTGATAATTCCAATAAATTAATACGCATAGGCTAATAGCTGAACATACATATTATTATGTATTAAATTATTAATAGCTTCCAGTAATACTAATAGGCTAATAACTTCCTATCAACATACATAATAGCTTCCTGTAATAGGTTAAATAGTAATAGCTTCCTGTGAACAAAATAATTCTTCGTCTCAGTCTTTCAATAAAAATAATAGTTGTAAATAAAATAGTAATAATAATAGCTTCCTGAATAATAATAGGTTAGCTTCGAGTGAAGTGAATATATGTTAATGTGTATATGAGTTGAGCATGTTACTTGTTAGTTTATTCATATTGTTTAATTAAATAATTTAAATTTAGTTTAATAATTTTATAAATTAGGATTATGGGTTCGAGAAAGATCCACTTGGAAATATGGAATGAAAATTCCAAATCCGTCCAAAGGATACAAATATATTGAATGTAATTTTGCCATCAACAAATTAAAGGCGGAGTTGGAAGAATGAAAGATCATCTTGCTTGCACTCATAAGAATGTCGAGCATGTCCAAAAGTCCCAATCGAGGTAAAGCAAGAAATATCCGACTACCTTAAGAAGGGTGGCGACAAAGCAAAACAGCAAGAACAATTTGATGAAATGGTTGATCTTTGGAGCATACTATGGAGGCGGTAGTGCTCATGGATCGAACCGCTTCTCATGATAAAATTGACACAAGAAGCATAAGAGGACCGATGGATAAGTTTCTTGTACATGAGGATGATGAAGTTGATGAGGCTCGCTTCGACGCAGCTACAAATCCGCCACAAGTTATGTCTCAACATGCGAAAGAAGAAGAAGACAGTGGCATTGGACATAGGAAGATTTTTTTTGAAAATGGGATTTCTTTCAACCGCATTGAGTCCTTCATTTGCAAGCATGCAGTCCATCGCTTTATATGGGAAAGGTTTGAGGTTCCTTCGAGGCATGAGTTGAGTACATGGATTTTGAATGAAGAAGTAAAGACAACCACGATTTGTGTTGAAGAAATAAAGAAAACTTGGATGCAAACGGTGTCTCAATCTTATCCGATGGATGGAAAGACATGAGAGGAGAAGCTTGATCAATATCTTAGTTAACAATCCTACGGACTGCTTTTCTCAAGTCGATTGATGCTTGAGGCGTTGTCAAAGATGCTCAAATGATATTTAAGCTTCTTGGCGACATTGTGGAAGAAATAGGAGAGGACATAGTGGTACAAGTTGTTCTTGATAATGCTAGCAACTATAAAATCACTTGGAAAACTTTTGATGGAGAAGAGAAAAGTCTATATTGGACACCATGTGCATTTCATTGTCTTGATTTGATGCTTGAGAAGCTTGGAGGCGCCACAACACAAGAATGCATTGATGAAGGCAAGGAAAGTGAGCAATTTTATATACAATCATGGATTTGTGTTGGCAATCGATGAGAAAATTCACAAAGAGAGAGCTCATCGACCGCAATCGCTAGATTTACATGACTTTTTGACTTTGGAGAGTTTGATTGAGTCGAGGCAACCTTTAGAAGCCATGTTCACCTCTGCGAATGGGCAAATAGTACTTGGGCAAACAAAAGCGATGGAAAAGCGTTGAAAAGATAATTTTAAATGATCCACGATTTTGGCGTAGTGTTACGTATGCTTTAAATACTACAAGACCATTAGTGAAAGTGTTGAGAATGGTGGATGGTGAGCAAATGCCCGAATGGGATTTATATATGGTGCCATTGATACGCAGACGAGGAGAGATTGCAAAAACTTGGGCGGTCGACTTGCGATTATAAAGAAATATGGGATATCATCGATGCAAAGTGGGAAAATCAACAGCATTGTGATTTACATGTCGATCTCACTTTCTAAATCCTCGACATCAATATTCTTGAATTTCTCGGTCATCATGAAATTAAGAAGGGTTTGATGTTTTGCATGGAAAAATCGATTCCACAAGAAGACCTACTGTGATCTTCAATTGGATGCATTTAGAACAAAACATGGGCTTTTGGGCTACAAACAAATTGGAGAGTTATAAAACAAGATATCCCGGTAAATTACTAAGTAATAATATTTTTAATTATCATTGTTTAATGTTTACATACTAATTAATTTTTTTATTCACAAAAGGCGATTGGTGGATTCAATATGGAGATTCAACCCCGGAGCTTCAAAGGTTTGTTTGTAAAAGTATTGAGTTTGACATGTTCATCTTGACTTGTGCGTAATTGAGTATGTTCAATCGTATTTTGTTTTAATATATATTGCTATTATTTAATCAATTTCTATATTTTACATAACTATTTAATATTTAATTTATAATTTTATAGGTGCACACAAAGAAAGGAATCGCTTGACTACATGCAAGCTCAATTCTTTGGTGTATATCATGTACAATAGAAGGTGAAAGCAAGACACCACAAAATAAAAAGTCGTGCAAAAGATAAGGATCATTTGAAGTTGATCACTTGGCCTCCGATGATGAATGGTATGTTGGCAATATGAATGAGCGAATGAGCAAAGTGGTAGTGTTGCAAGTCAAATTGCACGTGAATGATGATTTGGATCAAGAAATCGAAGATCATTTAGATGATTCACAAATGCCAAATGTGGGAACATCGTCTTCATCAAGGACTACAAGTAAGAGAAAGAATAACACAAATTCAAAAGGTAAACTTTAATTTAAAATTTCAAGTTAAAATATTTTTATTTATAACTCTTTATATGTTTATTTACTTATATAATTACATTGTATGTAATTTAGGCAAAGGTAAAAAAGGAAGGATTGAAGTTAATTTGATTGATGAGGAAGAAGGAAGATGAAGAGGGCGAGGATGTTGAGGAGATGACAAGAGAAAATGAGGACAATGATGATGATGATGAATGGGATGACTTAAATATTTAAATTTTGATGAATTACTTGTTTATACCCACTTCATGTCTTTGTTTTGATCTTTTAAGACTTAAAAATCTTTTATTTAATGTTGGACTTGTTATTTATTATTTTATAATTTATTTATAATTTTTGGATTTTTGTTCTTTATTGTCGAGGCCACGCGGGACCGCCTCGAGGCTTACCGCCTCGAAAAAGTAAACGCCTCACTCGCTTCACGCTTTTACAACATTGCGAAAAGGGCTTTAGTCGTCGCTCAAGTCTCGAGACTTTCAAAAGCTAAGATAAACTTGATATTTCATATCGATGTGGTCGAATTCCTTAGTGAATTTAATACGCCTCGTAACACGATTAATCAATCTGTTCTCGCCGAGATCGCTCAACGATAAGCACGTTTTTCGATATATGGATTTCATTCGTGAAATCTTTTCTTACTAATGAGGTATTATACTCAATTAGTATATCTTACGCCAGATTGGCGATTCATCAATCGTAAACGTGCGTTGACTTAAAAGTCAACGAAGTCAACATTGGTCAACAAAGTCAACAATTTTGACTTTCAAATAAGTAATTTCTTACTATTTCGTTTTATAAATCGAATTTGATCGATTTGAAAACGTAAGTCCTATTCTCGATTTAGCACGTAAATCAAGGACTTATAATTATTTTCGCATTTTTAATAAACCTTTTATAAACAAAACGCGTATTTTCGATTTTAAAACGTTATAAAATGAACGTTTGTCTCAAACATAGCAATCTATGTTCATAAAATTTTGTAAAATTTAATTATGTCCGAATATTAATTTAACTAATATTTTATTAATAAACCGATTTAAAAGGATTTAAAATCTTATTAATTATCGAAAACTCGATAATTAATTTAAAAATGTCAAATGACTTTTGAAAATTTTTCTAAATTAATATAGTGCATTATTATACACTATGGTCCGAATATGAATTTATAAAATTCATATGATATTGTTTGTTATTTATTAATATATATACATATATATACTTACGGTAATTTCAATAATTAGGAATAATTATCCAAAATTTCCAAAATTGAAATATACATAGTATAATATCCCAACATCAATATACATCACCAATATAACCTATAGTTCACCATAACCATTCATTTAATAATATGTAGCAATATTCACGGTAATTACTTGATAATTACCAAATAATTAGCAAACAATTTCTAAAATTTTCAAATAAATTCCAATATCATTAAACATTATATTATAACATTGTAACATCATAACATCAACCAAAAACATTTGAATCATCACCATATGGAGCTCAATAGCTCTCGGTTTTTGATTCAAAGTGGTTTTTATTTTCAAAATTTCAACAATTATATACTATGTTTATACACTATAGTATACTAATATAACATCATAATATTTATCAAAACTAATTAAATCATCACCCTCAAGAGCTCAAAGCTCACGGCTTATTTGATTTAAATTAGCATTTGATTTCAAAATTCTAATAAATTCACACAATACATAAACAATATACTAAAGCATTAATATGTCATTGCATGTTCAAAATAAAATCATACACCAACCTATATAATTATAATGCTCTCGCCCTTTTATAAAAAAAAATAGCAATTGATTTTCAAAAATTCTAATTAAATCATAGAACATATAATCAAGGTTTTAAAGCAATAATATGTCATTACATGCTTGAAATAAAATTATACATTAAGGTATATACATAAATGGCTCACGGATTAACAACATTTTAAGCTGTGGTTTTCCAAAATTGTTAAATCAATACCATAGTCTTAAATCATAACATAGATCAATAATACATGCTTAGAACATACTAAGAAGCATTCGGTCATCATATGAACATTACATAAAATTTTCGCAAACTTTATTAATTCATGCTTGGGTTTCGAAAATCATATATAGGCGAGTATACTCATACATCTCATATACCATATCCTATGTTCACCTAAACACATTTTCTCACATTTTTGTACATAAAATCCTCAAGAACACATATTCATCCATAAGAACATTTAAAACATACATATTCATATATATACAACATTCGAAACACATACACATATATATAAAACTGTTTCGATTTTTTTGGAATAAATGGAGATAAAAATCAAACTAATGACCATGTATTACCTTGAGAATGGTATAGTATCCAAGAACAAGGTATGTATCAAGGTTGTGAAGTGGAGAAATGGAGAAGAATGGAAGAAGAAAAATCTGAAAATAGAGAGGTATGGCTCTCGGTTTTTGGGTGCAGAAAATGGAGAGAAATGGAGTGTATTTTGTGTGTTTGAAATTGTGAGAAGAATGGAAGAGATTCTCTCCCTAATACCTCTCTCTCTACACGGTTACACACACACACATAGGGGAATTATTGTTGCACTTGGGAAGAGAAATATGATGATTAAAGAGTGCAAAAGGAGCTCTCCATGTATTGGGCAACTTAAAAAGGCATAATCATGTTTATGGGGAGAAGGGTGAAATCGGCGCTTGGGGGGGGGGTTAAAGGCTGATTTTATTTTTAATTTACACATAATACATGTATTAATCATAGTATAGGTCATAGATATATAATACATGCCATAAAAATAATTAAATCATCACATAACCACAAGTTCGAAATTACCGATAACAATTTGAGAAAATAGGAATAAAAATATAAATTACACCTATTATTGATACTCATGTAATTTTTCGATCATATATATCATAATATATGATTTAGATATTAAATAATATCATAGGATAAAATTATTACACATTTCATGCATTAAAAACCCTAATTTCGAAAATAGGGTTTCAAATTTTATAAAAACTGAAACCATCGAATTCCATGGTTAAAAATCTGTTTTAATGCTTAATAATATCCATATATATCATATTATAAAGTTTAGATACCATATGATAATTTAATGGCATCATTTCATGTGATAAAACCCTAATTTACAAGCTTAGGGTTTTCGAAAATTAATATTCGAAATTATCGAGTTTAAATGCTAAAATTCGATTTTAATAATTATTAATACAGTAATTATATAAAATAATAATAGGAAATTAATTATTATAATTTCCTGAGCGATAAACTCATTTTTCAAAACGCCTCTGAGCGCCGACGCTCAAAATGTCTCAAAACGCTCAAAATCGACTCATCTTAAAATGGTCGCAGAAGTTCATACTTACTAAATAAATATATTCCATTTAATAAAGAAATTAAGATGGAAATTAATTCCAAGCTTCACCGCCGTAAAATTTCATGAAATCTTGACGCTCGATACGCTTTGACGTTAAAATATATCGACGAATCATTTCGTAATATTTCAATCCTTTAATTCACAATCCTTAGTGAATTATGAAAATGAATTCGTTATAACGATATCGTATCGAAATCACAATATTCGATGTCGTAAAACAAAATATATACTGCAAAACCCTAATTACGGTTTAGAATACCGTAATCGTATGTTCGTTTCTTCGAATATTACATTTTCTGGTCACCACACTAAAAATCATAACATGCTTATCTTTTAATCTAAAACAATATATATGCTTATACATAACATACTAAACATAATTAGTAAACCACTAAACATGCTAACATAATTTTCATATTTTCTCATAATAACATAAGCATGTATATTAAAAATCTAACTATTGGAAATCGAAAATTTTAACGATATATAAAGCTTGTTCGATTCTAACCTTTCTCCTATTTGATTTTTGGTGACAAGGATTTATATCAAGGTTTTGGTGAATGAAAATTGAAGAACACACTTTTTTTTTCTCAAGAGCTCACGGCGGTAGAATGTTTTGGAAAGAGAAATGTAGTTTTGTTTTGTTTTATCCTATCACTTATGTATCAAAGCAAAAGGAATAAAGACTAACACACTTAATACATTCATCCTATACTCCTCGGTCCAACACACACATACAAAGCAAGATACATAGTTATTTTTCTTTACGACTCATCACTTACACATATTAAATGGCCATCAACTCAACTAATAAAATAAGCAAAATCCTTTACTGGGTCACAATATCTCGCACTTTCATTTCAAAAGGGATGAACTTTTATTTATTTTTGTCCTATACTACATAATAAATATCTACACAATGCCAAATCTGAGTAAATCATCAATTAAGAGTTTAGAAAAATCTTCCAACCTCAATTTGTCAAGATACACTGCTATTACCTATGCCAA
Source organism: Salvia rosmarinus (assembly GCA_036937905.1). Lineage (NCBI taxonomy): Eukaryota > Viridiplantae > Streptophyta > Magnoliopsida > Lamiales > Lamiaceae > Salvia > Salvia rosmarinus. The sequence continues at coordinate 39,419,340 of CM072822.1, read as the reverse complement.
CACACATCCACTTGATGTTTTTATTAATTATCTTGGTTTGTGTGTAATTAAATCCCACTTGATTCATATAATTACACATCATAGCAAAGATAACAAAATTTCATTCATTATGTTCTAATATGAAATTGTTCACGGCACTTTCATGTAATATTTGTCCAACATTTTATTTTTATTGCTATTAATAGTTATATAGCATAATGTATGTCTTAGATGATAAATTAAATCATAGAAAAAATAATTAAAATGTTCATGTGTCAAAAACCCTAACTTTCGAAATTAGGGTTTTCGAAAATTACACATTTATTCAATAACTAATCCTTACTCCTCTAACATTGTTTTAATGATAAATAATGCTCTTATTACATAAAATAATCATAGGAATTTAAATATTATAATTCCTTGATCATTAGACTTATTTTTCGATTCGTCTCTAAACGTCGACGTCAAACGCCTCAAACGTTAATAATCGAACTATCTCAAAATGTTCGTAATAAAGTCAAAATGACTTTATTAATTCATTTCATTAATAAGGAATTTAATTCTAAGCTTTGTCACTTAGAAAATTTAACGTAATATTAACTATCGATATTCAATCGACGTTAAAATATTACTACCGAAAGAAATTATATAAACTATATCCCTTAATTCACAATCGTTAGTGAATATGATATAAGAATTCATTATATCATAAATAATCGAAATCAATATTCGATAAGTTACTAATTTAATTATCGCGACGAAACCCTAATTTACGAATTTTAATTATCGTAATTAGGCTTTAATTCTTTGGGATATTACAGTCCTTCACCAACCTCTGTCATTATAACAACAAAGACAAAGTTTGAGATTGTTTTTAATCATTGATAATGGGTAAAAGCAATTTGTACCCATTATTTAGATACTTGCATGGTATAGAAATCATATGAATATAAACAAATAATGATAGAAGTTTACCCCGGAATCAGTGGATCTACCGAGAAGCTTTGGTCCTAACCGACGTCCTAAACAATCTGAAAGCAATAGAAAAGAAAATTTGAGATCACATATTCAAGCTTTTGGATAAAAAGTTAAAAATTACTGCTTCACAATAAAATTCCTTAATGAATCAATTAATTTTTTTCAGAAGCACAAACAGAGAAGGAAGAGCATGAAGCAGTCTTGACGGAATTGTCTACTTCAAACATCTATGGACTACATGCTAGTAGGAAGTGTGAATGTGCAATATCAGGTTGCTTAAAACTTCCATAAACCACTCTATCCCCAGACAAATATGTACAGAAGCATAAAGGGGTGACTTGCAAAGTTGATAAAAAAGAAAGTAGCAGATTTACAAACAAGGAAAAAGATACTTGAATATGGATGGCAGTCCCTTTTAGCTTAACAAACATCAAACAGCTAAATCTACTACATAAAGAAAACGTTTGACAACCAAGCAGCAACAGCAACAGCAGAACTGAAAGAACATCAAACATGTGCAGAATGCTCGACCATCCCCATGTATATATATATATATATATATATATTGATAAAATAAGTCTTTTACACAACAATATAAATTTACCAGCCATAAAGAGGAGAATCATAATCTACACAACTTTAGAAGCTAGAAACACACTAATGCCCCATACCAATTGCATAAAACCGAGTAATAATTTAGATTAAAATAGCATCATAAATATATAAAGTAAACAAAATTAGTAATCAAATGATGATATCAATTAATCGAAGAGCCAAGGAGCAGGACAATGTCACTACGTACCAATTGACGAACACTTGTTGACACCTTCGAGGGTGACAAGGACTATTAGAATGAAGACAAATGGCAACAAAAACGCAAGAATCAGAATGCTGTGGAACAGCATGCGGTACGAAATGTGGCGAGCTACGACCTTGATCTTCATCAAATCTCCACCTCCATTTCCATTTCCTAGCTCTCAGTAGAAAACTATCGGTAATTCCACATCAGAAAACTATCGGTAATTCCTTAAAGATTTTAACCCAAAAGAAGAGATATCTCAAAAATATACCCTTCCACTTTGAACAGATCGACAGAGCCCTCATCTTAAAGATTTTAACCCAAAAGAAGAGATATCTTAAAGATTTATTCCTGTAACAAAGTTAGTTAACTAGAAAGAGACCTTGTGGGCAAGAGGAAGCCTCATGAAGCATCTTTCATTTTTTCTGATATCTTCCTCAGCAGCCTCCGGATAGCTGCATCGAGAACCCGATAAAAACTCAAACTATATTATTGGGACTCTTATTCATTGAATCAATGACTGAGGATAGTAAATAAACTGGAAATGAAATAATAGACCTGACAATGAAATGAAATGACACAAAATTTCAACTATAAAAGTTCATCAAAAAATCATCAGAGAATATAATGGCAGCGCCAACATTGTAAGCACTGTAACTCTCTACAATCTATCTGTCTTTACTCTCAACTAAACATTCGTCTTTAATTCAACTCAACTGCTCCGCCATCGCGTGCAGCATAAAATTCACCGAAAACTATGTTTCCATAATCCATATCCACCAAAGAAGAGTTCAAGTACCTATTAATCCTTCAAAACTGAAGTCATCTTTTTGTAGAAATTGCAAAACGAAATAGAGACATAACATGAATATTACTAAAACTTCGCAAGCTATTAAAAAAATCAATAAATATACAAAGGAACTTTTCAGAGAATTAATCACGAAAAAAGAGAGACAAACAGAGACAGAAGAATGTGTGCCTATAGGAAAATTGTATACTAGAGATAAGCGCTGATGATATGGCGGAGGGATTTGACTTCGAGTGCCTCTTCCAGTTTCCGGCGACGCAATTCCTCATCTTCGATTGACGACATTTCCCTTTTTGCTTCTTTTCCTCCTCAACTTTCGTTCTCTCCTAATTTTCGATTGTCATGCTATAGTCGTAGATTAGGATTTACATTCCACTTTGAACAGATCGACAAAGGCGGATGAGAGAGAGAATATTAGGGCTCATATCAAATGGGCTCATATCAAATGGGCTCAAATCAACTAATGGCTCATATGAAATCTTACGACTGACAACGTGATAAGGAGGCGATAGGCAACGCGGTTAATGGCCGTGGATTTAATCAACACAAGGAAGACGACGTGGGTGAAGCCGTTGTCATGGAATTTTCTTGTTAATAGCATCACGCGGAACGAACCCCGATACATAATATAAACCACGCTAATAGACCACTTGATTTTGGTGGCGTAAATACATAACCGATTGAAAAAAAAGCGGTTATAGACCACGCGTTCACCGCACGTCAGATATATCATAATAGACAACTTTCGTATTAATGTACGCGATTATTACACGTATTACATAAGTTAAATTCTTGTAGTGTAAGCTATTCTTTTCAAAATAAATTCCCAAAATTACTAAACATGTCAGAAAATCTATAAAAATTCCTACATGTGTTAGGCACATAATAGTATGATCTTATAACATGAAATCACTGTGATCATCAACTCATTTATTTTCTCAAGAACTCATTTTTTTTAATAATTTTTTCAAACATGCCTAAAAATTATCAATTAAATTATATATGCTCATATATTGTCCTTAATCAATTATCCATGTTCAAATTACTATCTTTAATCTCATATCCATGCTCATTATATTGATAAAATTCAATATCACCACTACACCAAACCCCTATGGTTCGGTCATTTGGGAAAAAGAAACTAGACATGTTTCTAAAATTTTGTGTTAATTCACACACAATAATATAACTACCATAAGCATAAATCTAAACTCAAAATCAACGTCAAAAACAAAAATCATGCTCATGATAAAGTCTTCGGCCTTTAAAAAAATAAAATTTGTGAGGCTTTTACGTAATTTAATATTCATGCTTAGAGTAATCAAGAAATTAATTAAATTGAGCATCATTTCTTAATTCAAAGAAACAAAACACACACATACATACAAGTATGATCGATAATCATATTTTCTTGTATCTAAATGAAGGCAAGAACATCATTAAACTTCATACCGATTTTGATTCTTCAAAAACTTGATGGAGTGAGCAAAAATCAAGAGTGTTCTTGATAAAATGGAGAATTTCATTTCTTTCTTCATTTGTAAGTTTCAGACAGAGAGGAAGAAAGAGATGTGAAAGTGGAGTGTGTTTGCACTTTGTTGTTGTCCTTTAATATTAAAATTCATTTTGCTTTTTAATAAAGTTAAAAGGTGTGGACACAATTTAACCAACAATTCATTCTTTTTCTTTTCTTTTCCGGTCAGGCCTACACAAATAGGAAGATTGGTCTTTGATATGATCACTTGGTAAATATCTAGATATCAAATTAATTTAATGAAACAAAATATATGTGGTATAAAATTGACCAACATTCTTTTTCCTTTAATTTTTGGTCAAAAGAGTAGTATAGCTAGATATGTATCCTGATATTATTTTTGCACACTTCGAGACATAACTTAAAGGAAAAATTCTAAAGCTACTTTTCTTACTCGATTTCAAATTAAGATTTAGGTCGCGTCATCTACTAATTGAAATTAATTTTTGATTTCTTAATCTTTTAACTATTGATGCAAAATTCCTAATTAAGGACCTAATTAAACTTAAACTGATTTTAGATGATCGAGGTATAACATTGTGATTAAGGCTGAATTGTTTATTTTTTGTTATGTTTATTGATTTCTTTATGCTTATGATGCTTAAATATCATAATCTATGGTTTAAATTATTGAAATTCATGAAGTTGATGGAATCAAGTAAGCATGCTTAAACCCTAATTTTGTATGTTAATTATTTATTATGATTTGATTAAATTGAGTTTAGATATGTGTAATTAAGTGGAAATAAACATGATTTATTAAAAGAAATTGGAACAAATTGAATGCATATATAATCCCTAATTTTCAAAAATAATGACGTTGAATGATCTTTGAGTTCTTGATTTTATTTGATGTATTTGATATGATTTTTGAGATCTAAGATATAAATAATGCTTAAGTTGAATTTATGAGATTTTATGAACTTGAAATGTGAAAGTTGAAATTTGAAAGTTTGTGCTAAATCAAGGATTTATATGATGAGTTTGATTAGGTTTATAATTGATGATGGATTGGTGATCATTGATGATGGATAAGCATATATATGAGTTGATTGAAATTAAATGGATTGTAGATTGAAAAGTTCATTTATTTACATAATGATGTGGTTGAAGGGCATGTTATGAATATAGTGTAAATGGATTAGTTTGAACATGTTTTAAGTTTCTAAGTATATATTTAAGCATATGGTGATGATTTGGTGGAGTTTGGATAAGTTTGGTTGAATTGGGAATGAAATGACGACTCATTTTATAAAACTTACTCTTTGAAATTTTGTTAGAATTGGTATATTACTAAAAGGTTTTGAGAATTAAATTAATAAACTAATGATAAGTATATCGTTGAGATTGGTTTACTTGATTGCCTTAAGTTAAGGTTAAAATGTTATGCATTGACAAAATTAGGTATAAGTTATTTAAACTCTTTTGATTATGGCATATTATGTAAATTACTAAGATTAAAGTTTATTAAGGAATAAGTCATGAAGGGATGCAATAGCCTAACCCAAATCTTAGAGTTTGATAAAACTAAGAATAAGATGTAATATGTTCAAGTGAATAAGAATATTTGCTAAGTTCGATAATTATTTTATTTAAAAGGATCAAGTAAGGACAAGGAATTACAAGGACGAGAATGAGGTACTCATAGTGACGACGTTCCAGGTGGGTTTTCTTTTCACTAACATGTGTTTAATATTGAACATTTAATTTATATCTTGCATATTATTGTGAAAGATTGACTTTCTATATGTTGAAAATAAGATCATGTACTTGTTGAGCATAATATCATGTTATTTGTTGAGTCTAAGATCATGTTACTTGTTGAGCATAAGATCATGTTACCTATCTACGGAAGAATTATGTTAATGATCGGAAGTATATAGTTGTGTAGACCGGTTAGGGTATTGAGAAGAGGCCTACTTCCATTACCTAGAAGAACGTAGATAGGCGGGGCTGTGATTGGTAACCTTGGGGCCAACACAGGAAAATCATACCGGCATAGCATATCATCACATAAGATTGCATTGTTTCAGTTTCATAAAGCGTATTGTTAATGAAAATTGATTCAGGTATTATTTTTTTAACTTTTGCGTTGGATAAAGTTCGGTAAGTTAATAAAGTTTAAATTGTTGGCAATAATCCACTGAGTACTTGTTGGTACTCACGCCCTGCATTTGTTTTCTGGATATGCAGGTTGAGCTTGGAGATGGCGATGGAAGAGGAAGCTAAGCTAGGGTTCTTTTGCCGTACCTAATTATGCCCTAAATGTTATGTCTTCATACATGACATTCATCCATCCTTCCGTTGTCAAACTCATATTATTTTGTTGTTGATCTAAGAAATACTCTATTGTATGTTGAAGTTGTATTGTGTAAACTTTAAATATTGGCTTAGATTTTTGTTAGTTATCGATTAAATAGTTAAATCCTTTTTATCTCGAATATTATTATAGATTGGAATTTCTTATGTTCAGTATCATAACTAGTCATACCGATTACTTAGTTAATCATTTAATTAAGTAGTCGATCGTGATAGAGTAGTATCGAGCGGTTGTTCGCTCGGATCCGTGAATCTTTCTTTCTTGAGCCTAAACTTTTCTTGGGAACCTCGAGTCTTAAAAATAGAATGAAATTGATGGTAGCTCAGTATAATAACCCGAAAAATTTAAAACTTTTATTAGTGATGCTTAAACCAATTATTTGTGTTGCTTAGACCTTAATTATGTTTAAGGTGACCAACGAAATAAATTAGAATCGATTCAGAGATCGAAAACTAGAAGAAATCAAAAACTAGTGACTAGTCCTACCGGATTAGGGTTTTCTGAATAGCCTGAACATAGAATGAGAGATCGAGAATGAATCTCAACAAAAGGATTTCATTTCTAGAATCGCCTCGTGAAAAAATGTGAGAAGCCAAAGGATTGGAATTTTCGGGCATGCTTGCCCGGTCAGTCTCAAAAGTACTATTCACGAGCCGGATCAACTTCCAGTCCGTGCTAACCATGAAAATTAATGATAACAATCAAAATAATGAAGGAATATATTATTGTGAATTTAGAATTCATAAGAATCCTTTTTGAACAAAATTCCTGAAGAACTTAACTGAACGCCGGGTATAAATATCGAAAAAACCCTAAACAGATCGACAAAGGCGGATGAGAGAGAGAATACTAGGGCTCATATCAAATGGGCTCAAATCAACGTATGGCTCATATGAAATCTAATGACTGACAACGTGATAATGAGGCGATAGACCATGCGGTTAATGACCCATGGTATTTAATTAACACGAGAGGAAGACGACGTGGGATAAAGCCCGTTGTCTATGGAATTTTTGCACTAATAGACCACTCGGAATGAACCCCGTGGTCTATAATATTAAAACCACGCTAATAGACCACGGATTTTGGCAGCCCGTCGTCTATAACCGATTGAAAAACGGTTATAGACCACGTGTTTCACCCTGCACGTTGTATATATCATAATAGACAACTTTCGTATTAATGTATGTGGTCTATTACATGTGATCTATAAGCTAAATTCTTTTAGTGTAAGCTATTCTTTTCAAAATAAATTCCCAAAATTACTAAACATGTCTCAAAAAATCTATAAAATTCCTACATGTGTTAGGCACATAATAGTATGATCTTATAACATGAAATCACCGTGATCATCAACTCATTTATTTTCTCAAGAACTCATTTTTTAATAATTTTTTCAAACATGCCTAAAATTATCAATTAAATTATATATGCTCATATATTGTCCTTAATCAATTATCCATGTTCAAATTACTATCTTTAATCTCATATCCATGCTCATTATATTGATAAAATTCAATATCACCACTACACCAAACCCCTATGGTTCTCATTATTTGGGAAAAAGAAACTAGACAAGTTTCTAAAATTTTGTGTTAATTCACACAATAATATAACTACCATAAGCATAAATCTAAACTCAAAATCAACGTCAAAACAAAAATCATGCTCATGATATACTTTTAAGTCTTCGACCTTTAAAAATAAAATTTGTGAGGCTTTTACGTAATTTAATATTCATGCTTATAGTAATCAATAAATTAATTAAATTGAGCATCATTTCTTAATTTCTTAATTCAAAGAAACAAAACACACACATACATACAATTATGATCGATAATCATATTTTCTTGTATCTAAATGAAAGCAAGAACATCATTAAACTTCATACCGATTTTGATTCTTCAAAACCCATTGGAGTGAGCAAAATCAAGAGTGTTCTTGATAAAATGGAGAATTTCATTTCTTTCTTCATTTGTAAGTTTCGGATAGAGAGGAAGAAAGAGATGTGAAAGTGGAGTGTGTTTGCACTTTGTTGTTGTCCTTTAATATTAAAATTCATTTTGCTTTTTAATAAAGTTAAAAGGCGTGGACACAATTTAACCAACAATTCATTCTTTTTCTTTTCTTTTTCGGTCAGGCCTACACAAATAGGTAAGATTGGTCTTTGATATGATCACTTGGTAAATATCTAGATATCAAATTAATTTAATGAAACAAAAATATACACGGTATAAAATTGACCAACATTCTTTTTCCTTTAATTTTTGGTCAAAAGAGTAGGTATAGCTAGATATGTATCCTGATATTATTTTTGCACACTTCGAGACATAACTTACCGGAAAAATTCTAAAGCTACTTTTCTTACTCGATTTCAAATTAAGATTTAGGTCGCGTCATCTACTAATTGAAATTAATTTTTAATTTCTTAATCTTTTAACTATTGATGCAAAAATCCTAATTAAGGACCTAATTAAACTTAAACCGATTTTAGATGATCGAGGTATAACATTGTGATTAAGGCTGAATTGTTTATTTTTTGTTATGTTTATTGATTTCTTTATGCTTATGATGCTTAAATATCATAATCTATGGTTTAAATTATTGAAATTCATGAAGTTGATTGTCACAGCCCACCTTATGACTTAATGATGGATTAGGGAGGGCTGGTTGAAGGAACAATACTTAAGGTTCATGAAAGGCTATTACGGGGATATATAGTACGTAACTTAGCATGATTTGTACATTATAGACATTACTAACATAATGTACTAGAAAGGTTTGACCAGCAGATCCAAAAGAATACAAATGATCTGCTGGACTTCAACTGTAACATCATTGTATCATCAAAACAATAAATAATTCAGAGTTGCAGCGGAAAACGTGTGAATACACATATGACGATGTGTATTCAAGGTTCATAACATGTAAGCATCAAAAAGCATCCTCGACTCCTCAACACTCTCCATCATCATCATCAACAGCTCAACCTGCACATTTAAAAACAAACATGCAGGGCTGAGTACAAGAATGCACTCAGTGGACTCATGCCGAAAACATTTTATCAGATTTAAATTACACTGCCACATCATGGTAAGACATAAGGGTTTTATTTGAAATGCCTTATGCTTACTAAATCATTTTCGTCAGTTCATAAACATCTGCTTGGCCAAGCATTTTTCTTGTATGTATGATCCATATCCCTTACCCTTTCATCATAACATCATAGTCGAACGTCGTGAAGGAGGCCTCCCTCTACGACGCCGTGACCGGCCGTGAATTGTCCTTACAGCACACAGTCACCTTTGGTGTACACGTCAATCCTAGCCAGGTATAAGCCTTCCGGCATAGGATCCGATATCGATTTCATTCATAAGTTGGGGGCGACCCAACAACATTCATAACATTTCATGGATAGGATACATACACAAAACATAAACATTTTTGGCAGGTAATCTTGTAAACATTTTCTCAACAGTTGAAATAAGCATCGTAAATAAACTCATTTGGAAAGTATAGCAAAGTCAATTTTGTTTTGAAAGAAAGCCCACCTGAACTAGTGTTCGTCTTAAACTTGATTACTCGTCAACGCCCGATAAGTCGCGCGGCGTCCACACCTTTACGTAAAAGCGATGTTTAGTACGTTGATCGAGCTAAAAACACACTCAAATTCACTCGCAATCGTACGAGGTAATCGTAGCGTGATAAGTTAACACGAGTCATCTCTCAAGGAAAACTTAACAGGGCCATTGTTTGTATTGCGCACAGAAAGCAATTAAATCCTAAACATTCTAATAACAACGGGGGTTGAAAATGCAAGAATTGAAATACGAGAAAATAAATAGCAATCCTAAGCTAGGGGTTGTCAATCCCTAGTTGAACTACGAAAGCGATAAATCTGAACCAGGGGTTGTCAATCCCTAGTTGAACTATGAAAGCATGATAAATCAAAGCAATAAACGAAAGCAATATAAATCAAAGCAGCATGAAAACAATCCATTGTCACTATGGAATTGGAATCAACAATATTTATCTAACAATAATACTATGAAAATTAATCCAATAGAACTGATAATCCAAAGCATAAATTGATAAACACAATATTCAATGATGAAACTAAAAACGGGAATTAAAGCTAACAATTATCTGTTTGTGTCGATCTGTTGGAGAACTCCTAAAGAACCATGGTTGAAGAACAGTGGCTCAGCGCCGCGGCTCGTGAAAAGAAAAAAACTGAGGACCCCCATTTTGACCTAAACGTGTATATATATATAAATTGAAAGTGAACCGGCGTTTAAGGTGGCGCAGCTCGTAATACGCTCGACTTGAAAGGCGCCGGTGGGTTGAGCGCGGTTGAAATCATTCGACTTGAAAGCGAACGCCGGTTACAGATCTTGTGGCCGGAGAAGGTTCTGCCTCACAAATGAGCGCTGGCTCATTGTGAGGGCCGGCTGGGCCAGCATGGTGCACGACGAGGCGAACGTGTGCTCGGTTTGCGCGCTAGGCGGTAAAACATCGATGGGCGCGGGTCAGCGGGCGAGGCGCGCGGGCGGGCGAGCTCGTGCGGCGGCGCGCGCGGCGGCGTGCGAGTGGGCGAGTGGGATGGTGGCGAGCGCCACTCGAGCGCACGGAAAATCGAACGCGCGCGGAGGCGACGCGCGCGCGGGCGAGGGATGACACGGCGGGTGCACGGGCGAGCCGGGCGAGCGGGGCGCTGAAAGGAAAGTGAAGGCGCCGAGCGCGCGAGTGAAATCGCTGAGCGCGCGCTCGGAGTGAGCGCTGGCTGGGGCGCCGGGGCGTGCGGAGCGTGCGGGCGCGCGGTGATGGTGCGCGCGGGCGTCCGGCGCGTGCGACGGGAAGTCGTGCGCGACTTTGTCGTTTCGACTCGTTCTCCCTCGTCTGAACTCCGATTAGCGCACGGTTTTCGCCTACGAACTCCTGTCAAGAAGCTCTTCGTTATAATTGATCCTTGGCAGATTTATTTCATCCTATATAATGCCGATTTTCTGTAAAACATCGAAACGAACGAAGTAAGTCCGAATCGATAAATACTAATCAAACCAACGGCATAAATAGGACAAACCATAGAAAATGACATGTAAAACAATACCAAGAATCATCACAAAATCATACCAAACAATGAGCCCTAATATTATCTCTCTCATCCGCCTTTGTCGATCTGTTTAGGGTTTTTCGATATTTATACCCGCTCGCTAAGTTCTTCCTAATTTTGTTCAAAAAAGATTCTTATGAATTCTAAATTCACAATAATATATTCCTTCATTATTTTGATTGTTATCATTAATTTTCATGGTTAGCACGGATTTGAAGTCGATCCGCTCATGAATAGTACTTTTGAGACCGACCGCAAAGATGCCCGAAAATTCCAATCCTTTCGCTTCTCACATTTTTTCACGAGGCGATTCTAGAAATGAAATCCTTTTGTTGAGATTCATTCTCGATCTCTCATTCTATGTTCAAAGTTATTCAAAAACCCTAATCCTAGGATTAGTCACTAGTTTTGATTTCTTCTAGTTTTCGATCTCGAATCCATTCTAATTTATTTCGTTGGTCACCTTAAACATAATTAAGGTCTAAGCAACACAAATAATTGGCTTAAGCATCACTAATAAAAGTTTTAAATTTTTCGGTTATTATAATCGAGCTACCATCAATTTCTTTCTATTTTTTAAGACTCGAGGTTCGCAAGAAAAGTTTAGGCTCAAGAAAGAAAGATTCACAGATCCTGAGCGAACAACTGCTCTGATACTACTCTATCACGATCCGACTACTTAATTAAATGATTAACTAAGTAATCAGGCTATGACTAGGTTATGATAGGAACATAAGAAATTCCAATCTATAATAATATTCGAGATAAAAAGGATTTAACTATTTAATCGATAACTAACAGAAATCTAAGCCAATATTTAAAGTTTACACAATACAACTTCAACATACAATAGAGTATTTCTTAGATCAACAACAAAATAATATGAGTTTGACAACGGAAGGATGGATGAATGTCATGTATGAAGACTTAACATTTAGGGCATAATTAGGTACGGCAAAAGAACCCTAGCTTAGCTTCCTCTTCCATCGCCATCTCCAAGCTCAACCTGCATATCCAGAAAACAAATGCAGGGCGTGAGTACCAACAAGTACTCAATGGATTATTGCCAACAATTTAAACTTTATTGACTTACCGAACTTTATCCAACGCAAAAGTTAAAAAAATAATACCTGAATCAATTTTCATTAACAATACGCTTTATGAAACTGAAACAATGCAATCTTATGTGATGATATGCTATGCCGGTATGATTTTCCTGTGTTGGCCCCGAAGGTTACCAATCACAGTCCTGCCCTATCTACGTTCTTCGGTAATGAGAAGTAGGCCTCCTTCTCAATACCCTGACCGGTCTACACAACTATATACTTCCCGATCATTAACATAATTCTTCCGTAGATAGGTAACATGATCTTATGCTCAACAAGTAACATGATCTTAGACTCAACAAATAACATGATATTATGCTCAACAAGTACATGATCTTATTTTCAACATATAGAAAGTCAATCTTTCACAATAATATGCAAGATATAAATTAAATATTCAATATTATACACATGTTGCCTACCTTATAGCTTGTTTAGTTTTAACCTAGTTGCTTCTCGTTGTGCTTAAGTTATCCTTTCTGCTTTTGGAATGGCGATAGTTTGACTTATGTTAGTTTTGATCGTGACAGATGGAGGGGATGCGATATATTGCTCGGAGGAGGATTGGACCACACCCTACCCCCGAGGAGGTGATGAGTATTTACCGCGCAAGCTGGATGTGCGCTGGAGAGGACCTGGGCGAGTTTTTCGGCATATTACCTCCGCCTTTGAGAGACGCCTGAGCCCATAGCGATCGACTATGATGGCATCCAGCGCTTTTGTCTATACTCCCCGACTTGGGAGGATTACCAGAGATATCGGGATTATATATACCGGGCGGTTGGCCACGACTGACAGGAGATCTGCCCAGATTCGTAAGTCATCTGACTTATGTCTACAGTATTTACGGAGCAGCGAGGGGACCCTATCTCCCTCCACGGGAGTACACTGGCGGGATGAGTCGCCAGAGTGGCTATACACCGAGGTCCCGAGGCGATCGACCCGCCAGCCTCCATACCGATTCGACGAGGCGCACGCTCGCTTGGAGAGGCAAGACGCCCGAGAGCTTGGGAGAGCCCGTGTTCCTCCTCTCACCGTAGGACACCCCGTCGTCCACCGCTATCACCTCTACCGCCTATGGCCCCACCCGCACCACCGGCCGAGCACTTCCGCGACAATGGGACGAGGGTAACAGACGCCTCAGATGGTTATAGCCCGATCCGCTATACCTACAGCCCGATCCGCCATGACTACGAGCTATATGGCGACGACGACTTCAACCCCATGCGTGACATACCGATGGTGGAAGACGATGGAGCGGGACCATCTAGGGTACGACCCCGCGAGGACGATTCTGATGGAGAGGACAATTCCGAGGAAGAGGAAGATCCCGAGGAAGACCCCGAGGAGGACGATCAGTGGGAGGATGCCTGATGAAGGCACTAGATGAAGCTTAGTTAGAATTTTTTTATGGATGGTTTATGTCATTTCCTTTTGTGTATGGTTTTGATGGAACTAGAACCTTGACTTTTTGGAAGGCCGTGTGGGTCGGGATTCATGTTTTATTTTTATAACTTTTGGTGTTGAACGTCGTGCTTCGGCAGAATTTTGAAAATATATATATATATGACCCTGAATAGGGTTTTTGAGGCAAACTGTGTATGTTAAGGGTGAAATGTTTCGTTTAGAAATCGTTTTGCAATGAGGCTATGATAGTATTATGTATGTTAAGTTATGGAAGGAATAAGTGTTTGATGATTATCTGTTTTATATAGCAGAATGCCTCCTAGAAGAGATCCGGAACAAGAACCCAGAGGCAGAGGTCGGGGAAGACCTAGGGGACGAGGTAGAATCCCCGAGCAAGAAGCTGAAGACATTCCCCAACCACCACCTCCACCTCAACCCGATCGCAGATCGAGGAGCTATTCTAGGCGTAACCCACCTACCTTTAATGGGAAAGGCAAACCCAAGAAGTCGAACAATGGGTCGAACCATTGAACGATCTTTAATTTTCTTAGATGCACAGCACAGGAGCGACTGTCCTGTGTAACTTTTCAATTAAATGGACCCGCGGATTTCTGGTGGGAGGCCAGGAAGAAGACATTTACTGCCGAGCAACTAGAAGAGTTCTCATGGGAGGACTTTAAGAGAGAGCTGTATGAGAAATACATACCCAAGAGCTATAGAAAGAGAAAGGAGCAGGAATTTTTCCTGCTGAAGCAAGAGAAACTATCTGTGACCGACTATGATCGCGCTTTCTGCGACATGTCGAGGTATGCACCAGAGCAGGTAGACACCGACTTGAAAATGTCGGAAAAGTTTAGGTCAGGCCTGAGGACGGAGATACGGATGTCTCTTGCCAGCCATGGAGACCTGACTTACACTGAAGCTCTTACACGAGCTTTAGAAATTGAGGCAGCAATGTCCGACGATAAGTCAGTGTCAGCTCAGACACATAGCACAATGGAAAAAGAAAAAGGAAAGTGGGAACCGAGTCGCGGCAATAATAGCAGGGGAGGCTATGAGAACGAAGTTACAAGCGACCACCGGCAAGGAACCGTGGCACGCCTGTAGGCGACTGGAAAGGGCGACTTTGCTCCTCCGACGAGAGGACCGCAAGAGCAAATGAGGGCTCCTCCATGCCCTAAATGCCATAGGGTGCACAAGGGGATATGCACGACAAGCAATGTGAATTGCTTTAAGTGCGGAGCGAGAGGGCATTAAGCCAACAATTGCCAAGGGGCACGTTCGGATATAAGGCCGAACCAACCCGGCAATGTCCAGCCACTAAGGGCTATCCAATTCCAGCCCAACCTCAAGAACAACAAGGGCAACAACTCCAAGAATTGGTGCGAACAACAATGGCAACAACCGCAACAAAGAACCCCAAGAACAACAATGGGCAAAGAACCACCTCAACAACCAAGGCGGCCGCCACCGCGACAACGCCAAGAAGAAGAAGAATAAATCGCCAAAGCAATGCCAAACCAAGAAGGACCGTCGGCCTCACCGCCCAAAGTTAGAGCTTACGCTCTACACCGGAGGCAGAACGAGCAAAATCAGGGAAACCTGGCAGGTATGGGAGTTCTTCTCAACATACCTGTTATAGTATTGTTCGATACGGGTGCTTCGCATTCTTTTATAGCAAAATCATGCGTAGAAATGCTAGGACTTAGGTCTGAAAAGGCAAGTCAGGATATGAGAATCTCATCGCCTATAGGAGGGATTATGACTGTTACACACTTTTGCTCGAACCTAGAGTTGACACTAGGATCACTTAAGGTTCTGGCTAACAACCTAAACATAATACCCATGGATGATGTAGACATAATCCTAGGAATGGACTGGTTAGCTAAGAACCACTCCACAATCCTTTGCAAGGAAAGGAAAATATCATTTCGCTTTCCGGGACAAGAAGCTACGCATTTTCATGGAATCAGCATGGGAAGAAGAATCCCGATTGTACAAGACTAAAGGTTAGAAGGATGATCAACCGTAAAGGATGCCATGCATTCCTTGTCTACTTGAACAGGAGGATAAGCCGAAACGAGGATTGACGACATAGAAGTTGTCCGAGAATTTTCGGACGTGTTTCGAGGATCTACCGAGGTTACCTCACGATGAGACAACTAGAGTTCACCATCGACTTGGAACCCGGATCGGCTCCAAAGGTCGGCGCCCTATAGGATGGCCCCAAGGAGTTGGAGGAATCAAGATCCGGATCAAATAATTGTTGGATCTAGGTTTCATTAGGCCAAGTGTTTCACCGGGGGAGTGCTTGTTTTATTCGTTAAGAAAAATGATGGTTCTTTAAGGATGTGCATCGATTATCGAGAGCTAAATAAGATGACACTAAAGAACAAGTACCCTTTACCAAGGATTGACGACCTGTTTGATCAATTACGAGGAGCAGGTGTATTCTCGAAAATTGATCTCAAGTCAGGTTACCACCAGCTGAAGATACGGTCTGAGGATGTACCTAAGACTGCATTCCGAACCAGATATGGCCACTATGAGTTCATAGTTATGCCGTTCGGATTGACCAACGCACCAGCTGTATTCATGGACCTCATGAACAGGGTATTTCATCCATTTTTGGATAAATTTGTTTTAGTCTTCATAGACGACATTCTTATCTATTCAAAGAATGAAGAAGATCACAAGGAACATCTGAGAACGGTACTGCAAACCTTGAGAGATGAAAGGTTGTTTGCTAAGTTTAGCAAATGTGAGTTTTGGCTGAAGGAAGTTATGTTCCTTGGACACATCGTTTCTGTCGAAGGCATAAAAGTAGATCCAGCCAAAGTAGAAGCAGTGCAAGGATGGAAATCGCCAAGGACTCAACATGAGATTAGAAGTTTCCTAGGACTAGCTGGTTACTATAGGAGATTCATCGAAGGATTCTCCAAAATTGCAAGGCCAATAACCCAGTTACTCCGAAAAGGAATTAAATTCAACTGGACCAATGAATGTGAGACGAGTTTCCAAATACTCAAGGAGAAGTTGACAAGTGCACCAGTTCTAGCAGTTCCAGAAGCGGACAAAGAGTATGTGGTCTATACAGACGCTTCTAAGACTGGACTGGGTTGTGTTTTGATGCAAGAAGGAAAGGTGATAGCATATGCATCCCGACAATTCAGACCCCATGAGCTGAACTACCCAACCCACGCTTGGAATTAGCGGCAGTAGTTCATGCACTGAAAATTTGGAGACACCATCTCTATGGAGTGAGGTGTGAGATCTTCACGGATCATAAGAGTTTGAAGTATTTCTTCGAGCAACGAGACTTGAATATGAGGCAAAGAAGATGGCTAGAACTAGTGAAGGATTACGACTGTGGTATTAACTACCACTCGGGCAAGGCGAATGTAGTAGCTGACGCCTTAAGTCGTAAGATTCAATCCAAACTAGGATGTCTCTTTACGCGGGAAGAAAAACTCGTTGAAGAATTTGGAAGATTGAGGATTGAACTGATTGAACCACCCGAGACGATCGTGAGTTGTATCGCTACACTCACACTAACGTCTGATCTAAGAAAAAGGATTGTCGAGAGACAAATGATGGAGGAAAAGTTAGAAAAGATCAGACAAAGGGTAAGGTCTGGAGGATTTAAGAACTTCCAGGAAGCATCAGACAACGCCCTATTATTTGAAGGAAGAATATGCGTTCCAGACGACGCAGAGCTTCAGAATGAGATCATGAGTGAGGCTCACGATACACCCTACACCGCCCACCTAGGCAGTACTAAGATGTACGAAGACCTGAAGGAAAAGTTCTGGTGGGAAGGCATGAAACGAGACATAGCTTCTTTCGTAGAACGTTGTCTTATTTGCCAACAGGTGAAGGCGTTACATCAACGTCCTTACGGAAAGTTGCAACCGTTGAAAATTCCCGAGTGGAAATGGGACGAGATAACGATGGATTTCGTTACGAACTTACCCAAATCAAAAAGAGGAAACACAGCCATATGGGTAGTTGTGGACAGGCTTACAAAGAGTGCTCATTTTCTACCAATTCAAAGCACTTATGGATCTGATAAGTTGGCTAACTTTACGTCAAAGAAATTATACGACTACATGGAGTGCCAAAATCTATTACCTCTGATAGAGACTCCAAGTTCACATCCAGATTTTGGATTAGATTGCAGAGAGAAATGGGTACAAAATTAAATTTCGGTACGGCATTTCATCCACAAACTGATGGGCAGTCGGAAAGGACGATCCAGACACTAGAAGATATGCTTAGAACAGTAGTGTTGGATCGAGGTGCAAAATGGGAAGACATTTTACCCCTTATTGAGTTTGCCTACAACAACTATCAAGCGACGATCGGTATGGCCCCATACAAAGCCTTGTACGGAAAGAAGTGTAGATCACCGCTTTACTGGGATGAAGTAGGTGAGAGAAAAATCATAGGGCCAGAAGCAGTGAACGAGATGATTGAGATCGTTCGACAGATTAGGCTGAGGATAAGAGAAGCGCAGAGACGCATGAAGTCTTACCGATACGCTGGCGTGATCCGAGCTACAATTTGAAGATGGAGACAAAGTGTTTCTAAAAGTCTCTCCATCAAAAGGGATCGTCAGATTTGGACTGAAAGGAAAGTTGAGACCCCGCTTTATAGGACCATATGAGATCCTAGAGAGGATAGGTCCGGTAGCTTATAGGTTGGCTCTTCCGCCAAACCTAGGGAATGTTCACAATGTTTTTCACATATCGCAATTCGAAAATCGTTCATGATCCCAAGCACGTGATTCACCAAGACAACGTGATTCTCAATCGGACATGAGCTATGAAGAAGAAACGATGGCAATCCTCGACCATAAAGTTCAGCACTACGAGCAAGTCAATTCCGTTAGTCGAAGTCTTTGTGGAGATACCACGACGTTAGGAAGCCACGTGGGAGCTTGAAGAAGCGATGAAAGAACGATACCCCAAATTGTTTTTCTAGAGGTATGCAAATTACGGGACATAATTTCTTTTAAGGGGGGTGGAATGTAATATTCCGAAGAAACGAACGTTTTATTACGGTATTTTAAACCCGTGAAATTAGGGTTTCTGCCGTATCTTATTTCAGTACGTCATCAAATATTGATTCCGATTCAGTATTATAATAACGAATTCCTTTTTATATTCACTAAGGATTGTGAATTAAGGAATAGAATATTATTAAATGGTTCGACAGTATTATTTTAACGTCGAACGCGTATCGAACGTTAGTATTTATGGAATTTTCGGAGCAGAGAAGCTTGGAATCAATTTCCATATTAATTCCTATGATAATGGAATAATATTTATAAAGTAAGTATGAACTTACTACGATCATTTTGAGATGAGTCGATTGTGGACGTTTTGAGATGTTTTGAACGTCAACGTTTTGAGACGTTTTGAAAAACGAGTTTGATGCTCAGGAAATTATCATAATTAATTTCCTATTATTATTTTATATAATTACAGTATTAATAAGCATTAAAATCAATTTTTGAGCTATTAAAACTCGATTATTTTGAAATAGGATTTTCGAAAACCCAATTACCTAAACTAGGGTTTTCACATAAAATGATACCATATTTTATCCTATGCTATTATTTATTATCTAAATCATATATTATGATATATATGAGTATATTTAGATCGAATTTGACATGAGTATCAATAATAGGTGTGATTTATATTTTATTCCTATTTTCTCAATAATTATCGGTAATTTCAATTAATTGCTATATGATGATTTAATTATTTTAATGGCTCATATATATATCTATGACCTATACTATGATTAATATATAGTATTAAGGATGAAATAAAATTAAATCCACCCTTGGAACCCATAGAAGCCGTCGGCCATCATCCTTGGAACAAGCATGGATTTTCTTTTTCATTGGCCAATACATGAGGAGCCTTTTTGCACTCACTCATGATCACTTAACCCACTAGTAAGAAGAATGCTGCCATTTGTAAGATTGTGTGTGTGTGTGTGTGTAATAGGAGTGATATAGTGGGAGAGGGACTCTTCCCCTTCACCCCATGTTCATTATACCTCTTCCCCTACATTTCAACCATTTTGGAACACCAAAAATTCTCTACTCCCTCTCCCATTCTCTGAAAAAAACCGAGAGCTCCCTCCCCATTTTTCTCAAAATTTTTCTTCATCCTTTCTCCTCCATTCACCCAAGGTTGGATACCCTAGCATTGTTCCTTTGAATCAATACCATTCCAAAGGTAAAACATGGACCAAGCTTCGATTGTCCTCTCCCATTTGTTCGAAAATGTCGAACATATTCATATGTTTATATATGTGTTCTAATGTTCTTATTTTCGAGATTTTGAGTATGTGTATGTGCTTGACGATTTTTATTTTTAAAAATATGAGAATGTATGCTTAGATGATCATATGACCTTGCTTATTAAATTTTTGAATAGATCTAGTGTATATATATGATTTTCGAACCATAGGACATGTTGAAATAATTTTCAAAAATATTAAAAATGTGTATATGGTGACCGATTGTTTTTGATTTATTTTGAGGGTGGAATATTGATCTATGATGTGTTTAGAGTCCATAGAAATTGATTTGGAATTTTTGAAAAACCCTAGCCTATTTTTCTAAAAATACCGTGAGCTTTTAATTATGTACCTTGGTGTATGATTTTATTTTTAAGCATACAATGGCATATTAATGCTCTAGGACCTTGATTATATGTTCTATGATTTATCTAAAATTTTTGAAGACCAAATGCTTAAATTTTTGAGAATGCCGTGAGCTTTATGAGTTCATACCTTGGCGTATGATTTTTATTTTGATCATGCAATAGTATATTAATGCTTTAGTATATTGATTATGTGATGTATGATTTTGTTGGAATTTTTGGAGATCAAATGCTAATTTAAATAAAAAAAACCAAGAGCTATTGCTCAATATGGTGATGATTTAATTTGGTTTTGATGAATGTTACTATGTTGTATTGTTATATTATGATGTATAAACATAGTGTATAATTGTTAGAATTTTGAAATCAAATACCAAATTTTATTAAAAAAGCCGTGAGCTTTGAAGCTCTTTAAGGTGATGATTTAATTGGTTTTGATGAAGGTAATTATGTTATAATGTTATACTATAGTATATAAGCATAGTGTATAATTGTTGGAATTTTTGAAAAACCAAATACCATAATTAATCAAAAAGCCGAGAGCTTGTAGCTCCATATGGTGATGATTTCAAATGGTTTTGGTTGATGTTATGATGTTACAATGTTATAATATAATGTTTGAGCATGTTATAATTTAATTAGAATTTTTAAGAATTGTTTGATAATTGTTTGGTATTTATTTCAAAATACCGTGAGTGTTGTGAGTATATTCCTTGGTGAATGGTTATGATGGACTATAGGTTATAATTGTGATATATATTGATGTTGGGACATTATACTAAGTGTATAACAATTTTGGGAATTTTTGGACAATTATTCCATAATTAATGGAATTACCGTGACATATATCTATATATATATATATATATATATATATATATATATATATATATAGTGAGGTTCAAATAAGAACCAATTTTAACGTGAGAACTAAGAACCATGCATAAGACGTTGAAGATGATGCACAAGATGGTATAAAGTTAGTGCATAATCTAAAACTTTCTAAAATTATTTTGTTGGGCAACAATTTTAGAATGTTTTCGTTATGCATAACTTTATATGTTTTATTCATCAATTTTATACATTTGTGCATAGTTCTCATGTTCTCACAATAAAATGGTTCTCACGTTAACCCTTCCCTATATATATATATATATATATATATATATATATATATATATATATATATATATATATATATATATATGTTAATTAATGAAAAAATATCATATGGGTAATATTAATTCTTATTTCGGACCATAGTGTATAATAATACACTATATTAATTTAGAATTGTTTTTGAAAATCATTTGGTAACTTTTATGTAATTACAGAATTTTCGAATAGTTATAAGGATTTTAAATCCTTTTAATTCGATTTAATAATAAATTATATGTCTAATAATTATTTTAGACATATTTGGATTTTATAAAATTTTATAAACATAGATTACTATGTTTGAGACAAACGTTTTATTTAATAACGTATTAATCGAAATTATATGGTTTTATTATTTAAAAGATTAATATTTGCGAAAAATATTAATAAGTCCTTCGATTTTTACGACAAATCGAGAAATAGGACTTTACGTTTCGAAATCGATTAAAAATCGATTTATAGAATTAATTAGTAAGAAGTTACTATTTAAAAGTCAAAATTGTTGACTTTGTTGACCGTTGTTGACTTCGTTGACCTTTAAAGTCAAACATACGATTATACGTTCGATAAATACACTAATACGCGTAAGACGTACTAATTGAGTATGATACCTCATTAGTAAGAAAAGATTTCAAAAATGGAATCCTTTTATCGAGAAACGTAAAAATACGTTGAACGTTTAAACCGGAAGGGTTAAACCAAAATAGTTGAACGTGTCTCGAAGGACGAGAACAGTTCAATCATTTACGTACTCGAAAAGCATATCAATTCGTTAAGAAATTCAATTTACATCGATATAGAATATCGGTTATCTTAGAATTTGAAAGTCTCGATAAGCATGAACGACGTACTAAAATATCGCTTTTGCGTAAATGTGTGGACACGAACGAGACGATCGGACACTGACGAGCAAACAAACCTAGGACTCAATTTACGACGAACCATAGTCCAGGTGGGCTTACTTTTCAAACAAATGTGACTTCACTTTTCTTCCAAAATGAATTTATTTACAGTACTTACTCTTCAACTGTTGATAAATGTTTACAACATTACCTGCCAAAATATTTCTGTTTTGTGTATGGGTCCTATCTGTTATGCATGGTGTGATGGTTGGAACTATATAATGATATGAAATGCATAAATGGCGTGATGGTTGGATGACATGATATGAAATGTCATTTGTTGGGTCGCGCCCAACCTTTTTATGAAATCGATATCGGGTCCTATCTTGGGAGGATAAATACCGCTGAGGCTAACGTGTACACCGAACGTGATTGTGTCTTGTATGGGTAACAACGGTTCTCGCGTCGTTGAAGGAGGCCTCCTCTCGACGTTTGATCTTCGATATTGTGATGAAATGTGATCTTTGGGATATGGATCATACACACCAAGAAAAATGCTCGGCCGAGCGATGTTTACTGAACGAAAATGTTTTAGTAAGCCTGAGGCATTTCAACTAAAACCCTCATGACTTACCATGATATTGGCGGTAGAATCAATTATCAAATGTTTTCGCATGAGTCCACCGAGTGCATTATTTGTACTTAGCCCCGCATATTTGTTTTAAATGTGCGGGTTGAGCTCGATGATGGTGATGGGGAAGTGTTGAGGAGTCCAAGGTCCTCGACCGTTTTATTAAGGATTTGTGGTTTCACCTGAATACATATCTTCATATATGTATTCACACACTTTCCATGCAATCTCCGAACTCTTTTATACTATGTTTCTTGTTATGAACTATTGAGGTCCATTAGATTATTGTTAAATCTTTGGATCGATGGCCTAAACCATTTGATTATTGAGATATCATCTTATGTTATGTTCGAAGCATGCTAGTGTACAATTGATAGTATCTTTATCTTAGCCTTTTTGTCCTAAAATAATATTCTAGTATTAGTCACCCTCAGGTCCGGGTTATCCGGGCGGGGCGTGACAATTAGTGGGTTATGACTCACTTAGTGATCATTAGGTAGAGTTAAAGCCTTACACCATGTTGGGCTTTGGAACTAATCATGCCATGCAACAAGGGGATGAGAGCCGACGGCTCTTAGTGGGTGTAGGGGTGATGATTTTATTTGTTGTGTAATAATACTATGTATTAATCAAGGTACAATCCTAAATATAACCACATATCACTTGATTAATTAAAACATAGCATAGCAAAGTATATACTAAAGTAACGTGAATTTGTTATTTAAAACATAGGTCACGGCATTTTCGTTTCACAAGGGATACATAAGTTATTTTCGTGCCATTCCTAGATATATATATCATAACATATGTCTTAGATAATAGTTTATACCATAAGAAAATTTAATGGTATCATTTCATGAGAAAACCCTAATTTTGAATTAGGGTTTTCGAAAATTGATAATTGAACATTATCGATTCTTAATGATCTAGCATTGTTTTTAATGCTTAATAATACTGTAATTACACATAATAATCATAGGAATTTAAATACTACAATTCCTTGATCATTAAACCCATTTTTCAATTCGTCTCTGGACGTTAACGTTTGAAACGTCTCAAAACGTTGATTATCGACTCATCTCAAAATGGTCGTAATAAGGTCATACTCACTTTATTAAAAAATATCCCATTGATAATGAAATTTAATTCTAAGCTTTGACACTTTGAAAATTTCATGAAATTTTAACTATCGATACGCAATCGACGTTAAAATGATACTGTCGATACACTTTATAAACATGCATTCCTTAATTCACGCTTTCCATTGAATATTAAATAGGAATTCATTCTTTCGTAAACGATCGAAATCATATTCGATATCATTCTGATTGAATCATTTCGGCAAAACCCTAATTTACGGGTTTTAAATACCGTAATTAGGCTTTTAATTATGCGGGATATTACATCCTACCCCCCTTAAAAGAAATTTCGTCCCGAAATTTGCATATCTTAGAAAAAAAAAATCTGGGGTATCGTTCTTTCATTGCATCTTCAAGTTCCCACGTGGCCTCCTCTTGTCCATGATGTTTCCACAGCACTTTGACTAGCGAAATTGATTTGTTCCTTAATTGTTGAACTTTATGGTCTATTATTGCTGTAGGTTCCTCTTCATAACTCATGTCTGGATTGAGGGTCACGTCGTCTTGATGAATCACATGCTTTGGATCGTGTACGTATTTTCTTAGTTGTGACACGTGAAAGACATTATGTACATTCACCAAATTTGGCGGAAGAGCCAACCTATAGGCTACTGGGCCTATTCTTTCTAGGATCTCATATGGTCCTATAAAACGGGGTCTCAGTTTTCCTTTCACTCCGAACCTTATAATCCCCTTTGATGGAGAGACTTTAAGGAATACTTTATCTCCACTTTCAAATTGCGATTCGGATCTACAGCGTGTCGGTTGTAAGACTTTTGTCTATCTTGAGCTTCTTTATTCTTTGCCTAATCTTTCGACGATTTCAATCATTTCATTTACTGCGTATGGCCTATAATTCTCCTCTCACCCACTTCATCCCAATAAAGCGGTGATCTACATTTCTTACCATACAAGGCTTCGTATGGGGCCATATTAATCGTCGCTTGATAGCTATTGTTGTAGGAAAACTCAATAAGGGGTAAAACATCTTCCCACTTTGCACCTCGATCCAACACTACTGTTCTCAACATATCTTCTAGTGTCTGAATCGTTCTTTCCGACTGCCCATCCGTCTGTGGGTGAAATGTTGTGCTGAAGTTCAATTTCATGCCCAATTCTTTTTGTAAGCTAACCCAGAATCTTGATGTGAACTTGGAGTCTCTATCAGATGTAATAGATTTTGGTACTCCATAAAGTCGTATAATTTCTTTTACGTACAGCTGGCTAACTTGTCAGATCTGTATGTATTCCGCATTGGTAGAAAGTGAGCACTCTTTGTGAGTCTATCAACAACTATCCATATAGCGGTGTTCCCTTTCTTCGATTTGGGTAAATCCATAACGAAGTCCATTGTTATCTCATCCCATTTCCATTCGGGTATACCCAACGACTGTAACCTCCCGTAGGGACGTTGATGTAACGCTTTCACCTGCTGGCAAATAAGATAACGTTCTACGAAAGAAGCTATGTCTCGTTTGATGCCTTCCCACCAGAATTTTTCTTTTAGGTCTTGGTACATCTTAGTCTACCTGGGTGGGCGGTGTAATGTGTATCGTGAGCTTCACTCATTATTTCATTCTCGAAGTTTAATATTATGCGGAACACATATCATTCCTTCAAACATTAAGGCATTGTCTGATGCTTCCTGGAAATTCTTTAGTCCTTCAGTCCTTACCTTTTCTCTTATCTTTTCTAACTTTTCCTCCATCCTTCGTCTCTCAATGATTCTTTTTCTTAAATCAGACGTCAACGTGAGTGTAGCGATACAACTCGCGATCGTCTCTGGTTGTTCTACCAATTCAATCCTCATTCTTTTAAACTCCTCAACGAGTTTTTCTTCTTGTGTAAGGAGACATCCTAGTTTGGTTTGATTCTTACGACTTAAGGCATCAGCTACTACATTCGCCTTTCCCGGGTGATAATTAATACCACAGTCGTAATCCTTTACTAGTTCGAGCCATCTTCTTTACCTCATATTTAGATCTCTTTGCTCGAAAAATTATTTCAAACTTCTATGATCTGTAAAGATCTCACATCTCACTCCATAGAGATGGTGTCTCCAAATTTTCAGTGCATGAACCACTGCTGCTAATTCCAAGTCGTGAGTGGGATAGTTTAGTTCATGTGGTCTAAGTTGTCGGGATGCATATGCTATCACTTTTCCTTCTTGCATCAAAACACAACCTAGTCCATTTTTAGAAGCATCGGTATAAACTACATACTCTTTGTCCGCTTCTGGAACTGCTAGCACTGGCGCACTTGTTAACTTTTGCTTGAGTTTTTGAAAACTCGCCTCACATTCTTCAGTCCAATTGAACTTGATTCCCTTTCGGAGTAGTTGGGTTATTGGTCTTGCTATCTTGGAGAATCCCTCAATGAATCTCCGGTAATAACCAGCTAATCCCAGAAAACTCCTGATTTCATTCTGAGTTCTCGGCGATTTCCATTCTTGTACTGCTTCCACCTTGGCTGGATCTACTTTAATTCCATCTGCAGACACGATGTGTCCAAGGAACATTACTTCTTTCAGACGGAGTCGCATTTGCTTGAACTTAGCAAAAGCTTTTCAATTCTCGAGGTTTGCAACACCGTTCTTAGATGTTCCTTATGGTCCTCCTCATTCCTCGAATAGATGAGAATATCATCTATGAAGACCAAGACAAACTTGTCTAGGTATGGATGAAAGACTCGGTTCATGAGGTCCATAAACACGGTGGAGCATTGGTTAATCGAGCGGCATAACTATGAATTCATAGTGGCCATATCTCGTTCGAAATCTTTGTCTTAGGTACATCTTTCACCGTATTTTGAGTTGGTGATAACCTGACTTGAGATCAATCTTCGAGAATACACTTGCTCCTCGTAATTGATCAAACAGATCGTCAATCCTTGGCAAAGGGTATTTGTTCTTGAGCGTCACCTTGTTCAGTTCCCGATAATCTATGCACATTCTCAAAGAACCATCCTTTTTCTTAACAAATAACACAGGCGCTCCCCAAGGCGAAACACTAGGTCTAATGAAACCTAGGTCCAACAATTCCTGAATTTGGATCTTTAGTTCTTCCAATTCTTTTGGAGCCATTCTATAGGGTGCCTTCGACACTGGAGCCGATCCGGGTTCCAAGTCGATGGTGAATTCCAATTGTCTATCAGGAGGTAATCCTGGTAGATCCTTAGGAAAAACGTCCGAAAATTCTCGAACAACTTCTATGTCTTCAATTTTCCTTTCCGATTTATCTTCTCCGTTCAGGTAAACGAGAAACGCATGGCATCCTTTCTGGTTTATCATTCTTCTCGCCTTCAATGCTCATACAATCGGGATTCTCTTTCCCATGCTGATTCCGTGAAAGTGCGTAGCTTCTTGTCCAGGAAAATGAAATGAAATTTTCCTTTCTTTGCAAAGAATCGTGGAATGATTTTTAGCTAGCCAGTCCATTCCTAGGATTATATCTACGTCACCCATGGGTATTATGTTTAGATTATTCGCCAGAACCTTAAGTGATCCTAGAGTCGACTCTAGGTTCGAATGATATGTGTAATGATCATAATCCTCCTATAGGTGAAGAGATTCTCATATCCCGATTAGCTTTTCAGCTCTAAGTTCCAACAGATCTACACATGATCTTGCTATAAAGGAATCTGAAGCACCGTGTCGAACAATATTATAACAGGTACGATTAGAAGAACTCCCATACCTGCCAGGTTTCCCTGGTTCTGTTCGTTTTTCCTCCGGTGTAAGGCATATGCTCTAGCCTAGGCCGGCTGAGGCTGACGAAGTGCTTGTCCTTGCTGCATCTGCTGCTGTTGCCCGGGGTTGCTGCTGCTGGCGTTGTCGCGGTGGTTGCCGCCTTTGTTGTCGTTGAGGTGGCTGCCACTGTTGTTGCTGAGGTTGCTGCCATTGTTGTTGAGGTTGCAACTGCTGCTGAGGTTGGGGCTGGAAATGGATAGCTTTGAGTGGCTGGACATTGCCGGGTTGGTTCGGCCTTACAACTGTTTCCGAACGTGTCCCTGGGCAAAAATTAACGTAATGCCCTTTCATCCCGCACTTAAAACAGTTCCCACTACCTGCCATGCACATTCCTTTGTGCATTCTCTGGCATTTCGGGCACGGAAGAGCCCTCATCTGCTCTTGTGGGCCTCTTGTCGGAGGAACAAAAGCTGCATTTTTCCATCCCTGTCTCGGATTTACCACGTTTCCTTGCCAATGTCGTCAGTTGCTCACATTCTCAAAATTTCCTCTGTTACTGTTCCCAAAATTTGCGTCCCATTTCCTCTTACCTTATCCGCGGTATTCGTGGCAGGCGATATCGACTTTTCTTCATCATCGCCTCAATATCTAGTGCTCGTCCAAGAGCACCGGTTATAAGTCAGTCTCCATGACCGACGAGACATCCTTATCTCTGGCATAGACCCGACCTAAATTTTTCCGACATTTTCAAGTCTGTCCACTGATCTAGTGCATATCTTGACATGTCACAAAAAGTGCGATCATAATCAGTTACGGACTGTAATATCCCAAAGAATTAAATGCCTAATTACGATATTTAAAATTCGTAAATTAAGGTTTCACGAAATAATTGAATTAGTAATTTATCGAATAATGATTTCGATTAATTACAGTAATAATTCTATTTTATATTCACTAAGGATTGTGAATTAAGGAATATAAATATATAAAGTGTTTGGTGCAAGTAGTATTTTAACGTCGAATGGGTATCGATAGTTAAAATTTCGTAAAATTTTCTAAGCAACGAAGCTTAGAATTAAATTCCATTATAAATGGAATAAATTAATAAAGTGATTACGACTTTATTACGATCTTTTTGAGATATGTCGATAATGAACGTTTTGAGACGTTTCAAACGTCAACGTTTAGAGATGAATAGAAAAATGAGTCTAATGATCAAGGAATTATAATATTTAAATTCCTAGGATTATTATATGTAATTAGAGTATTATTTAGCGTTAAAACAATGCTAGAACATTAAGGATTAATTATTGAACAAGTTTAGAATTTTCGAAAACCCTAATTTTTTCACACATGAAATGATTCTAATAATTTTTCCTATGATATAAATTATCACTAAGGCATATATTATGATATATATCTATAATTTGCAAGAGAAATCAAATTATAACTATTTGAGGATCAAAGTGCCGTGACATGTATTTGAGAAACAAGATTTACGTAAATTTCATGCTTGAATTGCTATGATATGAATTGAATTATTCAAGTAGGATTTATTTACACACTTACCAAGAGAATCAATTGGAGAACAATTTTTCTTGCAATTGTTTGAGAGTAGCAGTAATTATTGACTTCTAATTAACTAAGAAGCTTGTTTACACCTCTTGATACTTGATTAAATATATTTTGGGATAGAGTGTTGAGATGGTACATGCATGAGGCAATGCAAATAAGATTTTTCTTCCCCCTTGGTGCATTGTTGACGGCAATTGTGAATTGCTAAGTCAAGATATTTGTTTTCTTCAAAAAACTTTTGTTGTAGTGTATTAAGTATGTGTAAGAACATTTATTAGCATGACATATACACCTTGGTGAGTCATATATATTTTGTCTTGCAAAGTGTGTGTGTCTTAGTGAGATATGAAAAAAAATTAATTCATTACTTGTTTAATTCCTTAGCTTATTACTTAAGTGATTATTACATCAAAACCAAAGAACACTTTCTCTTCCCATTTCTCCTCACCGCCAGAGCTTCCTCAAGAGAAAACTTGAGTGTTCTTGTTTTCTATCATCTAAAAGTTTGTTCTAAAATCATTTCACGATAAATCGATACTGTTAAAAAGGTTAGGAATTTAACGAGCTTCCTTTATACGTTTAAATTTTCGATTTCTACCGGTTCGATTTTAATATTTATGCTTTTGTTCTTAATGATAGAAATATGAAGAATTAGGCTATCATGTTTAGTGGTTTGTAAATATTTTCTAATATGTTAAGAATGGTTCATATATAATGTTTTAATTAAAAGCTAAGCATGCTTTGAATTTTGCATGATGTTCAAAATTTATAATGTTCATATGTTAATGGATTTATGATATATGATAGTAGAAGCTCATTGTGAATTATTGGCAATTTTAGAATTTATATGCAATATATTTGATATTGCCGAAAATTCTTAGAATTCATAAGTCGATGTACAAATCATGTGTAATTGATATTATAGCATATAGTTGATCTAGAGCCTAAATTAAATACTACATGATTTTATCAAGAATTTTAGAATTTATTTGCCCAATTTGTTCAAAGTGACCGAGAGCTTCAAGGGCTTGATACATGATGATTAAGTTGTATTTAATGAATATTATGATGAAATGTTGCTACACTGTAGTGTGTAAGTATTGTATAATTTAATTGGAATTTTTTTATAAAATGTTTGGCATAAAGTTGAGAGAGAACCGAGACCTTGAACAATAATTCTTTGATGTAGAAATTGAATATGTTGGACCTTATGTTATAAATATGTTATAGATCAATGTTGGGGCCTTGTATAAATTAATTAGAATTTTAGGAAAAAGTTGGGTAATTTTTGGAGAAAAATTCGAGAGTTATAAGCTATAGGAAATTTGTGTTCAATTTTCCTATAGTTAATGTCAATACATATTAGTGATACTATGATAAAATAGTACACTATATGAATTTAGAAGAATTTTTGAAGAAGATTGGAATTTATAAGCTCGAGAGTTCGTGAGCTTCTTTAAATAAATTAAGGATTTTAAATCCTTAATATCAAGAAAATAATACATTATATGCCTAGAAATTATTTTAGACATATTAAGAATTTATGAAATTTTATAAACATAGAATACTATGTTTATGGCGAAACGTTATATTAAATAACGTTAGAAATGAAAAACGATGTTTAAAGAATAAGTTAATTAATATTTAAGAAAAATATTAATAAAGTTTATCGATTTGCGTGAAAAATCGAGAATTAGGGCTTTATGAAAAGAAATCGATTGAAAATCGATTTATATGGAAATTAAATATTAAATATGTGAATTATTGAAGAATTTATAAGAAAAGTCAAAATTGTTGACTTTTGAAATTAACGTACGAAATAAGTTCGATAAATACGCTTATACGTGTAAAACGTATTAAGTTTATAAGAAAATCTCATTGGTGAGAAAAGATTTCATAATTGAAATCTTTATATCGAAAAAACGTTAGAATATGTTGAACGTTTAACCTAAAGGGTTAAAATGAAATAGTTGAACATATCTCGTTTCTATTAAAGTACGAAATGCTTAGTTTAAGATCTGCGATTGATCGACGATTGAATTCGTTAAGAATTCAATTATTATAATATAAGTTATCAAAGTTTATTTTAAACTTTGAAAATCTCAACGTGATGACGCATCGAAATCGCTTTTACGTAAAGGTGAGGCGGATGCGATCGTTGGCGTGAAAGGAAACAAATTAAGAAAGCTTACATACCGGTGGGCTTTTCTTATCCTCGAGGATAAAATGCTCTATTTATGATTCTTTTTCGAAATGAAAAGTAATTATTTATGATGCTTTCTTGAAATGAAAAGTAATTATTTATGATGCTCTCTTTTGAGAAATGATTATGAAATGATGATAAAATTACACCGCCCAAAATATTTATGTTTTATGTATGTATCCTATCCATGGATGAATGAATGATGAATGTTGTTGGGTCGCTCCCAACTTATGAATGAAATCGATATCGGATCCTATCTTGGGAAGGCTTATACAGCTAGGATTAACGTGTACACCTAATGGTGACGTATGTCTTTGTAAGGACAATTCACGGCGGTCACGGACGTAGAGGAGCCTCGCTTCTACGGTGTTAAATGATAATGTTATGATGAGATGAAGGGATATGGATCATACATACAAGGAAAATGTCGGCGAGATTTAACGATTATGAAAATGATGAAAATGTTTAGTATGCACAAGACATTTTAAATAAAACCCTTGTGTCTTACCATAATGGGCGATGTAATTTAAAGAATGTAAAATGTTTTTGCATAAGTCCACCGAGTGCATTATTTGTACTCACCGCATATTTGTTTTAAATGTGCGATTGAGTACAGTGATGCGATGGGCGATGTTGAGCAATAGGAAGGTTGTCATTGAAAGTTATACCTTGATAGTACATCGTCATATGTACATATCACATGTTTTCCACCGCAAAGAACATAAGTTATGTAGTAAAGTCCAAAACATAATTGATTATGTATTACAATTTAATGTTAAATGGTCTCATTGTTTATTCATCCCTATTTAGAGTAATAATCCCCGCTAAATCGTACTTAGGATTTAGGGGCTGTTACAGAGTGGTATCAGAGCGGTTCGCTCTTTGAACCCAAAATCTCTTTTAAGGTTAAGTCTAGATTGAGTCACTAGACTTCTAAAGGTCAGCTGACAATGCTCAACACTCCATCGCATCAAGGTCAACCGAAATGAGGTAAATGATTCATTTTCAAAGTTTTGAAATGAAAAGTTGAAAGAGAAAAAGGAATGAAAGATATGAAAGATGAATGATATGAAATGGAAGTTATGAATACTGTTGGGAATGAAAGTTATGTAAAGTGATCAAAGTTATGAAATGAATGCTTATGAATGATAATGGGCAAAATGTGCCAAGAATGAAATGTTGAATTTGCAAAATTCAAGTAATACATGCAT
Source organism: Salvia rosmarinus (assembly GCA_036937905.1). NCBI lineage: Eukaryota > Viridiplantae > Streptophyta > Magnoliopsida > Lamiales > Lamiaceae > Salvia > Salvia rosmarinus. The sequence continues at coordinate 39,386,166 of CM072822.1, read as the reverse complement.
TCAATAAGTAAGTTATGAAATTGAACAAAGTTTTCAAGTTTTCATAACCAAATTGCTCAAATTTCAAGATTATGTATGATGAATGAATATGCTTGGAATGAACGTGAATGACCAAAGTTGGAATGATGAATTCTTCGAAATTCAAAGAAATGTGCATGTATAAATGAACTATGTTTTCATTATTTGAAACTTTAGTTTCAAATCTCAAGATTTATTATGACAAATGATATGTCATCTCAAGAAGAACATAGACGATATAAGAAGCATGATCACGTATTGCAAAAGAACATAGAAGTACGAACTCACTTCCCTTACAAGAACAAAAGAATGACATGAACAACGAAAGTAAAGTTAGACTCGAGCTTGGAAAGCAAAAGACGAATGTGAAAATTTGTGATTACGACTTCGGCATGTGCGACTCGACTTCGACCTCGGCATGTGCGACTTCCACCTCGGCATGTGTGACCTCAACTTCGACCTCGGTATGTGCGACCTCGACTTTTACCTCGGCATGAACGACCTCGACTTCGACCTCGGCATGTGCGACTTCCACCTCGGCATGTGCGACCTCGACTTCGACCTCGGCATGTGCGACCTCGATTTTGACCTCGGCATGTGCGACCTCGACTTCGACCTCGGCATGTGCAACCTCGACTTCAATCTCGGCATGTGCGATCTCGACTTCCACTTCGGCATGTGAGAACGTCGACTTTGACTTCGGTAATTTTAACATCGACTTGAATATGTCGACCTTGGTAGCCTATACTACCCCGGCATCGGCAACGGCATGCGCGACTTCGGCGTCGGCATTGCCAAAAATCTCGGCGCGTGAGCGCGCAAAAATTTTCCTGCACTGCGTAGTGATTTTGTTTTAACCCGTTCTCCTTCGTGTGAACTCCGATTTACGTACGGTTTCGCCTACGTGCCCCTAATGCACTGTACGTTATTTCTTATGAAGGACCAAATCCCTGATTCCTACTCAAGAATTTACGAGGATCAGTTGAAGTTATTTCTATGATTTGTATAGAGTAAGAACGATATAGTATGATAAGAATTTTAGAATGTTACTAAGAAAGTAAGATTTCCAGTAATACAAGTAGAGCCATGACATACATGAGAACCTTTGTTGATAACCTATTACGAGTATATAAGGTTTCAAAATTCTATTCATTACCCAATTTCTGTCATTGAGTTTAACTCTATGACCTAGTTCCAATTGAGAAGTCATTTGAGTTCTCAATTTTTCTGAAGGAAATTACAACCTAAAACCTTATAAAGTGTTCTTTGAAACAAGCCTTGTGTGACTGAGAAAATAATTGTGACGGTCCGCCAGCCCATATGACCAAAGAAATCTCGAGAGTCGCTATTCGGTCTTGGACCCTAGATCCCAATTATTCAGTCCAAAGAGCATATCGATTCAATCATTAAAAAGATGTTAATTTGATTTGTGAGACAGTACCTCTTGTAAGTAGTCGTGATAATTTCTCATCGATTCTTGAAACCATCAAGTATGATGAATGTTGACTTGCCTTGTCATCTAAGTGTAAATTAGTAAAGCGATAAACATCAGGCATGATATAGGTAGACTTATTTCACTCACCTAAAAGTTTCGATCCGATAAAGTGATAGACATCAAGAAATTATGATGTAAAGAAAATCTCGATGAGACGAGATATTTTCCCTATGATACACATAGATGTGATGACCCTTGATGGGCTCTACAAAGATTGATAACAGTGAAGTTATACCTTCATATGACTGTTATGATAATAAAGTATGAATAAGATACTCTTTAGCATTGAATGCAAGAGTAAAAGTAAAGAAAAGTATATGATATCCGTGGGATATAATTTCCCCTCACCATGTCATAACGAGAGAGAGATTACAACTTATCTTTAAGATAGTTGTTTGTCCCTAAACCCTCGTTAGTAGGTTGGACATGTTTAAAAGAATAAAGATGCATGCAAGATATTCTTTTCAAAGAATATATATATATATATATATATATATATATATATATATATATAAAGAAATGATAGCATCTTAGAAAATAGATCTCTCGCTTTATACCTCAATCAATGAGATTATGCTTGAGCATAATCGGTTCCGAGTAATTAAAACTTGGTTAAACAAACGATAATGAGATTGAGGAATCATAATCCTTGAGATTGTGTGAACGACTAAGATAGCCCCAGTATGTAAATCAAGTAGGAGAAAATATCTCCAAAGCCAAGACATGGTAATAAGATGCTTGGAATTTAAGTCATGGTGTACGAATGTACTACCTTACCAAGCCATATGACAATAATGACGGTTCTAATCCTGAATGTGAGAACCGAAGTATAACGAAAGTAATATTACTTTCAGAGACCATGTTCAAGAAAAAAGACAAAAGTCAGGAATAGCTGAAGAAACTGTGAGCTATACAATTATAAGATAGCCCACGACATAATATAAGCTTCAGAGACATATGACTTCGATAAATAAGGATTTCCCTTGAAAAGAGTTAAAGTAAGGATATATGAGAAATATACTCCTAAGATCGATAAAGTGAAAAAGAGAATTGAATCATTCATACTGGATTAGGAATGAATGATAGTGATAGAGACATGACGATCTCTACGATAAGATTTAATTATCGAAATATCAATATCAAGGGATAGGTTGATGTAGACCTAACCACGAATGCTATTGGTAAAAGCATAACGGTACTGATACCCGAGAAGGTTGGGGTGAATGAGGCAACAGAAGGCCATAGCAAGGGAACATAATGTCCCAATGGAAAAGACAATGACATATGAAATAGATGTTTACTTGAATGAGCGGAACACCGTAGACCAAAGCCTATACTTCACACCGAAAACTGAACGAACAAAACCAAGAAGGCCGATAGGTATGAGAAAGATTTCTCGGAATACCTATAATATTTTCTTTACCTATAATAGTTTGTCCGATATAGGTGCTTCATGTTCTAACATCGCACAAGTATGTGCGTATACATGATAGAACCCAATTTGGGGTGCGAATCAAGAAATGAAGATCTCTTCACCTATTTGAGAAATATGGTCGTCGCGGTGTTGCTCAAACTTAGAATTGAACCTAGGATCGCCTAAGGTTCTATCCATGATTTGGATCATTATATCTATGTGGAGCGTAGATATGATTCTAGAAAAGAAGTTTGAAATGGCTGTCATTCACGTGATCAGTGACCTGGGCCTAGTCTCTTCGTTAGAGGTTTTACGTGACATGATATTAGCACCCACTATTTGCTTATGCGAATAAATTTAGAGCGATATACGACTGGTGGTGTAAAACGTAAAATGAGTGATAAGATAAGTGTCATGAGTCGTGACGTAAGTTGTCTACGAGTTATATATGCCTTAAAGTGTTTAATTCTTTAAGAGATCCTTCTTGTTTAAAATTCCCTCTATTGCTTTGATTTAAGTCTGACTTATCTAGAAATATCTGTTTACAGATGTTAGGAAAAGGAATAATACGGGTAAGAAGATAACCACAAGGCCTACAAGCTTAGAACTCACACAGGCATATCGGCTCTTTTACTATAACTGGCATGAATTTAAGACAATTTTGGAGAATTTCTGCCTGTTGGAAGGATGCTCGTAACTATGGGGTTACGGACGAGGATGGTATCCAAAGGTTTATTCGCCGCTTGCCAACAGACCGGCAAAAGTTTGCAAAAGAAGTATCAAGAGAATATCTTCTCGCATGTAGAAAATTCCAAGACTTAAGGCAGACTTACCAGATTTGTCAACCGCTCAAGCATACATATTATGCGATGGAACTGCACCTACTAGCACTTGTCCCGGTCCTCGGCAAGTCACCCAAGATGGTACAAAGGAGTGGTTGTATCCTCGATGTCCCAAACGCCGCCCACGCCCCGTGCATGGATTATACCCGAAAGGGATGAGAATAGCAAGAGGACAAGATCATACCGCCTCGTGGACTGGGGAGTTACTCTACCAACCCAACCATACTTTCTGATAAAAGTAACACAAACTTCAGGTGCTGAAGAAGAAACGGGGAGCAGCTTGACCCCTGGCTCTCTGAGGGAGATAGATCATCGGAAGTATGAAACAAAAACGTACCTGAAGAAAGGCAAGTTTCCAAATGAGGAGTACGATTCCGATGAAGGCCACTCAGAGACGTAGAATCTAATGATGATATGAGACTTATATGTAGATAATGGTTTATGTTGAAAATGGTGTGGTTTGAATATGTAAAATAAACGTAGTTTGGAGTATTTTGTAAATATGTTAAAATGGTGTCAAATTTTTGAATGTAAAAGGAACTAGATGCCATGTAATTAGTCGGCTTGATAGATCGACCCTCGTAATTAATATATGAAAAGTCCTCACCGAGGCATATTGATATATATTTTATATGATCCTCGTAGAATAGTATCCAAAATACGAAGATGAATGGTTCAATAAGATATGGTTACTATGAGATTATAGTCATGCCGACCGGACAAGCTAGTACACCACCTCGCTCATGAACCTCAAAATCGAGTGTTCCACACATACTTAGACAATTTTGTCTTAACCTCTATGAATAACGCCCTATCCATACGAAGAATGAGAAAGAACGAAGAACGTCAAGGACCTGCTTTTACAATTTTAAGAGCTGTGCAAATTTTGCCAACAACAAGATTGTGAATTTCGGCTTAAAGAAATATTCCTCAGGCACATAGTGTCTTTAGAAGGAATCAAAGTAGATCTATCAAAGGATAAAGCAATTAAGAATGGAAGTCGTCAATGACCTAAAATGAGATAAGGAATTTCTCAAGATTAATTGACTACTATCAGAGATCCATTGAGAACTCTATAAGGTAGAAAGGCCGATAACATAGCTACCCCAAAAAGAAATCAAATTTACATGGATTAATAAAAGAAATGCTATGTCTTAATATGAGAAATATAATAGCTACGCATCACAATGACTTAAGCCACACGAATAGAAATTCCCAACTCACGACTTGATATAGTAACAAGGGTATAAATATCAAAGTCTTGGAGACATCACTCCTATGACGATAAATTAAGAATTCTTCATAGATTACAAAAGTTTGAATAAATTCTTCAAGCAAAGAGACTTGAATACGGGATAGAAAAGATGGCTCCAATCAGTAAAAGATTACAATTGTGTTTATAAATGATCACCTAAGGAAGGTTAATGTAGAATCTAATGCCCTAAGTTATAAAATTCAGTCTAAATTATGATATGTCCCTATAGAAAAGGAAAACTCATCGAGAGTTTAAGAAAATGAAAATGTAAATAGTCGGGCAATCAAGACTAACGTAAGTTGTTTTCTCACACTCAAGATGACATACGACTAAAGAAAAGGATGATAAACGAAAAGAGAAGGATGAAGATGGGAATAGAATACTAATTAAGATAAGGAAAGAAGTCAAGGATTTTAAGAAGACGGACAATGTTATATTGTCTCGAGAAAGTGGTTATATGTATATATGTTTCAAGCAATAATAAGCTTAGAAATGAAATTATGACCTTCTCATACCGCCCAACCAGCAAAGATTAAGAGATATTATGATTTACGAGAAAAGTTAGATAGTAAGAAATAAAATGAGATATAACCATATTGTCGAGCATTGTCTCGGTTATCAATAAATGAAGGCATTGTATCAATGACCTTATAAGAGGTTATAATTTCTAAAGATACACAGATGAAAATGGAATGATGTAGCAATTGATTTTATGACGGGTTCTCGCCAAATTATAAAGAAGTAACACTCGCTATATGGGTAGCGATGGATCGACTCACCAAATATGTTCATCTCCGCTATTCGATGACTCATAGATCCGATAAGCTAGCTTAGTCGTACATAAAGGGAATCGTAAAATCTACGGGGATACCAAAACCTATCACTTGGATAGAGATTCCAAGTTTACCCCTAATTTTGAACTAGCTCACCGAAAAGAGTTAGACACTAGATCGAGCCTTAACATAGATGTCCACTTACTGGACGGATGGACGATAAAGAGGACAATATGGACGCTTAAGCATCGATAGAACATTAATGTTAAATCAAGGTACAAGGGGAACGATTGTACCACTTGTTAAGTTAACGATCGACCATAGTCGCAAGCAACGATCAATATAATTTTATGAGGCATTATGCGGAAAGAATATCGATCACCACTTTATTGTAATAAAGTAGGTGAGGAAGTATAAGGTCCCGACAAGGTAAATGGAATGATTAAGATATCCGCCAAATAAGGCAAAGAATAAGTAAAGCTCGTGACGTATTAAAAGTCTTACCGATACGCGTAGATCTAAACAAAGATCTTAAATGCAAGAAAATAAGTTCTTAAGATTTCTCCATTGAGGAAAATTTTAAAGAGGTACGAAGAATGTGGAGATCACGTTTTGTAGGACCTTACGAGATCCTAGTAATGATAGGCCCAGTAGCCTATAGATTGGTACTTCCACCAAATTGGGGAATGTACGTAATGTTTTCCACGTGTCACAGTTAAGGAAATATGAAAAGTGACCGAAATTATGTGATCCGCCATGATGACGTGATCTTTAACCCAGATGAGTTGTGATAAAAATCTACGACTATTTTGATCGTATTTATTCAACGATTAAAGAATCAAGTTTGGTCTTTAATGAAAGTCCAACGGCCGAATCATGGACAAAAGAAATCACGTGGAAAATTTCAGATATTATGATGATAAGATACCCCATATTTTATGAGGAATGTAAATTTCGGGACGAAATTTCTTTTAAGGGGGGTAGAATGTAATATCCCAAAGAATTAAATGCCTAATTACGATATTTAAAATTGTAAATTAAGGTTTCACGAAATAATTGAATTAGTAATTTATCGAATAATGATTTCGATTAATTACGAGTAATGAATTCTATTTTATATTCACTAAGGATTGTGAATTAAGGAATATAAATATATAAAGTGTTTCAAAAGTAGTATTTTAACGTCGATCGAGTATCGATAGTTAAAATTTCGTAAAATTTTCTAAGCAACTAAGCTTAGAATTAAATTCCATTATAAATGGAATAAATTAATAAAGTGATTACGACTTTATTACGATCTTTTGAGATATGTCGATAATGAACGCTTTGAGACGCTTCAAACGCCAACGCTAGAGATGAATAGAAAAATGAGTCTAATGATCAAGGAATTATAATATTTAAATTCCTATGATTATTATATGTAATTAGAGTATTATTTAGCATTAAAACAATGCTAGAACATTAAGGATTAATTATTGAACAAGTTTAGATTTTGAAAACCCTAATTCAAAATTGTGGTTTTCACACATGAAATGATTCTAATAATTTTCCTATGATATAAATTATCATCTAAGGCATATATTATGATATATATCTATAATTTGCAAGAGAAATCAAATTATAACTATTTGAGGATCAAAGTCTTAGTGACATGTATTTGAGAAACAAGATTTACGTAAATTTCATGTCAATTGCTATGATATTAATCAATTATTCAAGTAGGATTTATTTACACACTTACCAAGAGAATCAATTGGAGATCAATTTTTCTTGCAATTGTTTGAGAGTAGCCGTAATTATCGACTTTCTAATTAACTAAGAAGTTTGTTTACACCTCTCGATACTTGATTAAATATATTTTGGGATAGAGTGTTGAGATGGTACATGCATGAGGCAATGCAAATCAGATTTTTCTTCCCCCTTGGTGCATTGTTGACGGCAATTGTGAATTGCTAAGTCAAGATATTTGTTTTCTTCAAAAAACTTTTGTTGTAGTGTATTAAGTATGTGTAAGAACATTTATTAGCATGACATATACACCTTGGTGAGTCATATATATTTTTGTCTTGCAAAGTGTGTGTGTACCGTGAGATATGAAAAAAAAATTAATTCATTACTTGTTTAATTCCCTTAGCTTATTACTTAAGTGATTATTACATCAAAACCAAAGAACACTTTCTCTTTCCCATTTCTCCTCACTGCCGTGAGCTTCCTCAAGAGAAAACTTGAGTGTTCTTGTTTTTCTATCATCTAAAAGCTTGTTCTAAAATCATTTCACGATAAATCGATACCGTTAAAAAGGTTAGGAATTTAACGAGCTTCCTTTATACGTTTAAATTTTCGATTTCTACCGGTTCGATTTTAATATTTATGCTTTTGTTCTTAATGATAGAAATATGAAGAATTAGTCTATCATGTTTAGTGGTTTGTAAATATTTTCTAATATGTTAAGAATGGTTCATATATAATGTTTTAATTAAAAGCTAAGCATGCTTTGAATTTTTGCATGATGTTCGAAAATTTATAATGTTCATATGTTAATGGATTTATGATATATGATAGTAGAGAAGCTCATTGTGAATTATTGGCAATTTTTAGAATTTATATGCAATATATTTGATATTGCCGAAAATTCTTGGAATTCATAAGTCAATGTACAAATCATGTGTAATTGATATTATAGCATATAGTTGATCTAGAGCCTAAATTAAATACTACATGATTTTATCAAGAATTTTAGAATTTATTTGCCCAATTTGTTCAAAGTGACCAGAGCTTCATGGGCTTGATACATGATGATTAAGTTGTATTTAATGAATATTATGATGAAATGTTGCTAATCGTAGTGTGTAAGTATTGTATAATTTAATTGGAATTTTTTATAAAATGTTCGGCATAAAGTCGAGAGAGAACCGAGACCTCGAACAATAATTCTTTGATGTAGAAATTGAATATGTTGGACATTATGTTATAAATATGTTATAGATCAATGTTGGGGCCTTATATAAATTAATTAGAATTTTATGAAAAGTTTGGTAATTTTGGAGAAAATTGAGAGTTATAAGCTATAGGAAATTGGTGTTCAATTTTCCTATAGTTAATGTTAATACATATTAGTGATACTATGATAAAATAGTACACTATATGAATTTAGAAGAATTTTGAAAGAAGATCGAATTTATAAGCTCAAGAAGTTCGTGAGCTTCTTTAAATAAATTAAGGATTTTAAATCCTTAATATCAAGAAAAATAATACATTGTATGCCTAGAAATTATTTTAGACATATTAAGAATTTATGAAATTTTATAAACATAGAATACTATGTTTATGGCTAAACGTTATATTAAATAACGTTAGAAATGAAAACGATGTTTAAAGAATAAGTTAATTAATATTTAAGAAAATATTAATAAAGTTTATCGATTTGCGTGAAAATCGAGAATTAGGGCTTTATGAAAAGAAATCGATTGAAAATCGATTTATATGGAAATTAAATATTAAATATGTGAATTATTGAAGAATTTATAAGAAAAGTCAAAATTGTTGACTTTGAAATTAATCACACGACCCCACTCCTGACCAACCCTGACCTGAGGGCGACTAATACTAGGAGTAGTATTTTAAAGGTTACATGGGTAAAATAGAGATGCATAAAACAAACTAACATGCTTGAAGCGTAATACGAGATGATGTCATAATGTTTTTGAAAGGTTTGAGCCATCTGACCCAAAACTCGCCCGATCCGATGGACCTCGATAGTTTGTAAACATAAGGCATAAATAAAGGAGTTCAAAGTATAGCAAAGAAAGTGTGTGAATACATATATGACGATATGCATTCAAGGTATAACCCACAAATTCAAGTAAATCGGTCAAGGACACCTGACTCCTCAACACATCCCCATCATCACCATCGAGCTCAACCCGCACATTTAAAACAAACATGCGGGCTAAGTACAAGAAATTGCACTCGGTGGACTTATGCCGAAAATGCTTGATAACATTTGAATTACGCCAATATCGAGTAAGTCACAAGGGTTTTAGTCAAAATGCCTCAGGCTTACCAAATCATTTTCGTCAGAACATAGCCGCCAGCATTTTCTTGGTGTATGGTCCGTATCTCATAGTCACAATACATAATAATAATAAATAAGCGCCGAGAGGAGGCTCCCATCTACGACGCCGTGACCGTCCGTAATCCCGCACAAAGACACATACTCTGCGTAGCATATGTTAACAAAGCGTATAGTTCCAACCTTCACGCCAATCCTAGCTGTGCATTTATCATCCCAAGACAGACCCGACATTAAAAAGGTTGGGTGCTACCACAACAATTGATATAATAGTTCCAACTATCTCCACAAATTTCTACCCGGCATAACAGATAGATCCATACACAAATGAAATATTTTCGCGGTGTAATGCAAGAAACATTTGTTAAACAACAGTAGGATAAGTGTCAGAAATAAACTCATTTGAAATAACAAGAAAGTCACGCTTTAGTGGGGTAAGAAAAGGCCCACATTTTGAAGATAAGAAGCCCACCGACTATGGTTCGTTGTAAAGTCCTAGTTCGATCGCACGTCAAAATCCCGTCATTGCGTTTGCGTCCACACCTTTACGAAAAAGTCGAGGCTTTAGTACGTCGCCAAGTCTCGAGACTTTCAAAAGCTAAGATAAACTTCGATATTTCTTATCGATGTAGACCGAATTCCTTAGTGAATTCAATACGCCTCTAACACGATACGATCGACTTGCTCGCTCGAGAGATCGCTCAACGATAAGCACGTTTTCGATATATGGATTTCATTTGTGAAATCTTTTCTTACTAATGAGGTATCATACTCAATTAGTATATCTTACGCGTACTGACGTATTTTATAAACGTATAATCGTACGTTTGACTTGAAAAGTCAACGAAGTCAACACTGGTCAACAAAGTCAACGATTTTGACTTTTAATAGTAATTTCTTACTATTTTGTTTTATAAATCGAATTTGATCGATTTGAAAACGTAAAGTCCTATTTTTCGATTTATCTAGTAATTCGAGGACTTATAAATATTTTCGCATTAAATAAACATTCTTTATAATAAAATGCGATTTTGGTTTTTAAAACGTTATAAATGAACGCTTGTCTCAAACATAGCAATCTATGTTTATAAAATTTTGAAAATTTAAAACTGTCCAGAATATTAATTTAGCAAATATTTCATTAATAAACTGTTTTAAAAGGATTTAAAATCCTTATTAATTATCGAAAACTCGATAATTAATTTAAAATGTCAAATGACTTTTGAAAATTTTCTAAATTAAGATAGTGCATTATTATACACTATGGTCCAGAATATGAATTTATAAAATTATATGATATTATTTGTTATTTATTTATATATATATATATATATATATATATATATATATATATTTTACTGATAATTTCAATAATTTGGGAATAATTATCCAAAATTTCCAAAATTGATATATACCCAGTATAATATCCCAACATCAATATACATCACCAATATAACCTATAGTTCACCATAACCATTCATTTAATAATATATAGCAATTATTCACTAGAATAACTTGATAATTACCAAAAATTAGCAAACAATTTCTAAAAATTCTAAATAAATTCCAACATCATTAAACATTATATTATAACATTGTAACATCATAACATCAACCAAAACATTTGAATCATCACCATATGGAGCTCAATAGCTCTCGCTTTTTTGATTCAATATGTTATTTGATTTTCAAAATTCCAACAATTATATACTATGTTTATACACTATAGTATACTAATATAACATCATAATATTTATCAAAACTAATTAAATCATCACCTTCAAGAGCACAAAGCTCACGGCTTATTTGATTTAAAATAGTAATTGATTTCCAAAAATTCTAATAATTTCACACAATGCATAAATAACATACTAAAGCATTAAAACACCATCAGATGTTCAAAAATAAAATCATACACCAATCTATAAAATTATAATGCTCTCGCCCTTTTAAAAAGAATAGCAATTGATTTTCTAAAATTTAGTTAAATCATAGAATATATAATTAAGGTTCTAAAGCATTAATACACCATTACAAGCTTGAAATAAAATTATACATCAATGTATACACATACATAGCTCATGGTATTTAACAAAATTTAAGCTGGGTTTTCCAAAATTTTAAATAACATACTATAGTCTTAAATCATAACATAGATCAATAATACATGCTTAGAATATACTAAGAAGCATTCGGTCCTCATCCAACATTTTGTACCATTTTCGAAAATTATTTCCAATACATCCAATGGTTTTGAAAATTATAAATATAGGCAAGATGCATTCATACATTTCATATACACATAACCTATGTTTATCTAAACATACTCACATGTATCTTCAAAATAAAATCCTCAAGAACACATATGTACCTAATATCACAACCATAAGAACATTTAACACACATATACATATATATAAGATTCGAAACACATATGAATATTTAAACATGATTTTCTTGTCAAATGTGAGATGTAATCGGTACTAAGGTCATGTTTACCTTAGGAATGGTATAATATCACAAGAGCAATGGAGATGTCAAGCTTGGGAAGTGGAGAAGAGAAGAGATGAAAGTGAGAGGAAGATAAAACTTTCGAAAATGGGGAGGGGGGGTGCTCTCGGTTCTTCTTGGCTGAAATGGGGAGAGTGGAGAGGATTTTGGTGTTCAAATGTTTGAGAGGAGTAAATGAATGAATGAAGGCAATACTCCCCTATACTCTCATTCTCTCTCGATTTTGGGCAAGAAAAGGGCCAAAAATCTGCAGCCCTTGGGAGTTGTTTAAGTGATGATTGAAGTGTGTTAAAGGAGCTATTCATGTATCGGGCAATTTCAAAAGTGGAAATCATTGTGCATGGGAAGAGATGGAAAATCGGCGCATGGGGGGGTTAAGGCTGATTTTATTTTAAAATACACCTAATACATTGTATTAATCTTATAATAGGTCATAGATATATAATACAAGTCATAAAAATAATTAAATCATCACTTAGGTAATAATCGAAATTATCGATCCAAAATTGGAAAATAGGATTAAAATATAAATTACACCTATTATTGATACTCAAGTACATTTCGATCAAACATACACATATATATCATAATATATGATTTAGATATTAAATAATAGCATAGGATAAGATTATTACACATTTCATGCATTAAAAACCCTAATTTCGAAAATAAGGTTTCTAATTTTATAAAAACTGAAACCTTCGATTTTTATGGTTCAAAACTGATTTTAATGCTTAATATTATTCATATATATCATATTATAAAGTTTAGATACCATAGGATAATTTAATGGTATCATTTTATGCCAAAAACCATAGTTTAGAAAACTAGGGTTTTCGAATTCCATTAATTGGAATTATCGAGTTTTATAACTCAATTATTGATTTTAATAATCATTAATACTGTAATTATATAAAATAATAATAGGAAATTAATTATTATAATTTCCTGAGCATTAAACTCATTTTTCAAAACGTCTCTAGACGTTGACGTTCAAAACATCTCAAAACGTTCAAAATCGACTCATCTCAAAATGTTCGCAGTAAGTTCATACTTACTAAATAAATATATTCCATTTGATAAAGGAATTAAGATGGAAATTAATTCCAAGCTTCACCGCCGTAAAATTTCATGAAAAGTCGACGCTCGATACGCTTGACGTTAAAATATATCGACGAATCATTTCGTAAGATTTCAATCCTTTAATTCACAATTTTAGTGAATTATGAAAAGGAGTTCGTTATAACGATATCGTATCGAAATCATAATATTCGATGTCGTAAAAGATAATATACGGAAAACCCTAATTACGGGTTTAGAAAACCGTAATCGATATTCCTTTCTTTGAATATTACATTAACGCATTTAAATACGCTCGATAAATACGCTAATACGTAAAACGATTAAGTTTATAAGAAAATCTCATTGGTGAGAAAAGATTTCATAATTGAAATCTTTATATCGAAAAACGTTAGAATATGTCAACGCTTAACCCAAAGGGTTAAATGAAATAGTTGAACATATCTCGCTTCTATTAAAGCACGAGAAATGTTTAGTTTAAGATACGCGATCGATCGCGTATTGAATTCGCTAAGAATTCAATTATTATAATATAAGTTATCAAAGTTTATTTTAAACTTTGAAAATCTCAAAAACGCGATGACGTCTCAAATCGCTTTTACGTAGGTGAGACGCGATGCGATCGTCATGAGAAAGGAAACGAATTAAGAAAGCTTACGCACAGGTGGGCTTCTTTCTTATCCTCAAGGATAAAATACTCTATTTATGATGCTTTCTTCAAATGAAAAGTAATTATTTATGATGCTTTCTTCAAATGAAAAGTAATTATTTATGATGCTCTCTTTGAGAAATGATTATGAAATGATGATGAAATTACACGCCCAAAATATTTATGTTTTATGTATGTATCCTATCCATGGATGAATGAATGATGAATGTTGTTAGGTCGCCCCAACTTATGAATGAAATCGATATCGATCCTATGCCAAGGCTTATACCGCTAGATTAACGTGTACACCTAATGGTGATCGTGTCTTTGTAAGGATAATTCACGGTCGGTCACAATGACGTAGAGGAGGCCTCCTTCTACGGCGTTAAATGATAATGTTATGATGAGACGAAGGATATGGATCATACATACAAGGAAAATGTCCGCCGCATTTAACGATTATGAAAATGATGAAAATGTTTAGTAAGCACAAGGCATTTTAAATAAAACCCTCAGTGTCTTACCATAATGAGGCAAAGTAATTTAAAGAATGTAAAATGTTTTCGCATAAGTCCACCGAGTGCATTATTTGTACTCACCGCATATTTGTTTTAAATGCGCAGATTGAGCCGGTGATGCGATGGAGCGGTGTTGAGCAATAGGAAGGTTGTCGTGAAAGTTATACTTGATAGTACATCGTCATATGTGCATATCACATGTTTTCCGCCGCAAAGAACATAAGTTATGTAGTAAAGTCCAAAACATAATTGATTATGTATTACGCTTTAATGTTAAATGGTCTCATTGTTTATTCATCCCTGCTTAGAGTAATAATCCCCGCTAAATCGTACTTAGGATTTAGGGGCATACAGAGTGGTATCGAGCTGTTCGCTTTTGAACCCAAAATCTCTTTTAAGGTTAAGTCTAGATTGAGTCACTAGACTTCTAAAGGTCACCGACAATGCTCAACACTCCATCACATCAAGCTCAACCGAATGAGGTAAATGATTCCTTTCAAAGTTTTGAAATGAAAAGTTGAAAGAGAAAAAGGAATGAAAGATATAAAAGATGAATGATATGAAATGGAAGTTATGAATACTGTTGGGAATGAAAGTTATGTAAAGTGATCAAAGTTATGAAATGAATGCTTATGAATGATAATGGGCAAAATGTGCCAAGAATGAAATGTTGAATTTGCAAAATTCAAGTAATACATGCATTCAATAAGTAAGTTATGAAATTGAACAAAGTTTTCATAACCAAATTAGTTCAAATTTCAAGATTATGTATGATGAATGAATATGCTTGGAATGAACGTGAATGGCCAAAGTTGGAATGATGAATTCTTCGAAATTCAAAGAAATGTGCATGTATAAATGAACTATGTTTTCATTATTTGAAACTTTAGTTTCAAATCTCAAGATTTATTATGAAAATGATATGTCATCTCAAGAAGAACATAGACGATATAAGAAGCATGATCACGTATTGCAAAAGAACATAGAAGTACGAACTCACTTCCCTTACAAGAACAAAAGAATGACATGAACAACGAAAGTAAAGTTAGACTCGAGCTTGAAAGCAAAAGACTAATGTGAAAATTTGTGATTACGACTTCGCATGTGCGACTCGACTTCGACCTCGGCATGTGCGACTTCCACCGGCATGTGTGACCTCAACTCGACCCCAGATGTGCGACTCGACTTTACCCCGGCATGAACGACCTCGACTGACCTCGGCATGTGCGACTTCCACCGGCATGTGCGACCGACTGACCGGCATGCGACCGATTTTGACCTCGGCATGCGACCGACTGACCTCGGCATGTGCAACCTCGACTTCAATCTCGGCATGTGCGATCTCGACTTCCACTTGCATGTGCGAACGCCGACTTTGACTTGGTAATTTTAACATCGACTGAATATGTCGACCTTGGTAGCCTATACTACCCCGCATCGGCAACGGCATGCGCGACCAAGGCCGGCATCGCCAAAATCTCGCGCGTGAGCGCAAAAATTTTCCCCGCACCGCGTGGTGATTTTGTTTTAACCCGCTCTCCTTCGTGAACTCCGATTTACGTCGGTTTTAGCCGCCTCGTGCCCCTAATGCACTGACGTTATTTCTTATGAAGGACCAAACCTCGATTCCTACCCGAATTTACGAGGATCACCAAGTTATTTCTATGATTTGTATAGAGTAAGAACGATATAGTATGATAAGAATTTTAGAATGTTACTAAGAAAGTAAGATTTCCAAGATACAAGTAGAGCCACGACGCATATGAGAACCTTTGTTGATAGCCTATTACGAGTATATAAGGTTTCAAAATTCTATTCATTACCCAATTTCGCCATCGAGTTTAACTCTACGACCTAGTTACAATTGAGAAGTCATTTGAGTTCTCACTTTTCTCAAGGAAATTACAACCTAAAACCTTATAAAGTGTTCTTTGAAACCAAGCCTTGTGGATCGAGAAAATAATTGTGACGGGTCTGGCCAGCCCATATGACCAAAGAAATCTCAGTAGTCGTCATTCTGGTCTTCGGACCCTAGATCCCAATTATTCAATCCAAAGAGCATATCGATTCAATCATTAAAAGATGTTAATTTGATTTGTGAGACAAGACTCTTGTAAGTAGTCGTGATAATTTCTCATCGATTCTTGAAACCATCAAGTATGATGAATGTCGACTTACCTTGTCATCTAAGTGCAAATTAGTAAAGCGATAAACATCGTGCATGATATAGGTAGACTTATTTCAATCACCTAAAAGTTTCGCATCAAGAAAGTGATAGACATCAAGAAATTATGATGTAAAGAAAATCTCGAGAGACGAGATATTTTCCTATGATACACATAGATGTGATGACCCTTGACGGGCTCTACAAAGATTGATAACAAAGAAGTTATACCTTCATACGATCGTTATGATAATAAAGTATGAATAAGATACTCTTTAGCATTGAATGCAAGAGTAAAAGTAAAGAAAAGTATATGATATCCGTGGGATATAATTTCCTCACCATGTCATAACGAGAGAGATTACAACTTATCTTTAAGATAGTTGTTTGTCCCTAAACCCCGATAGTAGGTTGGACATGTTTAAAAGAATAAAGATGCATGCAAGATATTCTTTTCAAAGAATATATATATATATATATATATATATATATATATAAAGAAATGATAGCATCTTAGAAAATAGATCTCGCTTTATAATTAATCAACGAGATTATGCTTGAGCATAATCGGCCCGAGTAATTAAAACTTGGTTAAACAAACGATAATGAGATTGAGGAATCATAATCCTTGAGATTGTGTGAACGACTAAGATAGCCCCAATATGTAAATCAAGTAGGAGAAAATATCTCCAAAGCCAAGACATGGTAATAAGATGCTTGGAATTTAAGTCATGGTGTACGAATGTACTACCTTACCAAGCCATATGACAATAATGACGGTTCTAACTCCTGAATGTGAGAACCGAAGTATAACGAAAGTAATATTACTTTCAGAGACCATGTTCAAGAAAAAGACAAAAGTCGAATAGTCGAAGAAACTGTGAGCTATACAATTATAAGATAGCCCACGACATAATATAAGCTTCAGAGACATATGACTTCGATAAATAAGGATTTCCCTTGAAAAGAGTTAAAGTAAGGATATATGAGAAATATATTCCTAAGATCGATAAAGTGAAAAAGAGAATTGAATCATTCATACTGGATTAGGAATGAATGATAGTGATAGAGACATGACGATCTCTACGATAAGATTTAATTATCGAAATATCAATATCAAGGATAGGTTGATGTAGACCTAACCACCTAATGCTATTGGTAAAAGCATAACGGCATCGATACCCGAGAAGGTTGGGGTGAATGAGGCAAATGTAGGCCATAGCAAGGGAACATAATGTCCCAATGGAAAAGACAATGACATATGAATTAGATGTTTACTCAATAGACGGAACACCGTAGACCAAAGCCTATACTTCACAATCGAAACCGAACGAACAAAACCAAGAAGGCCCGATAGGTATGAGAAAGATTTCTAATACCTATAATATTTTCTTTACCTATAATAGTTTGTCCGATATAGGTGCTTCATGTTCTAACATCGCACAAGTATGTGCGCATATGATAGAACCCAATTTGGGGTAAGTTAATCAAGAAATGAAGATCTCTTCACCTATTTGAGAAATATGGCCGCCGCAGTGTTGCTCAAACTTAGAATTGAACCTAGGATCGCCTAAGGTTCTATCCAATGATTTGGATCATTATATCTATGTGGAACGAGATATGATTCTAGACAAGAAGTTTCAAAATGGTCATCATTCACGTGATCAATGACCGGCCTAGTCTCTTCGTTAGAGGTTTTACGTGACATGATATTAGCACCCACTATTTGCTTATGCGAATAAATTTAGAGCGATATACGATCGTGGTGTAAAACGAAATGAGTGATAAGATAAGTGTCATGAGTCACGACGTAAGTTGTCTCACGAGTTATATATGCCTTAAAGTGTTTAATTCTTTAAGAGATCCTTCTTGTTTAAAATTCTCTATTGCTTTGATTTAAGTCTCGACTTATCTAGAAATATCTTTTACGATGTTAGGAAAAGGAATAATACGGTAAGAAGATAACCACAAGCCCTACAAGCTTAGAACTCACACAGCATATCGGCTCTTTTACTATAATCGGCATGAATTTAGGACAATTTTTGAGGAATTTCTGCACCGTTGGAAGGATGCTTGTAACTATGGGGTTACGGATGAGGATGGTATCCAAAGGTTTATTCGCCGCTTGCAACAGATCGGCAAAAGTTTGCAAAAGAAGTATCAAGAGAATATCTTCTCATGTAGAAAATTCCAAGACTTGGGCAGACTTACCAGGATTTGTCAATCGGCTCAAGCATACATATTATGCGTATGGAACTGCACCTACTAGCACTTGTCTCGGTCCTCGGCAAGTCACCCAGTATGGTACAAAGGAGTGGTTGTATCCTGATGTCCCAAACGCCGCCCCACGCCCCGTGCATGGATTATACCTGAAAGGGATGAGAATAGCAAGAGGACAAGATCATACCGCCCTCGTGGTCTAGGGGAGTTACCTCTACCAACCCAACCATACTTTCTGATAAAAGTAACACAAACTTCAGGTGCTGAAGAAGAAACGGGGAGCAGCTTGACCCCTGGCTCTCTGAGGGAGATAGATCATCTAAGTATGAAACAAAACGCACTCAAGAAAGGCAAGTTTCAAACGAGGAGTACGATTCCGATGAAGGCCACTCGTAGACGAGAATCTAATGTTGATATGAGACTTATATGTAGATAATGGTTTATGTTGAAAATGGTGTGGTTTGAATATGTAAAATAAACGTAGTTTGGAGTATTTTATAAATATGTTAAATGGTGTCAAATTTTGAATGTAAAAGGAACTAGATGCCATGTAATTAGTCGGTTTGATAGATCGACCGTAATTAATATATGAAAAGTCCTCACCGAGGCATTTTGATATATATTTTATATGATCCTCGTAGAATAGTATCCAAAATACGAAGATGAATGGTTCCGAATAAGATATGGTTACTATGAGATTATAGTCATGCCAGTCGGACAAGCTAGTACACCAGCCCTGTTCATGAACCTCAAAAATCGAGTGTTCCACACATACTTAGACAATTTTTTCTTAACCTCTATGAATAACGTTCCTATCCATACGAAGAATGAGAAAGAACGTAAAGAACGTCGAAGGACTGTCTTACGAATTTTAAGAGCCAGACAAATTTTGCCAACAACAGTATTGTGAATTTCGGCTTAAAGAAATATTCCTCAGGCACATAGTGTCTTTAGAAGGAATCAAAGTAGATCTATCAAAGGATAAAGCAATTAAGAATGGAAGTCGTCAATGACCTAAAATGAGATCGTGAATTTCTCAAGATTAATCGACTACTATCGAGATCCATTGAGAACTCTAAGATAGAAAGGCCGATAACATAGCTACCCCAAAAGAAATCAAATTTATATGGACTAATAAAAGAAATGCTATGTCTTAATATGAGAAATATAATAGCTTACGATCACAATGACTTAAGCCACACGAATGTAAATTCACAACTCACGACTTGATATAGTAACAAGGGTATAAATATCAAAGTCTTGAGACATCACCCTATGACGATAAATTAAGAATTCTTCATAGATTACAAAAGTTTGAATAAATTCTTCAAGCAAAGAGACTTGAATACGGATAGAAAAGATGGCTCCAATCAAGAAAAGATTACAATTGTGTTTATAAATGATCACCCAAGGAAGGTTAATGTAGAATCTAATGCCCTAAGTTATAAAATTCAGGTCTAAATTATGATATGTCCCTATAGAAAATGAAAACTCATTGGAGAGTTTAAGAAATGAAAATGTAAATAGTCGGGCAATCAAGGACTAACGAAGTTGTTTTCTCACACTCAAGATGACATACGACTAAAGAAAAGGATGATAAACGAAAAGAGAAAGGATGAAGATGGAATAGAATACTAATTAAGATAAGGAAAGAAGGTCAAGGATTTTAAGAAGACGGACAATGTTATATTGTTCGAGAAAGGGTTATATGTATATATGTTTCAAGCAATAATAAGCTTAGAAATGAAATTACGACCTTTCTCATACCGCCCAACCAGCAAAAGATTAAGAGATATTATGATTTACGAGAAAAGTTAGATAGTAAGAAATAAAATGAGATATAACCATATTGTCGAGCATTATCTCTGTTATCAATAAATGAAGGCATTGTATCAATGACCTTATAAGAGGTTATAATTTCTAAAGATACACGATGAAAATGGAATGATGTAGAAATTGATTTTATGACGGGTTCGCCAAATTATAAAGAAGTAACATCGCTATATGGGTAGCAGTGGATCGACTCACCAAATATGTTCATCTCCGCCTATTCGATGACTCATAGATCCGATAAGCTAGCTTAGTCGCATATAAAGGGAATCAGAAATCTACAGGGATACCAAAACCTATCACTCGATAGAGATTCCAAGTTTACCCTAAATTTTGAACTAGCTCACCGTAAAAGAGTTAGACACCTAGATTGAGCCTTAACATAGATGTCCACCACGGACGATGGACGATAAAGAGGACAATATGGACGCTAAGCATACGATAGAACATTAATCTAAAATCAAGGTACAAGTGGGAACGATTGTACCACTTATTAAGTTAACGTATCGACCATAGTCACAAGCAACGATCAATATAAATTATTAGGCATTATGCGGAAAGAATATCGATCACCACTTTATTGTAATAAAGTAGGCGAGGAAGTATAAGGTCCCGACAAGGTAAATGGAATGATTAAGATATCCGCCAAATAAGGCAAAGAATAAGTAAAGCTCGGGATGTATAAAAGTCTTACCCGACACGCTGCGTAGATCTAAACAAAGATCTTAAATGCAAGAAAATAAGTTCTTAAGATTTCTCCATTGAGGAAAATTTTAAAGAGGTACGAAGAACGTGGAGATCACGCTTTGTAGGACCTTACGAGATCCTAGTAATGATAGGCCCAAGAGCTTATAGATTGGTACTTCCACCAAATCGGGAACGTACGTAATGTTTTCCACGTGTCACGCTTAAGGAAATATGAAAAGTGACCAAATTATGTGATCCGCCATGATGACGTGATCTTTAACCCGATGAGTTGTGATAAAATCTACGACTATTTTGATCGCATTTATTCAACGATTAAAGAATCAAGTTTGGTCTTTAATGAAAGTCCAATGAAGGAATCATGGACAAAAAGAAATCACGTGGAAAATTTCGATATTATGATGATAAGATACCCCATATTTTATGAGGAATGCAAATTTCGGACTAAATTTCTTTTAAGGGGTAGAATGTAATATCCCAAAGAATTAAACGCCTAATTACGATATTTAAAATTGTAAATTAAGGTTTCACTAAATAATCAATTAGTAATTTATCGAATAATGATTTCGATTAATTACGGTAATGAATTCTTATTTTATATTCACTAAGGATTGTGAATTAAGGAATATAAATATATAAAGTGTTTCAAGCAAGTAGTATTTTAACGTCGATCGAGTATCGATAGTTAAAATTTCAGAAAATTTTCTAAGCAACGGTTAGAATTAAATTCCATTATAAATGGAATAAATTAATAAAGTGATTACGACTTTATTACGATCTTTTGAGATATGTCGATAATGAACGTTTGAGACGCTTCAAACGCCAACGCTTAGAGATGAATAGAAAATGAGTCTAATGATCAAGGAATTATAATATTTAAATTCCTATGATTATTATATGTAATTAGAGTATTATTTAGCATTAAAACAATGCTAGAAAATTAAGGATTAATTATTGAACAAGTTTAGAATTTTCAAAACCCTAATTCAAAATTGGGTTTTCACACATGAAATGATTCAAATAATTTTTCCTATGATATAAATTATCATCTAAGGCATATATTATGATATATATCTATAATTTGCAAGAGAAATCAAATTATAACTATTTGAGGATCAAAGTGCCGTGACATGTATTTGAGAAACAAGATTTACGTAAATTTCATGCTTGAATTGCTATGATATGAATCAATTATTCAAGTAGGATTTATTTACACACTTACCAAGAGAATCAATTGAGATCAATTTTTCTTGCAATTGTTTGAGAGTAGTCGTAATTATCGACTTCTAATTAACTAAGAAGTTTGTTTACACCTCTCGATACTTGATTAAATATATTTTGGGATAGAGTGTTGAGATGGTACATGCATGAGGCAATGCAAATCAGATTTTTCTTCCCCCTTGGTGCATTGTTGACGGCAATTGTGAATTGCTAAGTCAAGATATTTGTTTTCTTCAAAAACTTTTGTTGTAGTGTATTAAGTATGTGTAAGAACATTTATTAGCATGACATATACACTTTGGTGAGTCATATATATTTTGTCTTGCAAAGTGTGTGTGTACCGTGAGATATGAAAAAAAAATTAATTCATTACATGTTTAATTCCCTTAGCTTATTACTTAAGTGATTATTACATCAAAACCAAAGAACACTTTCTCTTTCCCATTTCTCCTCACTGCCGTGAGCTTCCTCAAGAGAAAACTTGAATGTTCTTGTTTTTCTATCATCTAAAAGCTTGTTCTAAAATCATTTCACGATAAATCGATACCGTTAAAAAGGTTAGGAATTTAACGAGCTTCCTTTATACGTTTAAATTTTCAATTTCTACCGGTTCGATTTTAATATTTATGCTTTTGTTCTTAATGATAGAAATATGAAGAATTGGGCTATCATGTATAGTGGTTTGTAAATATTGTCTAATATGTTAAGAATGGTTCATATATAATGTTTTAATTAAAAGCTAAGCATGCTTTGAATTTTCGCATGATGTTCAAAATTTATAATGTTCATATGTTAATGGATTTATGATATATGATAGTAGAGAGCTCATTGTGAATTATTGGCAATTTTAGAATTTATATGCAATATATTTGATATTGCCGAAAATTCTTGAATTCATAAGTCAATGTACAAATCATGTGTAATTGATATTATAGCATATAGTTGATCTAGAGACTAAATTAAATACTACATGATTTTATCAAGAATTTTAGAATTTATTTGCCCAATTTGTTCAAAGTGACCGAGAGCTTCAAGGCTTGATACATGATGATTAAGTTGTATTTAATGAATATTATGATGAAATGTTGCTACATTGTAGTGTGTAAGTATTGTATAATTTAATTGGAATTTTTATAAAATGTTCGCATAAAGTCGAGAGAGAACCGAGACCTCGAACAATAATTCTTTGATGTAGAAATTGAATATGTTGGACCTTATGTTATAAATATGTTATAGATCAATGTCAGGGGCCTCAGATAAATTAATTAGAATTTTAGGAAAAGTTTGGTAATTTTTGGAGAAAAATTGAGAGTTATAAACTATAGGAAATTGGTGTTCAATTTTTCTATAGTTAATGTTAATACATATTAGTGATACTATGATAAAATAGTACACTATATGAATTTAGAAGAATTTTGGAAGAAGATCGAATTTATAAGCTCAAGCAGTTCGTGAGCTTTTTAAATAAATTAAGGATTTTAAATCCTTAATATCAAGAAAATAATACATTATATGCCTAGAAATTATTTTAGACATATTAAGAATTTATGAATTTTTATAAACATAGAATACTATGTTTATGGCTAAACGTTATATTAAATAACGTTAGAAATGAAAACGATGTTTAAAGAATAAGTTAATTAATATTTAAGAAAATATTAATAAAGTTTATCGATTTGCGTGAAAAATCGAGAATTAGGGCTTTATGAAAAGAAATCGATTGAAAATCGATTTATATGAAAATTAAATATTAAATATGTGAATTATCAAGAATTTATAAGAAAAGTCAAAATTGTCGACTTTTGAAATTAACGCATTTAAATACGCTCGATAAATACGCTAATACGTAAAACGATTAAGTTTATAAGAAAATCTCATTGGTGAGAAAGATTTCATAATTGAAATCTTTATATCGAAAAACGTTAGAATATGTCAACATTTAACCCAAAGGTTAAAATGAAATAGTTGAATATATCTCGCTTCTATTAAAGCACGAGAATGCTTAGTTTAAGATACGCGATTGATTTGGCGATCAATTAGCTATGAATCGAATTATTATAATATAAGTTATCAAAGTTTATTTTAAACTTTGAAAATCTCAAAAACGCGATGACGTCTCAAATCGCTTTTACGTAAAAGTGAGACACGGATGCGATCGTCATGAGAAAGGAAACGAATTAAGAAAGCTTACGTACAGTGGGCTTTTTCTTATCCTCAAGGATAAAATGCTCTATTTATGATGCTTTCTTCAAATGAAAAGTAATTATTTATGATGCTCTCTTTTGAAATGATTATGAAATGATGATGAAATTACACGCCCAAAATATTTTTGTTTTATGATGTATCCTATCCATGGATGAATGAATGATGAATGTTGTTGGGTCGCCCCAACTTATGAATGAAATCGATATCGGATCCTATGCCTAAGGCTTATACCGGTTAGATTAACGTGTACACCTAATGGTGATCGTGTCTGTCGTAAGGACAATTCACGGTCGGTCACGTGACGTAGAGTGAGGCCTCCTTCTACGGCGTTAAATGATAATGTTATGACGAGATGAAGGGATATGGATCATACATACAAGGAAAATGTCCGCCGCATTTAACGATTATGAAAATGATGAAAATGTTTAGTAAGCACAAGGCATTTTAAATAAAACCCTTATGTCTTACCATAATGGGGAAGTGTAATTTAAAGAATGTAAAATGTTTTTGGCATAAGTCCACTGAGTGCATTATTTGTATTTAGCCCTGCATATTTGTTTTTAAATGTGCAGATTGAGCTGGTGATGCGATGGAGCAGTGTTGAGCAATAGGAAGGTTGTCGCTGAAAGTTATACCTTGATAGTACATCGTCATATGTACATATCACATGTTTTCCGCTGCAAAGAACATAAGTTATGTAGTAAAGTCCAAAAACATAATTGATTATGTATTACAGTTTAATGTTAAATGGTCTCATTGTTTATTCATCCCTGTTTAGAGTAATAATCCCCGCTAAATCGCATTTAGGATTTAGGGGTGTTACACGGACATTTTCTCTTGCTTTAACACGAAGAATTCGTGCTCTTCTTTTCCTATAGCTCTTTGTATATACTGTCGACACCTCTTCTTAAAATCCTCCCACGTAAATTCTTCCATCTATTCCACGTAAAGTCTTCTTTCGCTTCCCACCGTAAGTCAAGCAGTCCATTTAGTGAAAAGTTATACATGACAAACGCTCATACTGTACATCTTAGAAAGTTGAAAATTGCTCCATGGTCCTTATCCATTGTTCTCGCTTCCTCGTGGTTTCCTTTCCCATTGAAGACAGGAGGGTTCTGTCTAAGAAATAGTTCCTCTATCCTGCGTCAGTGGAGGTGGAGGTGGTTGTGGTATATCCCCCTCTTCTTGTTCGGGATTCTACCTCTTCCCTAGGTCTTCCTCTTCCTCTGCCTCAATTCCTTGTTCGTGATCTTGTCAGGAGGCATTCTGTTATGTAAAACATATAATTAGCATCACACATTACTTCCGTTACTTGAACATACATAATATCATCATATCCTCATTGTAAAACAACTTTAATAAAACATTTCATCTTTGTCATACACAATTTGCCGCAAAAGCCCATTCAGGGTCATATATATATATATTGAAAAATTTGTGCCATAGGAAAAGCTGTTTTAGGATCAATAGTTACTTACAAAAGAAGTTACTTACGTACCGGCTTATAAAGCATTACAAAAGAAATCACATGCATACTGGCTTTTATAGCCTTACAAAACATCAAGTTTTTCCTTTTTCACCACTTTCTTACAAAACAAAACATACCCAAATCACATCCAAATACTACTACATATCTACTTAAGTTTTCACTTCATGGTGTTCATCCGAATCTTCCTCATCCTCATCCTCTTCGGGTCTTCTTCCTCGCCGAGTCATCATCTCGAGCATGTACTCGACGGTCTTACTCCGCTATCTCCTACCATATGTATGTCGGCATCAGTGAAATCCTCGCGTCGGATCAGAATCAACACGCATCGGACCGTAATGTACACGCATCGGGCTGAAACCATCACTGTGGTCTCGACACTGCATCCTCGCCGTCGGGCGGTAAGGCTCTCACCGGGGTGGTGGCTGTCATCGGTGGTGAGGCGGTAGTGGTGGATGCAACGGATGTCCGAATGTCAACGGAGGAAAGACAGAGTTCCCAAAGCTCTCGGTCTCGCCGCTTATCCACTGGGCGAGCCCGCCTCATCAATCGTGTATTGGGGTATCACCGGATCAACCGCCGTGGAACCTCGCAGTACAACCATTCTCGCGACTCATCGCGCGGTGTACTCGTGGAGGAGATAGGTCCCCTGCAACTCCATGACATCAGACACGCACGCCGACGATCGACGAACTGTAAATCACCAATCGTCATAGCCTCCGCCACACGGTATATATAGTCTCCTGACACCTCTCGGCGTAATCCTCCCAATCACGTGGAAGTATGGTCACGAGACGCTTGGTACCATCGCAATCGTCACGCCAGATGCTCTGACATTCCTCCAAAGTCGGAGATAGTACGCCGAAATTCCCCAGATCCTCGCCCAAAGACATCCAACACTCTCGGTATGTGCACACTTCCTTGGGTGTAGCGCTCGATCCTATCCTTCTTCTAGCGGTGTAACGATCTCCTCCATCTGTCACGATCAAAACTAACATAAGTCAACTAATATTATCCGATAGACAGATACGATAACTTACTTACATCGATTAAGCAACTAGAACAGACTGATCAATCTATAAGGTAAATAAGTGTCATTAGGTACAACACATGTCGCAACTTTCTGATTCTACTTGGAAACTAATTATCTAATAACGTTCTAAGGGTACATGTTATGCTATGAGATCTTCGTTCTAAATAAAACTCAAACTAACTTTCAACAGACTCTAGTGCATTCTGGAGACAGAAATAGGAATTCTGTTCTTCATAACAAATGAAGTTCAGTGTGTTAGGAGTACGCAGGCGAAAACCACAAGTAAATCGGAGTCCTAACGAAAGAGATCGGAATAAAACAAAATTACTGTGCAGTGCAGAAAAATTGCGCGATCGTGCCAAAATTCGAGGCAAATGCCGACGTAGTACGACTGCCATGTCCACGCATTCAAGTCGATATCGAAAATTTCCCGAAGTAAAAAACAACGGTCATATATGCTGAAGTCACAATCGATGTCGGCCATATCGAGGTCATGATGTCAATGCTGATGTCGCTCATTTCCAAAGTTGAAGTCGCTCGCTTATCTTTACACTCGCCCTTTGCTGCTCGAGGCTCGAGGCTATAGTTACATTCATTCTTCCTATCGCTCTTTGTTCTTGTAAAGGAGAAAAGTTCATACTTCGTGTTCTTTACAATACGTGATCATGCTTCTTATATCGCCTAAGTTCTTTCTTAAGATAACATATCATTCGTCATAATCCAACATGGAATTTAAAACTAAAATTTCAAAGAATGACAATATAGTTCATTCATACATACATATTTCTTTGAATTCATCCTTTCCACATCGACTCGCTCACATTCATTTCAAACATATACATTCATTTCCAATTCAATCACTTTGCATATCTCCGTTAATTTCAAAATCGGATTTTGAAATTTTCTTACTCATAACTTTCATTTCAAACATAACATCATAACATCTCTTTCTTTCCCAACATTGGTCTATTTTCATTGATTTCAAAAAATGTAGTTTTGAAATTTCCTTTTTCCTTCAACATATGGTTTCAATCTTGTTCAAAATAAACTTTTCATTTCGTGAGTTTGAGAGAAATCATTTACCTCATCCCGGTTGAAATGGATGTGATGGAGTGTCGAGTATAGTCACTAATTTCTAGAAGTCTAGTGACTGATCTAGACTTAATCTCAAAGAAGAGTTTAGGGTTCAAAGAGCGAACCGCTCGATACCACTGTCACACCCCACCTTATGACTTAATGACGGATTAGGGAGGGCGATTGAAGGAACAAGACTTAAGGTTCATGAAAGGCTATTACGGGATATATAGTACGTAACTTAGCATGATTCAGACATTATAGACATTACTAACATAATGTACTAGAAAGGTTTGACCAGCAGATCCAAAAGAATACAAATGATCTCGGACTTCAACTCGTAACATCATTGTATCATCAAAACAATAAATAATTCGAGTTGCAATGAAAACGTGAATACACATACGACGATGTGTATTCAAGGTTCATAACATGTAAGCATCAAAAACATCCTCGACTCCTCAACACTCTCCATCATCATCATCAACACCAACTCGCACATTTAAAACAAACATGCGTATCGAGTACAAGAATGCACTCAGGTGGACTCATGCCGAAAACATTTTATCGATTTAAATTACATCGCCACATCATGGTAAGACATAAGGGTTTTATTTGAAACGCCTTATGCTTACTAAATCATTTTCGCCGCCATAAACATCCGCTGGCCAAGCATTTTTCTTGTATGTATGATCCATATCCCTTACCCTTTCATCATAACATCATAGTCGAACGCCGTGAAGCGAGGCCTCCTCACGACGCCGCGACCGGACGGAATTGTCCTTACAAAGACACAAATACCTATGGTGTACACATCAATCCTAGCTGTGTATAAGCCTTCCGCATAGGATCCGATATCGATTTCATTCATAAGTTGGGCGACCCAACAACATTCATAACATTTCATGGATAGGATACATACACAAAACATAAACATTTTGGCGGGTAATCTGTAAACATTTTTTCAACAAATAAATAAGCATCGAATAAACTCATTTGGAAAGTATAGCAAAGTCAATTTTTTTTTGAAAGAAAGCCCACCGAACTAGTGTTCGTCTTAAACTTGATTACTCGTCAACGTCCAGTCATCGCGTCAGCGTCCACACCTTTACGTAAAAGCGATGTTTAGTACGTTGTTCACGTATTTCAAGACTTTCAAAGTTCAGAGTAAACTTCGATATTCTATATCGATATAAATTGAATTCTTAACTAATTCAATACTGCTCATGCGTAACCTAAACTAACATTTCTCGCTCTTCGATAAAATCGAGATATGTTTATCAATTACCATTTTACCCTTTTTGGGTAAAAGGTTCAACGTTTTCTCACGTTTTTCCATCTAACGACTTTAAATATGAAATCTTTCGTATCAACGAGATTTTATCATTTAACTGATACGCCTTACGCCATTAGCGTATTTATCGAACGATTTCAGATGTTGACTTCAAAAGTCAACAATTTTACTTTTCTTAGTAATTTCTTTACTAAGTCATATTTTAATATCTATTTCTTCATAAATCAATTTCTAATTGATTTCTTTTCATAAACTCATTAATATGTTTAAAAATAATTTTTAAACATATAATACATTATTAATATTGTTATTTAAGGATTTAAAAATCCTTATTATTCATGAAATAGCTCACGGCTATTTTCTTTTTGAAAGACCAAATATTAATAAAAATTTTTCCTAAATTCACATAGTGTACTATTTTATCATAGTATCACTAATATGTAATAATATTAACCATATAAAAATTCGAGCATCACCTTATTCATTTATATAGGTCACGGTAATTTTAGGAAAATTGTCCAATAATTCTCAAAATTTTTATATAATTAGTACAAGGTCCCAACATTAATTTATAACACATTTATAACATATAGTCCATCATATTCCATTTCTTCATCAAGGATTAAAATCCTTAAGGTCACTAAGTTTCACCTTCATTTCATACCAACCATTTTATAAAATTCCAACAAAATACATTATGCTCATATACTATGGAATAATCATATAACATCATAATATCCATCAAAAACAATTTAATCATCCTCAATTTCAACTTGGAAGCTCACGGCTATTTGGAAAATTTTGAGCAATTAATATCGGAAAATTCTAGTAAATTCATGTAACACATTATCAAGGTCCTAGATCACTAATATACCATTGCATGTCTCAAAATAAAATTGTACATCAAGATAAGATTTTTCTTAAGCTTCGGTCATTTCCAAAATATAGCATAGGATTTTCCAAAAATTCCAAATAAATTACTATGAACTCTCATCATATCATAGATCAATAATCCAACCTCAAAATAATTTTTAAAAATTTAGATCATCAACAAAAATCTTATAACATTTTCAAAATATATTTTAAACTTGATCTAAGCTTCAAACTTAACATGCATTAGCTAAATCTTTACAATCAATACACATGCAATAACATAGATCAAACTTAACATACATTAGCTAATTTTTATAATCAAAGATCATCAAGAACACATGCAGTAGTAAAATCTTACA
The DNA here is from genome assembly GCA_036937905.1 of Salvia rosmarinus. Classification (NCBI taxonomy): domain Eukaryota; kingdom Viridiplantae; phylum Streptophyta; class Magnoliopsida; order Lamiales; family Lamiaceae; genus Salvia; species Salvia rosmarinus. The sequence goes on along the minus strand of CM072822.1, from coordinate 39,355,075 downwards.
AACAAAACATCAAGAACACATGCATTTACTAAGACCAAACCTTCGATTTTTTTGCAAAATCAAGGAAAATCAAGCCTTGTTCGATTCTCACCTTGTGTTGGTATGGATTCAAGGAGAAATGTATAAGCTAAGCTTGGTGAAGGAAGAAGAAGAAAGAACAAAAAATTTCAAGGGAAGGGAGGCTCTCGGCCTTCTGCAGATTTTGGGAGAGAGGAGGAGTGTTTGAGAGTGTTGAGTGTTGAGTGAGTGTGAAATGAGAGAAGAAGAATAATCCCACTCTATGTACATCTCCTCTCTCTCACTACACAAAAATATAAAATAAAATGGGAGCCTTCTCCATTAGTGGGTTATGACTCACTTAGTGATCATTAGGTAGAGTTAAAAGCCTTACACCATGTCGGGCTTTGAACCAATCATGCCATGCAACAGTGGATGAGAGCCGACGGCTCTTAGTGGGTGTAGGGGTGATGATTTTATTTGTTGTGTAACAATACTATGTATTAATCAAGGTACAATCCTAAATATAATGTAATACTCCAAGAAACAAAAAACCTATTTACTTATATTTAAACCCGCGAATTGTGGTTTTGCGAATATTAAATTTGAAAGACATCGAATATTGATTTTGATTCAGTCATAAGTAACGAATTCCTTTTATATTTACTGAGAATTGTGAATTAAGGAATAGAATGTTATGAAGTAGTTCGAAAAGATAATTTTAACGTCGATCACAGATCGATAGTCATAATTTCATGAAATTTTCTAAGCAAAGAAGTTGGAATTAAATTCCATTATAAATGGAATATTATTTATAAAGTAAGTGTGAGCTTATTACCACCATTTTGAGATGAGTCGATTGTTAACGCTTTGAGACGTTTTGAACGTTAACGCCTGAGACGATTTGAAAATGGTTTAATGATCGTGAAATTATAGTATTTAATTTCCTATGATTATTTTATATAATTAGAGTATTATTTAGCATTAAAACAATGCTAGAGCATGAAGAACTCGATAATGATCATTTGTTAAAATTCAAAACCCTAATTCAATTTTGTGGTTTTCTCACATAAATGATACCATTAATTTTTCCTATGTTATAAATTATTATCTAAACCATATGTTATGACATATATATGTATGAATGGCACGAAAATGACTTATGTACCCCTTGTGGATCGAAGGGCGTGACATATGTTTATTAGCAAATTCACGCCACTTTTGTTATCTATCTTGCTATGTGATGTTTTAATTATTCAAGTGACATGTATTTTAATTTTAGGATTATATCTTTGATTAATACATAGTATTATTACACAACAAAATAAAATCACACCCTTTGGATCCTAAGTAGCCGACGACTACTTCCCCCTTGTACATGATTTTATTCTTTTTCAATGCCCAATACAATGAGAGGCTTTTAACACTAGCTAATCATCACTAAACATAGGAGGGTGCCAATTATTTTATTCATTTGTTTTGCATGGCCGTGTGAGAGAGAGAGAGAGATATAGGGGAGGACTCTTCTCCTTCCCCTCACTTCACTCATTCAAACACTCACCACTCTCAAAACACTCTCCTCCCTCTCTCCATTTTTGCTGCAAAAACCGTGAGCCTTCTTCCCCTCCCATTTGAAAATTTTGTTCATCCTCTCTTCTTCCATTAATCAAGCTTGATACCTAACCATTGTTCTTTGAATCCATACCATTTCAAAGGTAAGAATCGACCATGGGCTTCGATTTTCCTCTTGCTTTTACAAAAAATTCAATGAATGTTCTTAGAAAATGTATATGTTCTTAATGTCCTTGTTTATAAGATATTGTTTATGTATGTGTTCTTAATGATTTTCGTTGTAAAATGAGAAAATGCATGTTAGATCGACCTATGTTATCGCATGTGTATTATTTGTAAGGATCTAGCCAAAGCATGTTAAGTTTGAAGCTTAGATCTTGTTTAAAAATTATTTCAAAATGTTATAGGGTTTTGCTTGATGTTCGAAAGTTTTAAAAATTATTTTGAGGATGAATTATCGATCTATGGTATGATGAGAGCTCATAGTGATTTTTTGAAATTTTAGAAAATCCTATCCTATGTTTGTGAAAATACCGAGAGCTTTAAAAAATATAACTTGGTGTATGATTTTAGTTCGAACTCGCAATGGTATATTAATGATCTAGACCTTGATTATGTGTTACATGATTTTATTAGAATTTTTGGAAATCAATTACTCATTTGTATTCAAATAAGTCGTGAGCTTCAAGCTCCATATGGTGATGATTCAAATGGTTTTTGGTGAATGTTATGATGTTATATTGTTATACTATAGTATATAAGCATGGTGTATAATTATTAGAATTTTTGGAAACCAAATACCCATTGAATTCCAAAAAAGCCGAGAGCTTCAAGCTCCACAAGGTGATGATTCAAATGGTTTTTGGTGAATGTTATGATGTTATATTGTTATACTATAGTATTTGAGCATGGTATAATTTTGTTGGAATTTTTACAAATTGTTTGGTATTTAATTTGGAAATACCGAGAGCATAAGGATTTAATCCTTGATGAAGAAATGGTTCATGATGGACTATAGGTTATAAATTAATGTTGGAACATTTTACTAATTATATAAAATTTTTGGGAATCGTTGGAACATTGTACTAATTATATAAAATTTTGGGAATCGTTGGACAATATTTCGAAAATTACCGTGGCTTATTTCAATGAATAAGGTGATGATCGATTTTTATATGGATGATATTAATACACATTAATGACCAGAGTGTATAATAATACACTATATGAATTTAAAAAAAAAATTGGAACCCATTTGGTAAAGTTTTACAAAATTACCGTGAGCAATAAGAAAATAATAAGGATTTTTAAATCCTTTTTAATTAAGTTTAATAGTATATTATATGTCTAAACATTATTTTAGACATATTTGGATTTTATAAAAATTTATAAACATAGATTACTATGTTTATGACGAAACGTTATATTTAATAACGTTATAAATGGAAGAAAATGTTTAATGAATAAATGGATTAATATTTAAGAAAAATATTAATAAAGTTCATCGATTTACGTGACAAATCGAGAATTAAGACTTTACGAGAAGAAATCGATTGAAAATCGATTTATAATATGAGTTAGTAAGGAAATTACTATTGAAAATAAAAATTGTTGACTTTTAACGTCAACGTACGAAATACGTTCGAAAAATACGCTAATACGCATAAACGCATTAATTAGGTAAAGAAACCTCTTTAGTAAGAAAAGGTTTCGTAATTGAAATCCTTATATCGAGAAACGATAACACGCCGAACGCTTAAACCGGAAGGTTAAACGAATAGTTGAACGATCTCAAGAACGAGATCCGCTTAATTAAAATACGAATTGAAAAGCGATTGAAATTGCTAAGGAATTCAATTTATATCGATATAGAATATCAAAGTTTATTCTAGACTTTGAAAGTCTCGAACACGTGAACGACGCACTAAACATCGCTTACGTAAGCGTGGACGCGACGCGACGGCCTGACGCCGACGAGAAATCAAGATTTAGACGAACAATAGTCCAGGTGGGCTTTTCTTACCTCAATAAAGTGGGCTTCTTTTTCTAAACAAAAATGTGACTTCGCTATACTTTCCAAATGAATTTATTTACGATGCTTATTTCAACTGTTGATAAAATGTTTACAAAATTACCGCAAAAATGTTTATGTTTTGTGTATGTATCCTATCCATGAAATGTTATGAATGTTGGTGGGTCGCCCCGACTTATGAATGAAATCGATATCGATCCTATGCCCAAGGCTTATACCGCTAGATTAACGGTACACCTAAGGTGATCGTGTCTCAGAAGGACAATTCACGGCCGGTTACGGCCATGAGGAGCCTCCTTCACGACGCTCGACTATGATGTTATGATGAAAGGATAAGGGATATGGATCATACACGCAAGTAAAATGCTCGCCAAGCAAATGTTTATGAACCGATGAAAATGTTTTAGTAAGCATAAGGTATTTCAAATAAAACCTTGTGTCTTACCATGATATGGCAAAGGTAATTCAAGAATGTTAAAATGTTTTCTGATGAGTCCACCGAGTGCATTCTTGTACTCACCGCATGTTTGTTTTAAATGTGCATGTTGAGTGTGATGATTATGGTGGAGGGTGTTGAGGAGTCAAGACAGCCTTCGACGTTTATGTTAAGAAACCTCAATACATATCGTCATATATGTATTCACACGCTTTTCACCGCTTTTATTTTGAACTATGATGTATGGTAATACGACTTGACAGCTGAAGTCCTTCGATCACTTGCATTCTTTTCGATCCGCTGACTAGCCCACCTAGTATATCCAGCTTTTAATGTATGTTATGTTCCAAGTATAACAGTCACATGTGATATGCACCTTCATAATAGCCTTTCGGGACCGTCAGATCGTCTCATCGTCCACCCTCCCTAATCCATCCTCGATTTGGGATAGTTTAGGCGGCTGCGACATATAACCACATATCACTTGATTAATTAAAACATAGCATAGCAAAGTATATACTAAAGTAACGTGAATTTGTTATTTAAAACATAGGTCACGGCATTTTCGCTTCACAAGGGATACATAGGTTATTTTCGCCCATTCCTAGATATATATATATCATAACATATGTTTTAGATAATAGTTTATACCATAAGAAAATTTAATGGTATCATTTCATGAAAACCATAATTTTCGAATTAGGGTTTTCAAAATTTGATGAATTGAACATTATCGATTCTTAATGATCTAGCATTGTTTTTAATGCTTAATAATATCAGATTATACATAATGATCATAGAATTTAAATACTACAATTCCTTGATCATTAAACCCATTTTTCAATTCATCTCTGGACGTTAACGTTTGAAACGTCTCAAAACGTTGATTATCGACTCATCTCAAAATCGTAATAAGGTCGTACTCACTTTATTAAAAAATATCCCATTGATAATGAAATTTAATTCTAAGCTTTGACACTTAGAAAATTTCATGAAATTTTAACTATCGATACGCAATCGATGTTAAAATGATACTGTCGATACACTTTATAAACATTCATTCCTTAATTCACGCTTTCTAGTGAATATTAAATAGGAATTCATTCTTTCGTAAACGATCGAAATCATATTCGATATCATTCTGATTGAATCATTTCGGCAAAACCCTAATTTACGGTTTTAAATACCGTAATTAGGATTTTAATTTCATGATATTACATTGATGGAATCAAGTAAGCATGCTTAAACCCTAATTTTGTATGTTAATTATTTATTATGATTTGATTAAATTGAGTTTAGATATGTGCAATTAAGTGGAAATAAACATGATTTATTAAAAGAAATCGAACAAATCAATGCATATATAATCCCTAATTTTCAAAAATAATGAGGTTGAATGATCTTTGAGTTCTTGATTTTATTTGATGTATTTGATATGATTTTTGAGATCTAAGAAATAATAATGCTTAAGTTGAATTTATGAGATTTTATGAACTTGAAATGTGAAAGTTGAAATTTGAAAGTTTGTGCTAAATCAAGGATTTATATGATGAGTTTGATTAAGCTTATAATTGATGATGGATTGGTGATCATTGATGATGGATAAGCATATATATGAGTTGATTGAAATTAAATGGATTGTAGATTGAAAAGTTCATTTATTTACATAATGACGTGGTTGAAGGGCATGTTATGAATATAGTGTAAATGGATTAGTTTGAACATGTTTTAAGTTTCTAAGTATATATTTAAGCATATGGTGATGATTTGGTGGAGTTTGGATAAGTTTGGTTGAATTGGGAATGAAATGACGACTCATTTTATAAAACTTACTCACGAAATTTTGTTAGAATTGGTATATTACTAAAAGGTTTTGAGAATCAAATTAATAAACTAATGATAAGTATATAAGTGAGATTGGTTTACTTGATCGCTTTAAGTTAAGGTTAAAATGTTATGCATAGACAAAATTAGGTATAAGTTATTTAAACTCTTTTGATTATGGCATATTATGTAAATTACTAAGATTAAAGTTTATTAAGGAATAAGTCATGAAGGGATGCAATAGCCTAACCCAAATCTTAGAATTTGATAAAACTAAGAATAAGATGTAATATGTTCAAGTGAATAAGAATATTTGCTAAGTTCGATAATTATTTTATTTAAAAGGATCAAGTAAGGACAAGGGAATTCAAGGACGAGAATGAGGTACTCATAGTGACGACGCCCGTGGGTTTTCTTTTCACTAACATGTGTATAATATTGAATATTTAATTTATATCTTTCATATTATTGTGAAAGATCGACTTTCTATATGTTGAAAATAAGATCATGTACTTGTTGAGCATAATATCATGTTATTTGTTGAGTCTAAGATCATGTTACTTGTTGAGCATAAGATCATGTTACCTATCTACGGAAGAATTATGTTAATGATCGGGAAGTTTATAGTTGTGCAGACCGGTCAGGGTATTGAGAAGGAGGCCTACTTCTCATTACCGAAGAACGTAGATAGGGCAGGACTGTGATTGGTAACCTTCGGGGCCAACACAGGAAAATCATACCGGCATAGCATATCATCACATAAGATTGCAATGTTTCAGTTTCATAAAGCGTATTGTTAATGAAAATTGATTCAGGTATTATTTTTTTAACTTTTGCGTTGGATAAAGTTCGGTAAGTCAATAAAGTTTAAATTGTTGGCAATAATCCACTGAGTACTTGTTGGTACTCACGCCCTGCATTTGTTTTCTGGATATGCGGGTTGAGCTTGAGATGACGATGGAAGAGGAAGCTAAGCTAGGTTCTTTTCATGCACCTAATTATGCCCTAAATGTTATTTCTTCATACATGACATTCATCCATCCTTCCGTTGTCAAACTCATATTATTTTGTTGTTGATCTAAGAAATACTCTATCAGTATGTTGAGGTTGTATTGTGTAAACTTTAAATATCGCTTAGATTTACTTAGTTATCGATTAAATAGTCAAACCTTTTTATCTCAAATATTATTATAGATTGAATTTCTTATGTTCAGATTATAACCTAGTCATAGTCTCGATTACTTAGTTAATCATTTAATTAAGTAGTCGGATCGTGATAAAGTAGTATCGAGCAGCTTGTTCGTCAGATCTCGTGAATCTTTCTTTCTTGAGCCTAAACTTTTCTCATGAACCTCGAGTCTTAAAAAATAGAAAGAAATTGATGGTAGCTCAAGATAATAACCCAAAAATTTAAAACTTTTAATAGTGATGCTTAAACCAATTATTTGTGTTGCTTAGACCTTAATTATGTTTAAGGTGACCAACGAAATAAATTAGAATCGATCTGTAGATCGAAAACTAGAAGAAATAAAAAACTAGTGACTAGTCCTACCGGATTATGGTTTTCTGAATAGCCTGAACATAGAATGAGAGATCGAGAATGAATCTCAACAAAAGGATTTAATTTCTAGAATCGCCTCGTGAAAAATGTGAGAAGCCAAAGGATTGGAATTTTCGGCATGCTTGCCCTACCGCCGCCTCAAAATTCTATTCACGAGCCTGATCAACTTCAAATTGCTAACCATGAAAATTAATGATAACAATCAAAATAATGAAGGAATATATTATTGTGAATTTAGAATTCATAAGAATCATTTTTGAACGAAATTCCTGAAGAACTTAACTGAACGCCGGGTATAAATATCGAAAAAACCCTAAACTGATCCGAACGAACCGAAACTCGAACCAAGGGTCTAAATCAATAAAAATTATTAATAAGACTCAAATTAATTATGAAAGCTCAAGAATTCAATATAATTTCGAATGAGCATAATTTAATCGCCGGACGCTGTTTTTCCGCGATAACTTGGAATTGACTTATCGGATGTCATCCGAACTTCATGAAATTATTATAAACTATGAAATAAGTCTTTTAAAAGATATTTAAGAAAATAAAATCTTAAGGTTCTGAGAAATCAATCGAAAGTGCGATAAAACTTAAAGAGTCGGTATTAACATGCCAAATCAGGTAATTTGACCATTCCTTCTCCCAACTACCCCCAAGAGACCCTAAATGAGCTTATAAAAGCTCTTTTTCTTCACATTACAGCCCCATTTCGACATCCGTATCTCTCTCTCTCTCTCTAATTTTGAAATTTCTCTCTTTGTTCTTCAAGCTTTTCAAGCTTTAATCTTCCTTTCCAACCCATTCCATGTCACGACCCCATTCCGGACCAACCCGGACTGGAGGGCGACTAGTACTAGGAGTAGTATTTAGGGGTTACATGGATAAAATAGATATGCATAAAAATAAACTAACATGCTCGAATGAATATGAAATGATGTTATATTGTTTTTGAAAGGTTTAGCCATCGGACCCCAAAACTTGGCCCGATCCGACGGGCCTCAATAGTTTATAAACATAAAGCGAAATAAGGGAGTTCGAGTATAGCAATGAAAGTGTGTGAATACATATACGACGATATGCATTCAAGGTATAAACCACAAATTCAAGTAAATCGGTCAAGGACACTGACTCCTCAACACATTCCCCATCATCACCATCGAGCTCAACTCGCACATTTAAAACAAACATGCGTGGCTAAGTACAAGAAATTGCACTTAGTGGACTCATGCCGAAAACATTTGATAGATTTTGGATTACGCGCCAATATCGGGTAAGTCATAGGGTTTTAGTTAAAATGCCTCAGGCTTACCAAATCATTTTCGCTTGTAAACATAGCTCGCCGAGCATTTTCTTGTGTATGGTCCGTATCTCATAGTCACAATACATAATAATAATAAATAATAAACGCCGAGAGTGAGGCCTCCCATCTACGACGCCGTGACAGCCGTAATCCCGCATAAAGACATAGTCACTCTCGCAAGCATATGTTAACACAACAGATAGTTCCAACCTTCACGCCAATCCTAGCTGTGCATTTATCATCCGCACACAGACCCGACATTAAAAGGTTGGGTGCTACCACAACAAATGATATAATAGTTCCAACTATTCCACAATTTCTACCCGGCAAATGATAGGATCCATACACAAAACGAAATATTTTCGGTGTAATACAAGAAACATTTGTTAAACAATTGTAGGATAAGTGTCAGAATAAACTCATTTGAAATAACAAGAAGTTACGCTTTGGTGGGTAAGAAAAGGCCCACATTTTAAAGATGGAAGCCCACCGGACTATGGTTCGTTGTAAAGTCCCAGTTCGCTCGCTCGTTAAATCCCGTCATTGGCTTGGCCCACACCTTTACGAAAAAGCGAGGCTTTAGTACGTCGCTCAAGTCTCTCGAGACTTTCAAAACTAAGATAAACTTTGATATTTCATATCGATGTAGACCGAATTCTTAGTGAATTCAATACATCTCTAACACGTATACGATCGATTTGTTCTCGCTTCTTCGAGATACTTTCAACGATAAGCACGCTTTTCGATATATGGATTTCATTTGGGAAATCTTTTCTTACTAATGAGGTATCATACTCAATTAGTATATCTTACGCTGCATCGACGATTTATAAACGCATAATCGCACGCTTGACTCAAAAGTCAACGAAGTCAACACTGGTCAACAAAGTCAACGATTTTGACTTTTAAATAGTAAGCTCTTACTATTTTGTTTTATAAATCGAATTTGATCGATTTGAAAACGTAAAGTCCTATTTCTCGATTTATCTTGTAAATCAAGGACTTATAATTATTTTCGCATTTTAATAACCCTTTTTATAATAAAAGCGTATTTTGGTTTTTAAAACGTTATAAAATGAACGTTCGTCTTAAACATAGCAATCTATGTTTATAAAATTTTTGTAAAATTTAAAACTGTCCAGAATATTAATTTAGCAATATTTCATTAATAAACTGCTTTTAAAAGGATTTAAAATCCTTATTAATTATCGAAAACTCGATAATTAATTTAAAAATGTCAAATGACTTTTGAAAAATCTTCTAAATTAATATAGTGCATTATTATACACTATGGTCCAGAATATGAATTTATAAAATTCATATGATATTATTTGCTATTTATTTATATATATACATATATATATTCACTGTAATTCCAATAAATAGGAATAATTATCCAAAATTCCCAAAATTGATATATACTTAGTATAATATCCCAACATCAATATACTTCACCAATATAACCCATAGTTCATCATAACCATTTATTTAATAATATATAGCATTTTTCACGGTAATAACTTGATAATTACCAAATAATTAGCAAATAATTTCTAAAAATTCTAAATAAATTCCAACATCATTAAACATTATATTATAACATTGTAACATCATAATATCAACCAAACTAATTTAAATCGTCACCATATGAGCTTGTAAGCTCTCGGCTTTTTCGATTTTATTTAGTATTTGGTTTTCAAAAATTCCAACAATTATATACTATGTTTATACACTATAGTATAGTAATATAACATCATAATATTTATCAAAACTAATTAAATCATCACCTTCAAGAGCAACAAGCTCACGGTTTATTTGATTTAAAATAGTATTTGATTTCCAAAAATTCTAATTAATTCACACAATGCATAAATAATATACTAAAGCATTAAAACACCATTACATGTTCAAAAATAAAATCATACACCAACATATACCATCTATAGCCCACGGTATTTTTGTAAAATCAAGTATATGGTTTTCAAAAATTCTAATTAAATCATAGAACATATAATCAATGTTCTAAAGCAATAATATGCTATTGTATGCTTGAAATAAAAATCATACATCAATGTACATCATACATAAGCTCACGGTTTTTGTAAGAATAAAAGCTAGGGTTTTTCTAAAATTTTCTAAATAAGATATATGAACTCTAAACATGATATAAAACAATATTCCATTCCTAAAACATGTCAAGAGCATTCGGTCCTCATAAGGATATTTTTATCATTTTCAAAAATTATTTCCAATGCATACCATGGTTTCGAAAATCATGCTTAGGCTAGGTGTACTCATCCATTTCATAAATCATATCCTATGTTCATCTAAACACATTTTCTCATATTTTTCAAAATGAAATCCTCAAGAACATTATGAACACATATCTCATGCTTCAAGAACACTTAAACACATATATAAACATATATCAAACTTTCGAACCCTATACATATATATATAAAACAGTTTCGATTTTTCTTGATTAAATGGAGAGGGAAATCGGTGCTAATGGTCTTAGCATTACCTTGTGAATGGTCTAGTATCCAAGAACAATGTTGTCACGACCCCATTCCGGACCAACCCGGACTGGAGGGCGACTAGTACTAGGAGTAGTACTTTAGGGGTTACATGAATAAAATAGAGATGCGTGAAAATAAGCTAACATGCTCGAATGTAATACGAGATGATGTTATATTGTTTTTGAAGGTTTAGCCATCGGACCCCAAAACTTGGCCCGATCCGATGGGCCTCAATAGTTCATAACATAAAGCATAATTAAAGGAGTTCGAGTATAGCAATGAAAGTGTGTGAATACATATGTGACGATATGCATTCAAGGTATAAACCACAAATTCAAGTAAATCGGTCATGGACACCGGACTCCTCAACACTTTCCCCATCATCACCATCGAGCTCAACCTCACATTTAAAACAACATGCGTGGCTAAGTACAAGAAATTGCACTTAGTGGACTTATGCCGAAAACATTTGATTGATTTGGATTACGCCGCCAATATTGGGTAAGTCATGGTTTTAGTTAAAATTCCTTGTGTTTACCAAATCATTTTCGCTCAGAAACATAGCTCGCCGAGCATTTTCTTGGTGTGTATGGTCCATATCTCATAGTCACAATACATAATAATAATAAATAATAAACGCCGAGAGGAGGCCTCCCATCTACGACGCCGTGACCGCCGTAATCCCGCATGAAAGACACACTACCTGCAAGCATATGTTAACACAACAGATAGTTCCAACCTTCACGCCAATCCTAGCCTGCATTTATAATCCGCACAGACCCGACATTAAAAAGGTTGGGCTACCACAATGTCACGACCACACTCAGACAACCCGGGTGAGCGGACTAATACTAGGAATAGTATTTGTGAATACGAATGACCGTCACGATCAAGGCATATCACATGAGGAAAACAGGACTTAAGATTAACATACACTTATGAAACTTTAGTTCAGAAGGGCTTAGCCAACAGATCCAAAAGATATAATGATCTGAAAGACTTCACAGTTCACTTTGTTATAATATCCAACATGAAATTAAAACAGTTCAGAGTTTGCAGCGGAAGAGTGTGAATACATATATGACGATATGTATTGAGGTTATCCATTTCTAACAAACATTAAGGACATACGGCTTTCTCAACACTCCTTCATCATCAGCAACCGAGCTCAACCTGCACATTTAAAAACAACATGCAGGGCTAAGTACAAAATTTGTACCCAGTGGACTTGTGCCGAAAACATTTTATTTTAATTTAATTACTCGCGATATAATGGTAAGACAAGGGTTTTATTTGAAAATGCCTTGTTTACTAAAATATTTTCATGAGTTTATAAAAGTTGCTTGCCAAGCATTTTCTTGGTGTCGTGATCCATATCCCTTATTATCATCCCATCATGTTATCATAGTCGAAAGTCGTGAAGGAGGCCTCCTTCTACGACCCGTGACCGCCGTGAATTGTCCTTCTGACACACGGTCACCATCGGTGTACACGTTAATCTAGCTGTATAAGCCTTCCGGCATAGGATCCGATATCGATTTTCATTCATGAGTTGGGAATAACCCATCAACATCACATCATACATGGATAGGATACAACATACAAAACGTAAACATTTTGGCAGGTAATTACTTAAAAATTTTAGCATTAGTTGAAAAGTACTGTAAACAAAGACAGTTGAAAAGAGCAGCAAAGTTGTTCCATTTTGGTAATAAAGCCCACCTGGAAATTATTGTTCGTCTTTATTGTTTTCCTTACTCGTCGGCGTCCGGTGGTGCGTCGTCATTCACACCTTTATATGAAAGGATGCTTTAGTACGTCGTTTACGTAATTCGAGACTTATCAAGTCTATAATCAAATTCGATATTTCATATCGATGTAAATTAATTCATTAATGAATTCAATTCGTTTCTCAAACAGCGTATCAATTTAACATTTCTCGTTTTTGATAGAAGCGAGATATGTGTTATAAATGACCAATTTACCCTCTTGGTAAATGGTCCAACGTTTTCTCACGTTTTTCGATTTCATGACTTTAAACATGAAATCTTATCATATTAATGTGATACCATTAACAAATGATACGTCTTACGCATATTAGCGTATTTATCGAACGTCTTTCGTACGTTGATTTCAAAAGTCAACAATTTTGACTTTTCTTAGTAATTTAATTACTAAGTCTTATTTTAGAATTAAATTCTTTGAAAATCAATTTCTAATTGATTTCTTTTTATAAACTGTTTTAATATGTTTAAAAATAATTTTTAAACATATAATTCATTATAAAAATGAATTTAAGGATTTAAAATCCTTATTTCTATTTTTAAAATAGCTCACGGCTATTTTGAATTTTGTCAACCAAATATTTTCGAAAATTGTCCATAATTTCCAAATATGTCTAAAATAATATTTAGACATATAATTTATTAATAAACTTAATTAAAAAGGATTTAAAAATCCTTAAAAATTTTAAAACCTCTCGGTAATTATTTAAAATTACCAATTGGTGTCTAAAAATTTTTCAAATATTATATAATGTATTAATATACACTATGGTCATTAATATGTCATAGGATCAACTAAACATTATTCATTTATCACCTTATTATTTAATAAGGTCACGGCATTTTGAAAAAAAATGCTCAACAATTTTTCTAAAATTCCAATAATTTGATACAAGGTCCAAACATTAGTCCATAATATATTTATGTCACATAATTCACTATATAACAATTATATACCATATAAATGGTATATTAGCTTTCGGCCTTTTCACAATTATCATCAAACATTTTTATAAAATTTTCCAAAATTCACAAAATGCATCTAAACTATAGTGTAGCAAAGTAACACCATAATATTCATCAAGAACAATTTTATTCATCACCAAACTTAGCTCAAAGCTTTCGGTTTATTTGAATAAAAATTGTAATTGATCTTTAAAAATTCTAACAAAATCATAGGATGTTTAAGATATACTCAAGATCAATAATATACCATTGCATGTTACAAAATAAAATCACACACATATATATATATATATATATGTCACGGTATATAAAAAAAAAATAGCAATAGTGCTTTAAAAATTCTCAAATAAATCATATGCATTCTCAATACATCATAAATCCATAAAATCACATTGCATGTATAAAATAAAAATCATTCATCCACCTATGAACTCATATATGCTTCGGTATTCACAAGGAATTGGGCATGGATTTTTCTAAAGTTTCAATTTAAATACTATGAACACATATAACATTATAAAGTACAATTTCATGCTCCAATATTACCCCAAAGCTCTCGGCTCCTTTCAAACAATTTTTATACATTTTTGGATAAATTTTAAAATATGATCCAAGCTTCAAAAACATGTTACAAAATCATAGAACCTAAGATAGCTATAGTTCGAAAATTTTGGGACTAAAACATACATGCAATACATTTTGAAAACAAGAACACCTATCTACATACTTCTCATCATTTACATACATGCAATAGCAAAACATTATCAATAAAGTTCTTCAAGAACACATGCAATAACTTAAGCTATGTTTCAAAATTTTCAAAGGTTCAAGAACAACCAAGCCTCGATCGACACCTACCTTGTTGGTATAGCTTAATGTGAACAAGGTACAAGGTATGGATGTGTGGTATAGAAGAAGAGAAGAAGAAATGAAGCTTGGAGAAGAAGAGGAGCTCTCGCCATGGCTGAAAAAATGGAGAAGGAAGAGAGTTTTGAGAGTGTTAGAGAGAGCTGAGTGGTTTGGAGAGAGATGAGTGTGAGATGTTTGAGTGTAGAGTGAAGAATGACACAAAATCTGAAAATGTTCCCCTTATTTCCCTCACTCGGCCATCTCTCTCACTTGCACACACAATGGACTCTTCAACTTATAATACTATTTTATTACCTAACGGGTTCCCAATCATTAGTTCTTACACAAAATACCTTGAAATAGCTAAAATACATATACATATATAGTGAAAGACTCCTACAAATCTGAATATATATTCATTATATATATATATGTAATATAATAGTGAAGAAGATGAATTAATTCAACCTTGTACCAAAAGAAATAGCTCTCGACCTTTAGGCCATACCTTAGGTTAAAAATTTTATTTCATGCTAACATAGATATATACATCATATAATATGATTTAGATGATATTTAATATCATAGGTTAATTAAATAGTACAAAGGAAGAAGATAATTCAATTTATGCACAACATAAATGGCTATCGGCCATTTAATTAATTCATAGGTTAAAATTTTTATTTCATGACATTAATAGGTATATACACTTTGGTATATAAATTATATGATAATTATATCATAGGATAGTTAGGAAGAGCATTTAATTTCGAAAGAAACCCTAATTTCGAATAATTAGGGTTTTCGAAATCAGTTTTGATATAAGAATTAATTCAAATGTTCAAGCATTAATAAAATGCTTATTAGTACTGTAATATCATGAAAATATCATAGGAAATAAATTCCTATAATTTCTTGATCAATAAAACCATCGTTCACCTTATCTCTAAACGTTGACGTTTGAAAACGTCGCAAAACGTTACGTATCGACCCATCCTTAAAATGGTCGTAAACACTCGTAATCTCATTATAAAAATATTCCATTAAAAATGGAATATAATACCAAGCTTGATTGCTTAAGAAATATCGTGATATTTCAACAGTCGATATGCATTCGGCGTTAAAAATGTACTGCCGATAGAAGTTAGAACTTTCAATTTCTTATCACTCACTAAATTGAGTGACTGAGTAATAGGAAATTGTTCCTTGTAAACAATTGAAATCATACTTGATTTCATATGTGATTTGATTTCACGGCAAAATTTTATTTTACGGGTTTTAAAGACCGTAATTAGGCTTTTAAAAACTGCGGGTTATTACATCCTACCCCCCTTAAAAGAAATTTCGTCCCGAAATTTGTATACCTTAAAAGAATAATCTGGGGTATCGTTCCTTCATTGTATCTTCTAGCTCCCACGTGGCTTCTTCTTGTCCGTGGTGATTCCACAGTACTTTGACCAGTGAAATTGATTTGTTCCTCAGTTGTTGAACTTTATGGTCTAGTATTGCGATAGGCTCTTCTTCATAACTCATATCTGGATTTAGAACTACGTCGTTTTGACGGATCACATGTTTTGGATCGTACACATATTTCCTTAGTTGAGATACGTGAAAAACATTATGCACATTTCCCAAGTTAGGCGGAAGGGCCAACTTATAAGCTACTGAGCCTATTCTTTCTAGGATCTCATATGGTCCTATGTAGCGGGGTCTTAGTTTTCCTTTCACACCAAATCTTGTGATCCCCTTCGATGGAGAGACCTTGAGAAATACTTTGTCTCCAACTTCAAAATGCAGCTCGATCTCAGCGTATCGGTAGGATTTCTGTCTATCTTGAGCTTCCTTGATTCTTTGCCGAATCTGTCGGACGATTTCAATCATCTCGTTTATCACTTCTGGCCCTACTATTTTCCTTTCACCTACTTCATCCCAATAAAGTGGTGATCTACATTTCTTGCCATACAAAGCTTCATATGGGGCCATATCAATCGTCGCTTGATAACTATTATTATAGGCAAACTCAATAAGAGGTAAAATGTCTTCCCATTTAGCACCTCGATCTAGTACTACGGTTCTCAGCATATCTTCCAGAGTTTGGATTGTCCTCTCTGACTGCCCATCAGTTTGTGGGTGAAATGCTGTACTGAAGTTTAACCTTGTTCCCAGCTCTTTTTGCAGGCTCATCCAAAATTTCGATGTGAACTTGGAGTCTCTATCTGATGTAATGGATTTTGGTACTCCATGTAGCCGTATCACTTCCTTTACATATATTTGGGCTAGTCTATCAGCTCCATATGTATTTTGAATTGGTAAGAAGTGAGCGCACTTGGTGAGTCTATCTACTACTACCCATATAGTAGTGTTTCCTTTTCGAGACTTGGGTAAATCCGTAACGAAATCCATCGTTATTTCGTCCCACTTCCATTCAGGTATACCCAACGGTTGTAACTTCCCGTAGGGACGTTGGTGTAAAGCTTTTACTTGTTGGCAAACAAGCGGCGTTCTACGAAAGAAGCTATGTCTCGTTTCATGCCTTCCCACCAGAATTTCTCTTTTAGGTCTTGGTACATCTTCGTGCTACCTGGGTGGGCGGTATAAGGCGTATCATGAGCTTCACTTATTATGTCGTTCCGAATCTCAGCATCATCAGGAACACATATTCTTCCTTTGAACATTAAAGCATTATCCGATGCTTCCTGGAAATTTTCCAATTCGCCAGTTCTCACTCTTTCTCTTATCTTTTCCAACTTTTCCTCAATCCTTTGTTTCTCAATGATCCTTTTTCTTAGATCAGGTGTCATGGTGAGTGTAGCGATACAATTCTTGATCGTCTCTGGCTGTTTAATCAATTCAATTCTTAAATTGCTGAATTCCTCGACAAGTTTATCTTCTCGTGTCAAGAGATACCCCAAATGAGTTTGATTTTTACGACTCAGGCGCCGGCTACTACATTCGCTTTACGGGTGATAGTTAATACCACGATCGTAATCTTTTACTAGTTCAAGCCATCTTCTCTCCTCATGTTTAGATCTCTTTGCTCGAAAAAGTATTTCAAACTCTTATGATCTCAGATAATCTCGCATCTCACTCCGTAGAGATGGTGTCTCCATATTTTCGGTGCATGAACCACTCTGCTAATTCTAAATCATGTGTGGGGTAATTCAGCTCATGTGGTCTAAGTTGTCGTGACGCTGTAAGCTATTACTTTTCCTTCTTGCATCAAGACGCATCCTAGTCCATTTTTCGAGGCATCGATAAACCACATATTCCTTATCGATTAGGATCTAACACCGGTGCACTTGTTAACCTTTCTTTGAGTTCTTGAAAACTCGCCTCACATTCCTCGGTCAAGTGTACTTAACTCCTTTCAAGTAATCGGGTCATTGGTCTTGCTATTTTGGAGAATCCTCAATGAATCTCCTATAATAACCAAATAACCCTAGAAAACTCCTGATCTCATTACGGGTTCGCGGTGATTTCCATTCTTGCCTTCTTCCACTTTGGTGGATCCACTTTGATTCCATCAGTAGACACAATGTGTCCTAGGAACATTACTTCCTTTAACCAAAACTCACATTTGCTGAATTTGGCAAACAACTTCTCATTCCTCAAAGTTTGTAACACCATTCTTAGATGTTCTTTATGGTCTTCCTCATTTTTCGAATAGATGAGAATGTCATCTATGAAAACCAAGACAAACTTATCTAAGTACGGATGAAACACTCGGTTCATGAGGTCCATAAACACAGCTGGTGCATTAGTTAATCCGAATGACATAACTACAAATTCATAATGGCCATATCTTGTTCGGAAAGCAGTTTTAGCTATGTCTTCAGGTCGTACCTTTAGTTGATGGTACCCTGACTTAAGATCAATCTTTGAAAATATACCTGCTCCCCTCAATTGATCGAACAAATCGTCGATTCTTGGTAAAGGATATTTGTTCTTGAGTGTCATCTTGTTCAGCTCTCGATAGTCTATACACATCCTTAAGATCCATCCTTTTCTTGACGAACAATACAAGCGCTCCCCCACAGGCGAAACGCTAGGTCTAATGAAACCTAGGTCCAACAATTCTTGGATTTGGATTTTCGCTTCCAATTCCTTTGGGGCCATTCTGAGGGTGCTTTTGACCTCGAGCCGATCCTGGTTCCAAATCAATGGTAAATTCCAACTGTCTATCAGGAGGTAATCCTGGTAGATCCTTCGGAAATATATCTGAAAATTCCTTAACAATTTCAATATCTTCAATCTTCAGTTCCGGCTTTTCTTCTCCGTTCAGGTAAACGAGAAAAGCATGGTATCCTTTCTTATTCATCATGTTTCTTGCCTTCAATGCGGACACAATTGGGACTCTCTTCCCATGTCGATTCCATGGAAATCGTTGCTTCTTGCCCAGAAAATGAAATGATATTTTCCTTTCCTTGCAAAGAATTGTGGGTGGTTTGTCGCTAACGATCCATTCCTAGGATTATATCCACGCCACCCATGGACATTATGTTCAAGTTATTTGCTAGAACCCTTTGTGATCCTAAGTTCAACTCTAGGTTCGAGCAGAAATGTGTAACAGTCATAATTCCTCCTATAGGTGAAGAGATTCTCATATCCTGATTTGCTTTTATAGCATTAAGTCCCAACAGATCTACGCATGACTTTGCTATGAAAGAGTGCGAAGCACCTGTATCAAACAATACTATAACAGGCATGTTGAGAAGAATTCCCATACCTGCCAGGTTTCCCTGGTCCTGTTCGTTTTGTTGTCGGTGCAACGCATACGCCCTAGCTTGAGGTAACTGCGGCTGGCGTGGTACTTGCCTTTCTTTGTAATTGTTCTTTGTTATTGTCCGGGCTCTTTGTTGCACCGACGTTGCCGTTAGGTTGTTGTCTTCGTTCTTTGAGGTGGTTGCCATTCTTTGTTGTGGTATTTGTTGTTGTGGTATTGCAATTGTTGTGGAGGTTGTTGCCATTGTTGCGGTTGTAGTTCTTTGTTGAGGTTGGGGTGAAATTGATAGCCCTCGGTTGGACATTACCGGGTTGGTTCGGCCTTACAATTGTTTCGAGCGTATCCCGGACAGAAATTTCGTAATGTCCTTTCATACCACACCTAAAACAGTTTCCACTGCCCGTCATGCACATCCCTGTGTGCATCTTTCGGCATTTTGGGCACGGAAGAGCCCTTCGCTGCTCTTGTAGTCCCCTTGCTGGAGGGATAAAGGCTGGCTTCCTCCATCCTTGCCCTTGGTTTGCCGAGTTCCCTTGCCACTGTTGTCTGTTACCTTTGTTTTCAAAGCTTCCCCTGCTACTATTTCCAAAACTAGCATCCCACTTTCTCTTTCCTCTGTCCATAGAATTCTGCATCTGAGCTGATCCCGACTTATCATCGGGATTCTTTGCCTCAATGTCCAAAGCCCGTAAGAGCCTCGGTATAAGTCATGTCTCCAAGACCAGCGAGAGACATTCTTATTTCTGGCCTTAACCTGATCTAAATTTCTCGGCCATCTTTAAATCCGTGTCCACTTGATCCAGTGCATATCTAGACATTTCGCAAAAAGTACGATCGTAATCGGTTCTGACATCTTTTCTGCTTTAACAAGAAGAATTCATGTTCCTTCTTTTCTTGTAACTCTTGATACATACTTATCATACACTTCCTTTTAAAATCTTCCCATGTCAACTCTTCCATACGCTCTGCTTTGTGAAAGTTTTCTTCTGGCCTCCCACCGAAAATCAAGGGCCCATTTAACTGGAAGGCTACACACGATAGTCTTTCTTGTGTTGTGCACCTTAGAAAAGTGAAAATTCTCTCGATGGTTCTCATCCACTTTATTCACATCCTCGGACTACCTTTCCCATTGAAAGTTGGAGGGTTTTGTCTTAAGAATAACTCCTCTATCCTGCGGTCGCGGTTGAGGTGGAGGTGGTTGAGGTACTGACTGCTCCTCCTGTTCGGGAGTTCTACCTTGTCTCCTAGTGCGCCTCTGCCTCTTACTTCTTGTTGGGGTCTTGTCTAGGAGGCATTCTGTTGTGTAAAATATATCATTAGCATCATGTATCATTTTTATAACTTGAATATGTACAATTTCATTTCTTTGCCTTTTTAGAAACGATAATTTAAATAAAACATTTCATTCTTATCATACATAAACTTGTTGTAAAAGCCCTCTTGGATCATGCATACATACAATTGCAAAAGCACCATAGATAACGTACTCTGCAAACACAAGTCCTTACATCAAGGATTACTTACATACTTGCTTCCAAAATATTTCAAAAGGAAAAGGCCCATACACATATTGGCCTTAAGGCTTTACAAAAATTCAAGTCCAACACACAACGGCTTTATAGCCTTACAAAAATTCCGTTTTCCCCATTGTTCAAATTTTTCAAAAGCATAATTAAAACATACATAAAAGTAGATAACATAATTCTTCAAACTTTACATCAACATCACTAGCTATATCAACTCCTAGAATCTTCCTCATCTTCTTCCGGATCCTCTTCCTCCTCGTCTGAATCATCAACCTGGCCATATACTCTAGAGGGTCCAGCTCCATTACTCTCTACCATCGGGATGTCGCGCAGTGGACCATAATCCACACGAATCGGGCTGTAACTGTCGTGGATGGGGTTATACCCATCAAGAGTGCCGGTCACACTAATCCGTCTTTGTCGACGGAAACTCTCAAGCTGGTGGTAGGGTGCGCCATCGGTGGTAGAGGCGGTGTGGTGGGCGCACGGATGTCCGAAAATTAGAGGTGGGAAACAGGGCTCCCAAAGCTCTGAGTCTAGGCTGCTCCGTCTGCCTGAACAAGTCTGCCCTCATCGATACGATATCGTGGTACCACTGGGTCAACTATCCGTGGAACCTCGGTGTACAGCCACTCAGGTGACTCATCACGCCATGTATACTCCCGTGGAGGGAGATAAGGTCCTCTCGGTGCTGCGCCATAGATGCTATATACGTACGTCAGGTGGCTAATGAACCTGGGTAGATCACCTATCAAGTCATATCCTCCAGTCGCACGGTAAATGTAATCCCCAGAAACCTCACGAGCATAATCTTCCCAATCACATGGTAGTATAGTAAGGAGACGCTTAATGCGTCGTAATCCGTCCACGCCATAAACTCTCGCATTCCTCCACAACCTAAAGTAATACATCGAAACTCTCCTAAATCCTCACGGCACACATCCAGCTTTCCCGATAGATACGAATAGTCTCCTCGGGGTCGGGTCAGTCCTATCCTCCTCCTCGCAATGTAACGCATCTCTCCATCCATCACGATGAAAACTAACCGTTAAACACTACTAATATCCGATAGAAGATAGGACAACTTAATATTTCGATTAATCATCTAGGATAAACTATTCAACCTATAACCAAACGTTCTTAACCCGTCTAGTAAACAAAACTCCTATTGCTATGTTAAACTACACGAGGTATTATAGGTTCTTCGGTGCTATCTAAAACTCGAGCTGAACTTTACCCAGACTCTACTGTATTTGGGAGCTGGAAAAAGAGATTCTGTCCTTCATAACAAATGAAGTTCAGAACGTTAGGAATACGCAGGCGAAAACCATGCGTAAAACGGAGTCCTATCGAGAGAGTACGGTTAAAAACAAATTTACTGCGCAGT
This sequence comes from Salvia rosmarinus, assembly GCA_036937905.1. NCBI lineage: Eukaryota > Viridiplantae > Streptophyta > Magnoliopsida > Lamiales > Lamiaceae > Salvia > Salvia rosmarinus. The sequence goes on along the minus strand of CM072822.1, from coordinate 39,332,593 downwards.
GCAGAAAATTTTCGTGATTATGGCAACATTTCGAGAAGGTGCCAAAAATGACAACATACGCTCTATGGCCGCTGCCGACTTAATATAACTATTACGTCCACGTCTTCAAATTGAAGCTTGCCGTTCTGGAGTCTCGGTCCATGGTCACGCAAGTTGAAATTATGGTTATGATCGCTCACTTTGACTGTGATAAGCATCCACCTTCTTCATTCTTCATAGCCGGCGTCGTTGCGATCATCTTTACGTTCCACTTTCACCGTTCAGAATTCAAAATTTAAAACACATTCATGCTTCCTATCATTCTTTTGTTTTCTTTCATTATGGGAACATACTTCCTATATCGTCTACGTTCTTCTCAAGAGCATAGCATACTTTATTATCAACATAGATTTCATAAGTCATAAACATAACATCCAAACAACATCATACTTCATTCATACATTCGTCATTAATCATCATGATTCGTTTCAAACATGCTTTTCAACTTAACCACTTCATATCATTGTTATTTAATTTCAAAATTTAGAATTTTTGAAAATCTTTCATACATAACTCATCATTTCAATCATCATCGTATTACAACTTTCCTTTTCCTTTTACTTCAAAATCTTTTCAAATTTGATCATCATATGAAATGTTCACTTCATAAGTTTAAATAAAACTAGTTACCTTTTCCCGTTGAGCTCGATGTGATGGAGTGTTGAGAATAGCCGTAGATTTTCTAGAAGTCTAGTGACTCAATTCTAGACTTAGTTTAGAAAGAAATGGGATTTCATAGAGCAACCGCTACGATACCACTCTCACGACCACACTCGGGACAACCGGAGTGAGCGGACTAATACTAGGAATAGTATTTGTGAATACGAATGAGTATCACGATTGGGCGTATCACATGAGGAAAATAGACTTAAGATTAACATACACTTATGAAACTTTAGTTCGAAAGGGCTTAGCCAACAGATCCAAAAGATATAATGATCTGAAAGACTTCACAGTTCACTTTGTTATAATATCCAACATGAAATTAAAACAGTTCAGAGTTTGCAGCGGAAAGAGTGTGAATACATATATGACGATATGTATTGAGGTTATCCATTCTAACAAACATTAAGGACATACGGCTTTCTCAACACTCCTTCATCATCGACAGCCGAGCTCAACTCGCACATTTAAAAACAACATGCGGGGCTAAGTACAAAATTTGTACCCGGTGGACTTGTGCGAAAACATTTTATTTTAATTTAATTACTCGCGATATAATGGTAAGACCTGAGGTTTTATTTGAAAATGCCTTGTTTACTAAAATATTTTCATGAGTTTATAAAGTTGCTTGGCGAAGCATTTTCTTGGTGTCGTGATCCATATCCTTATTATCATCCCATCATGTTATCATAGTCGAAAGTCGTGAAGGAGGCCTCCTTCTACGACCCGTGACCGACCGTGAATGTCCTTACGACGACGGTCACCATCGGTGTACCGTTAATCCTAGCGGTGTAAGCCTTCCCATAGGATCCGATATCGATTTTCATTCATGAGTTGGGAATAACCCATCAACATCACATCATACATGGATAGGATACAACATACAAAGCGTAAACATTTTGGCGGTAATTACTTAAAAATTTTAGCATTAGTTGAAAATGCGTAAAAACAAATGCGGTTGAAAAGAAAGAAAGTTGTTCCATTTTGGTAATAAAGCCCACACGAAATTATTGTTCGTCTTTATTGTTTTCCTTACTCGTCGGCGTCCGGTGGTGCGCGTCGGCGTCACGCCTTTATATAAAAGGATGCTTTAGTGCGTCGTTTACGTGGTTCGAGACTTATCAGTCTATAATCAAATTCGATATTTCATATCGATGTAAATTAATTCCTAATGAATTTAATTCGTTCCTCAACAGCGTATCAATTTAACATTTCTCGTTCTTGATAGAAATGAGATATGTGTTATAAATGACCAATTTACCCTTCTTGGTAAATGGTCCAGCGTTTTCTCACATTTTCGATTTCATGACTTTAAACATGAAATCTTATCATATTAATGTGATACCATTAACAAATGATCGTCTTACGCATATTAGCGTATTTATCGAGCGTCTTTCGTGCGTTGATTTCAAAGTCGACAATTTTGACTTTTCTTAGTAATTTAATTACTAAGTCTTATTTTAGAATTAAATTCTTTCTAAAATCAATTTCTAATTGATTTCTTTTTATAAAATGTTTTAATATGTTTAAAAATAATTTTTAAACATATAATTCATTATAAATAATGAATTTAAGGATTTAAAATCCTTATTTCTATTTTAAAATAGCTCACGGCTATTTTGAATTTTGTCAACCAAATATTTTCGAAAATTGTCCATAATTTCCAAATATGTCTAAAATAATATTTAGACATATAATTTATTAATAAACTTAATTAAAAAGGATTTAAAAATCCTTAAAAATTTTAAAACCTCTCGGTAATTATTTAAAATTACCAATTGGTGTCTAAAAATTTTTCAAATATTATATAATGTATTAATATACACTATGGTCATTAATATGTCATAGGATCAACTAAACATTATTCATTTATCACCTTATTATTTAATAAGGTCACGGCATTTTGAAAAAAAATGCTCAACAATTTTTCTAAAATTCCAATAATTTGATACAAGGTCCAAACATTAGTCCATAATATATTTATGTCACATAATTCACTATATAACAATTATATACCATATAAATGGTATATTAACTCTCGACCTTTTCACAATTATCATCAAACATTTTTATAAAATTTTCCAAAATTCACAAAATGCATCTAAACTATAGTGTAGCAAAGTAACACCATAATATTCATCAAGAACAATTTTATTCATCACCAAACTTAGCTCAAAGCTTTCGGTTTATTTGAATAAAATTGTAATTGATCTTTAAAATTCTAACAAAATCATAGGATGTTTAAGATATACTCAAGATCAATAATATACCATTGCATGTTACAAAATAAAATCACACACATATATATATATATATATATGTCACGGTATATAAAAAAAATAGCAATAGTGCTTTAAAATTCTCAAATAAATCATATGCATTCTCAATACATCATAAATCCATAAAATCACATTGCATGTATAAAATAAAATCATTCATCCACCTATGAACTCATATATGCTTATCACCTTGCATCAAAATGAAATCATACATAGGAATTGGGCATGGATTTTATCTAAAGTTTCAATTTAAATACTATGAACACATATAACATTATAAAGTACAATTTCATGTCTCAATATTACCCCAAAGCTCTCGGCTCTAATCAAACAATTTTTATACATTTTGGATAAATTTTAAAATATGATCGATAAATCTTCTAAAATTTCATGTTACAAAATCATAGAACCTAAGATAGCTATAGATTTATCAAAATTTTGGGACTAAAACATACATGCAATACATTTTGAAAACAAGAACACCTATCTACATACTTCTTTCATTTACATACATGCAATAGCAAAACATTATCAATAAAGTTCTTCAAGAACACATGAAATAACTCAAGCTATGTTTGAAAATTTTTCAAAGGTTCGAGAACAACCAAGCTTAAATCGACACCTACCTTGTTGGTATAGCTTAATGGAACAAGGTACAAGGTATGGATGTGTGTATAGAAGAAGAAAGAAAAATGAAGCTTGGAGAAGAAGAGAGGAGCTTTCGGCATGGCGAGAAAAATGGAGAAGGAAGAGAGTTTGAGAGAGTGTTAGAGAGAGGTGAGTGGTTTGGAGAGATGAGTGTGAGATGTTTGAGTGTAGAGTGAAGAATGACACAAAATCTGAAAATGTTCCCCCTTATTTCCCTCACTCGGCCATCTCTCTCACTTGCACACACTGATGGACTCTTCACTTATAATATTATTTTATTACCTAATGGGTTCCCAATCATTAGTTCTTACACAAAATACCTTGAAACTAGCTAAAATACATATACATATATAGTGAAAGACTCCCAAAATCTGAATATATATTCATTATATATATATATGTGTAATATAATAGTGAAGAAGATGAATTAATTGACATATATATAAAAGAAATAGCTCTCGGTCTTTAGGCCATACCTTAGGTTAAAATTCTTATTTCATGCTAACATAGATATATACATCATATAATATGATTTAGATGATATTTAATATCATAGGTTAATTAAATAGTACAAAGGAAGAAGATAATTGAATTTATGCACAACATAAATGGCATCGGCCATTTAATTAATTCATAGGTTAAAATTTTTATTTCATGACATTAATAGGTATATACACTTTGGTATATAAATTATATGATAATTATATCATAGGATAGTTAGGAAGAGCATTTAATTTGAAAGAAAACCTAATTTCAATAATTAGGGTTTTCAAATCGAAGGTTGATATAAGAATTAATTCTAATGTTCAAGCATTAATAAAATGCTTATTAGTACTGTAATATCATGAAAATATCATAGGAAATAAATTCCTATAATTTCTTGATCAATAAAACCATCGTTCACCTTATCTCTAGCGTTGGCGTTTGAAAGCGTTACGTATCGACTCATCTTTAAAATGGTCGTGTCACGACCCCATTCGGACCAACCCGGATTGGAGGCGACTAATACTAGGAGTAGTATTTTAGGGGTTATACGGGTAAAATAAAGATACGTAACAAATTAACATGCTTGAGTAGAATATGAAGTAGCGTTATAATGTTTTGAAAAGGTTTGAGCCATCGGACCCCAAAACTTGGCACGATCCGATGGGCCTCAATAGTTTAAAACATAAAGCATAAATAAAGGAGTTGAGTGTAGCGGAAAGTGTGTGAATACATATATGACGATATGCATTGGTATAAACCACAAATTGATTAAACCGGTCGAGGACCTTTGGACTCCTCAACAATTTCCCATCATCATCCCATCGAGCTCAACACGCACATTTAAAACAAACATGCGGGGCTAAGTACAAGAAATTGCACTTAGTGGACTCATGCGAAAACATTTGATAAATTTTGGATTCTGTTGCGATATCGAGTAAGTCGCGAGGGTTTTAGTTAAAATGTCTTGTCTTACCAAATCATTCGGTTAAGTAAACATAGCTCGGCGAGCATTTTCTTGGTGTGTATGGTCCGTATCTCATAGTCACAATACATAATAATAAATAAATAAGCGTCGAGAGGAGGCCTCCCGTCTGACGCCGTGACCGACCGTAATCCGTCTGACACGGTCACTCTGCAAGCATATGTTAACACGTATAGTTCCAACCTTCACGCCAATCTAGCGGGCATTTATCATCCGACACGGGACCCGACATTAAAAGGTTGGGTGCTACCACAACAATTGATATAATAGTTTCAACCATCTCCACAGCCCTACCGGGCATAACGGATAGGATCCATACACAAGCGAAATATTTTGGCGGTGTAATGCGGTAAAACATTTGATATGATTGTAGAATAAATCACGTAAATAAACTCATTTTGAATAACATTAAAGTCACATTTTAGTGGGGTGAAAAGGCCCACATTTTGAAGATAAAAGCCCACATTAGTGAGGTAAGAAAGGAAAGCCCACGGACTATGGTTCGTTGTTAAAAGTCTAGGTTCGTTCGTTCGTCAAAATCCCGTCATTGCGTTTGCGTCCACGCTTCTGGCGAGGTTTTAGTGCGTCGCTCAAGTCTTTCGAGACTTTCGAAAACTAAGATAAACTTGATATTTCATATCGATGTGGTGAATTTCTTAGTGAATTGATCGTCTCTAACTGCGTATCGATTGACTTGTTCTCGTTCTTGAGATCTTTCAGCGTATATAATCGTTTTCGATATATGGATTTCATTTGTGAAATCCTTTCTTACTAATAATTATCATACTCAATTAGTATATCTTATGCGTCTTGACGTATTTATAAATGTATAATCGTGCGTTTGACTTGAAAGTCGTGAAGTCGACGATGATCGATAAAGTCAACGATTTTGACTTTTGAAAAGTAATTTCTTACAATTTTGTCTTATAAATCGAATTCGATCGATTTGAATACGTAAAGTCCTATTGCTCGATTTATCTTGTAAATCAAGGACTTATAATTATTTTCGCATTTTTAATAACCCTTTTTATAAATAAAAGCGTATTTTGGTTTTTAAAACGTTATAAAATGAACGTTTGTTTCAAACATAGCAATCTATGTTTATAAAATTTTGTAAAATTTGAAAACTGTCCAGAATATTATTTTAGTAATTTTTCATTAATAAACTGTTTTAAAAAGGATTTTAAAACCCTTTTAAATTATCGAAATTTTCGATAATTAGTTTAAAATACTAAATGACTTTTGAAAATTTATCTAAATTCATATAGTGTATTATTATACACTATAGTCCAGAATATGAATTTATGAAATTCATATAATACTGTTTGCTAATTATTTATATATATACATATATATAATTTCGGTAATTATAAATAATAGGGAATAATCATCCAAAAATTCCCAAAATTGATATGTACTCATTATAACATCCCAACATCAGTATATAATATTTATATAACCCATAGTTCATCATAACTATTTATTTCATTATATAACAATATTTCACGGTAATATAAGATAATTACCCAATAAATAGCAAACAATTTCTAAAAATTCTAAATAAATTCCAACATCAATAAACATTATATTATAACATTGTAACATTATAACATCAACTAAAAACATTTGAATCATCACCATATGGAGCTCGAGAGCTCTCGGCTTTTTGATTCTTTATGTTATTTGGTTTTCAAAAATTCGATAATTATATACTATGTTTATACACTATAGTATAGTAATATAACATCATATAATCATCAAGAACTAATTAAATCATCACCTCATAAGCTTGTAAGCTTTAAAAATTCTATTTGATTTAAATAGGTAAATGATTTCCAAAAATTCTAATTAATTCATATAACATATAATCAATACATTAAAGCATTAATATGTCATTATATGATTAAAACAAAAATTATACACCAAGGTATTTATCTAAGAAGCTCACGGTATTTTGACAAAAATACCTAGGGTTTTCCAAAAATTGTTAAATCAATACCATAGGTTTAAAACATAACATACATCAATATTTCATCATCAAAATGTTCAAGAAATAATCGGTCATCACCTATGCATTTTTAATATCTTGAAAAATCATTTTGTACATGTTCTATGGTTCGAAAATGATATAAGCATGCTAGATCCATTCAAAAATCAAATGAACAATACCATATGCTTATTCTAACATATATCTTCATATATTTGAAAATAAATCATCAAGGACCATGTATCTCATGCTCAAGAACATTTAAAACATACATATACATATATAACATGCTTCGAAATAAACACACATATATAAGAACATGTTCGAAAATTTTCAGAATAAATGGGGTGAAAAATCGTGACTAAGGACCATGTATTACCTTAGAATGGTATAGGATTAACAAGAACAAGGTATGTATCAACTTGGTGGAGAAGAAATGAGAAGGGAAGAAGGTGAAAGCTATTCGAAAATGGAGAGGAAGCTCGGCTGCTTTGGCTGAAGAAAGGGAAGAAATGGAGAGGATAATGAGAGTGTTGAGTGTTTGTAATGTGTGTTGAGTGTAGTAGAGTGTAATGTGAAGAGCCTCTCCTATACTACCTCTCCCTCTCTCTCGATTTTGGCCAAGAGAATGGCACAAAATCTGCAGCAATTTAATGGGTTGTAGGGTGATGATTGAGGAGTGTTAAGTGTGCTCTTCATGCATTGGTCCTTTTGAAAAAGGGGTAATTATTTGTAGTGGGGAAGAGTGAGAGAGAGCCGGCGCATGGGGGTAGGTTTTAGGCTGATTTTTACTTCATTTTTATACACTAATACATAATATATATCATACTTGATTATAGATATATAATACATGCCATAAAAATAATTAAATCGACATATAGCAAAGTTTGAAATTACAGATAATAAAATGGTAAAATAGGAATAAAATACAATTTACACCTATTATTGATACTCATGTAATTTTCGTCCCAAATATACATATATATATCATAATATATGATTTGGGTATTAAATAATATCATAGGATAAAATTATAGCATTAATCAATGCATAAGAAACCCTAATTTCGAAAATTAGATTTCGAAATTTATAAAAATCTGTTTTCGATTTTTAATAATCTAAAAACTGATTTCATAGCTTAATAACACTCATATATATCATATTATGAAGTTTAGATACCATATGATAATTTAATAGTGTCATTTCATGTGAAAAACCAAAGTTTATAAACTTAGGGTTTTTAAAACTTTCAATCTCAAATTATCGAATTCAATAACTGAAAATTCGACTTTTAATAATTAATAATACTGAAATTATATAAAATATTAATAGGAAATTAATTATTATAATTTCCTGAGCATTAAACTAAATTTACAAAACGTCTCAGGCGTTGGCGTTAACGTCTCAAAGCGTTCAAAATCGACTCATCTCAAAATGGTGCGATAAGTTCATACTTACTAAATAAATATATTCCTTTTAATAAAGGAATTAAGATGAAATTAATTCCAAGCTTCCTTTGCTCGAGAAAGTTTCATGAAAAGGCGGCGTTTGATCGGCGTTCGACGTTAAAATATATCGACGAATCATTTCGTAATATTTCGATCCTTTAATTCACAATCCTTAGTGAATTATAAAAAGGAATTCGTTATAACGATATCGTATCGAAATCACAAGATTCGATGTCGTAAAAAGATAATATCTGGCAAAAACCACAATTACGGGTTTAGAAAACCGTGTCGTATATTCGTTTCTTTGGAATATTACATTCCACCCCTTCGAAAAATTTAGTCCGAAATTTGTATACCTTTAGAAAAATAGATCGGGGTATTTCTCTCATTGCTTCTTCAAGCTCCCGTGGCTTCTTAGCGTCGTGGTGTCTCCATGACACTTTAACTAACGGAATCGACTTGCTCGATAGTTCTTTGGACTTTGTGGTCAAGTATGGCTGCGGGTTCTTCCTTATAGCTCATGTAAAAAACGAGGATCACGTCGTCTTGATGAATCACGTGCTTTGGGTCGTGAACGTATTTTCGTAATTGTGAGACGTGAAAAACATTATGGACATTACCTAGGTTTGGCGGAAGAGCCAACCTATAAGCAACTGGACCTATCCTCTCTAGGATCTCATATGGTCCTATAAAACGGGGTCTAAGCTTTCCTTTCAGGCCGAACCTGACAATCCCTTTTGATGGAGAGACCTTAAGAAAGACTTTGTCTCCATCCTCAAATTGTAGCTTGGATCTACGCGTATCAGCGTAAGATTTCTGTCTGTCCTGAGCCTCTTTTATCCTTAGTTTAATCTGTCGAACGATCTCGATCATTTCGTTCACTGCATCAGGCCCTATAACTTTCCTCTCACGATTTCATCCCGATAAGCGGTGATCTACACTTTGCCATACTGAGGCTTCGTGTGGGGCCATGCCGATCGTCGCTTGATAGCTGTGTTGTAAGCAAATTCAATCGGTAAAATATCTTCCCATTTGCACCTCGATCCAATACTACGGTTCTAAGCATATCTTCAAGCGTTTGGATCGTTCTTTCCGATTGTCCATCGGTTTGTGGGTGGAAAGGCATACTAAAATTTAATCTCGTACTCAGTTCTCGCTGCAAGCTAATCCAGAATCGGGATGTGAACTTGGAGTCTCGATCAGAGGTAATAGACTTTGGCACTCCATGTAGTCGTACAATTTCCTTAACATACAGCTGGGCTAACTTATCAGATCCATAAGTGCTTTGAATAGGTAGAAAGTGAGCACTTTTGGTAAGTCTATCCACAATTACCCATATGGCTGTGTTTCCTCTTCTCGATTTGGGTAAGCTTGTAACGAAATCCATCGTTATATCGTCCCACTTCCATTCGGGGATTTCCAACGGTTGTAATTTCCCATAGGGACGTTGGTGTAGTGCTTTCACTTGTTGACAAACAAGACAGCGTTCTACGAAAGAAGCTATGTCTCGTTTCATGCCTTCCCACCAAAATTTTTCTTTCAGGTCCTGGTACATCTTAGTACTGCCTGGGTGGGCGGTGTAGGGCGTATCGTGAGCCTCACTCATGATTTCGTTACGAAGCTCTGCGTCGTCGGGAGCATATCCTACCTTGAACAATAAGGCGTTATCCGGTGCCTCTTGGAAATTCTTGAATCCTTGGACCTTAGTCTTTCTCGGATCTTTTCAACTTTTCCTCAATCCTTTGTCTCTCGACAATTCTTTTCTTAGATCGGATGTCGGTGTGAGTGTAGCGATCTGACTCACAATTGTTTGGTGGTTCCACCAATTCAATCTTCGTCTGCCAAACTCTTGGCGAGTTTTCCTCTTGTACAAAGAGACATCCTAACTTGGTATGGCTCTTACGACTCAGCGTCGGCTACTACATTCGCCTTGCCGGGTGATAGTTAATACCACGATCGTAATCTTTTACTAATTCTAGCCATCTTCTTTGTCTCATATTCGGATCTCTTTGTTGAAGAAATACTTCAAACTTTTATGATCGTGAAGATCTCACATCTCACACCATAGAGATGGTGTCTCCAAATTTTAGTGCATGAACTACGGTTGCTAGTTCCAAATCGTGGGTTGGGTAGTTCGGTTCGTGGGGTGCGAGTTGTCGGGATCGTAGCTATTACTTTTCCTTCTTGCATCAAAACACAACCCAGTCCGGTCTTAGATGCGTCGCTGTATAGACTACGTACCCTTGTCCGCTTACGGGATTGCTAAAGCTGGTGCCTTGGTCGATTTTTCCTTGAGTATTTGAAAACTTCGTCTCGCACTCATCGGTCAATTGAACTTGATTCCTTTCGGAGTAGGCGGGTTATTGGCCTTGCAATCTTGGAGAATCCTTGATGAATCTCCTATAGTAGCCACTAATCTGAGAAACTTCTAATTCGTCTTTGCGTTTTAGGTGATTTCCATTCTGCGGCCTCTACTTTGTTGGATCTACTTTTATGCCTTGACGAGACACGATGTGTCGAGGAACATAACTTCCTTGACCAAAACTCACATTTGCTAAACTTAGCAAAGAGTCTTTCATTCCTCAAGGTTTGCGAGAACCGTCCGTAGATGTTCATATGATCCTCTTCATTCTTTGAATAAATAAGGATGTCATCTATGAATACCAAAACAAACTTATCCAAAATGGATGAAATACTACATTCATGAGGTCCATGAATACGGTGGTGCATTGGTTAATCCGAATGGCATAACTATGAATTCATAGTGGCCATATCTGGTTGAATGCGGTCTTGGTACATCTTGAGGCCGTATTTTCAGTTGGTGGTATCGACTTAAGATCAATCTTGAGAATACACCCGCTCACCAATTGATCAAGCGGTCATCAATTACGGGTAAAGGGTATTTGTTCTTTAGTGTCATCTTATTTAGTTCTCTATAATCGATGCACATCCTCAAAGAACCATCCTTTTCTTAACAAGCGAGCAGGCGCTCCCAAGGTGAAACACTCGGCTAATAAATCCTAGATCCAAAAGCTCTTGGTTTGGATCTTGACTCTTCTAGCTCCTTTGGGGCCATTCTATAGGCGCGCCGACCTTTGGGGCTGATCACGGCTCCAAGTCGATGGTAAACTCTAGCTGTCTATCGGGAGGTAGTCTGGTAGATTTTTAAAAATCGTCAGAAAACTCTTGGACAACTTCAATGTCTTCTACCGTGCTTGGGTTTATCCCGTCGTTCAAATAAGCGAGGAATGCAAGACATCCTTTACGGTTCATCATCCTCCTAGCTTGTAGTCTTGACACTATTGGCACTCTTCTTCCCATCTTGATCCCATGGAAATCGTAGCTTCTTGTCCGGAAAGTGAAGCGAAATTTTCCTTTCCTTCGAGAGAATCGTGGAATGATTCTTAGCTAACGATCCATTCCTAGGATTATGTCTACATCGTCCATGGGTATTATGTTTAGATCGTTAGCGGAACCTTAAGTGATCCTAATGTCGACTCTAGGTTCGAGCAAAAGTGTGTAACGGTCATAATTCCTCCTATAGGCGATGAGATTCTCATATCTGGCTTGATCTTTCGGACCTAAGGCCCGGCATTTCTCGCATGATTTTGCAATAAAGAATCTGAAGCACCGTGTCGAGCGATCTATAACGGTGGGTTGAGAAGAACTCCCATACACGCGAGTTTCCTTGGTTACATTAGATTCGCCTCTATCTGCGGGCGTAGGCTCTGCTGAGCAATTGAGGTGACAGGGTAGTCTGGCTGATTCGGCGGTTGTTGCTGGCTTTTCTTTGCCATTCTTTGGCGTTAATGCCGTGTGGTTGCCGCCTGGTTATCGCCTCTGCTTGTTGTTGTGGCGGTGGGCTCTTTGAGTTGTTGTTGTTGTTGGTGGGGTGTTTGCCATTTGGAGTTCTTTGGGGTTGGGGCTGGAGCTGCTGCGGTGGGGTTGAAGGTGTATAGCCCTCAATGGTGAGCATTGCCGGTTGGTTGGCCTTCCATCGAGCGTGTCATCGAGCAATTGTTGGCGTAATGCCCGTTCACCCCGCATTTGTAACAGCTTACCACGTTTGCCGTGCACACACCCTTGTGTGTTCTATGGCATCGAGGGCATTGAGGTGTCCTCGACTGTTCATGTGGTCCCTTTTTGGGTGGAGCATAAAATTGCTCTCTTCGGCATTGTCCTGTGGCGCCGCGTCTCTTTGCCACGGGCGCTTGTGACTCGTGTCCCCAAAATTCCCACGGTTGTTATTCCCGCGGTTGGGTTCCCATCTCCCCTTTCCTTTATCCAGTGCATTGTGTGTCTGAGATGACACCGACTTATTTTCGGTCATGGCCGCCTCTATATCTAAAGCTCGTGCGAGAGCTTGATGTAGAACGGTCTCCATGGTGGCGAGAGACATCGTATCTCCATTCTTAGCCACCTACGAACTTTCCGACATCTTCAAGTCGGTGTCTACTAGATCCGGCGCATATCTTGGCGTCTCGCGAGAAAGTGCGATCGTGATCGATTCTGGATAATTTTCTTGTTTTAGCGGGAAGAATTCTGCCTCTTTTCCCTATAACTTTTGGGGATATACTTTTCATCAATTCTCTCTTGAAATCCTCCACGAGAATTCCTCGGGTACATTCTGTTGTAAAGCCTTCTTCGGCTTCCCACGGAAGTCGGTGGTCGACCAGGTGAAAAGTAACACCACGACAACCTTTCTTGTGCCGTGCATCTTAAGAAGGTAAAGATCCGTTCAATAGCCACGACCCGTTGTTAGAACTTCTTCGGGTTGCCTTTCCGTTAAAGATAGGAGGTTACGTCTCAAAACATTTCTTGATCCTGCGATCGGGTTGAGGTGGAGGTGGTGGTTGGGGATTGTCTTACGGCTCTTGTTAGGGACTCTACCCTTCCTCTCGGCCTTCCCGTCCTCGACCTCTGGGTTCTGCTCGGATTCCTTCTCGGAGGCATCTTTGCTATGAAAACAAGTAAACATTAAGCATTTATTCTTTTCACATTACGTCCACTCACCTTTGTTTTGGCCTTGTCATAGCGATCCCAAGCAGTATAACATTCTTAACAAACATAACTTGCAAAAAGCCCTATTAGGGTCGGTGTATATATATATATCCAAAATTTACGCCATAGGCGGGATGTTCAAAAATGGGTAAGCAGAAAACATAAATCCGGCCCTACGGCCTAAAAAGATTTCGAGTTTTAGAACTAAGGTGCAACAAAGAAAAGAAAAGCTAGCACACGCTAGACATAACAAAACAAATTCTAATTAAGGCGTCGCTAGTGCCTTCACGAGGTCTTTCCTATTCGTGTCTTCCTCGGGGTCTTCCTCCTCCTCCGAATCATCTTGTTGTCCGAAATGTCCATGCAGGGTAGCCCACGGATGGTCGGCTCCATTGCTTTCCACCATCGGTATATCTCGCATGGGGTTAAGCGGTGGTCGCGTTCGCCGAGGCTCGTGGTCGGGCGAATCGGATGTAACATACTCGAGTCGGGTCATAGCACAGGAAGGCATCGATACTCTCATCCGTCTTGTCAGATGAAAGTGCTCGTTGGTGGTATGGCTGGGACCATAGGTGGTGGAGGTGGTGCTTGGTGGACGTCAGGGGTGTCCGGCAGTGGGGTGGAAATACCGGCTCTCCCAGGCTGCAGGGCGTCTTGCCCTCTCTAAGCGGCGGGTCCGCCCTCGTCGAATCGATCGGAGGTACCCTTGGGTCGATCGCCTCGGAACCTCTGTGTACAGCCACTCTGGCGACTCGTCCCGCCGGTATACTCTCGGGGAGGAGGTAGGGTCCTCTCGGTGCTGCCCGTAAATGCTATATCGTAAGTCGGTGACTCACGAACACAGGCGGATCTCCCACCAAGTCGTAGCTGCCCATCGCCCGGTAGATGTAATCCCCGATATCTCTCGAGCATATCCATCCAGTGCGGGGAGTATCGCTAGAAGCGCTGGATGCCGTCATAATCGATCACGCCGTGAGCTCGGGCGTCTCTCAAAGGCGGAGATAATATGCGAGAACTCACCCAAGTCTTCCCAGTAGCACATCCAACTAGGCGATATATACTCACCTCCTCCTGCAGGGGTGGGGTGTGGTCCAATCCTCCTCCTCTCGAGATATCTCAACCCTCCATCATCATCACGAATAAAACTAACATAAGTCGACTATCGTCATCGAATAAGCGAGGCGAGGATATCTTAAGCGTAGCGTGAAGCAACTAGATAAGGTCAAGCAAGTCTATAAGGTAGGTAACATCATCTGCACAATACTCACCACTACTTACCTTCTTAATCTTACCCAAACATATACATAAGCCAACAACATCTTAATATAAGCTATGAGATCCTTATTACATACCAAACACTCGAACTAGAGTTCAACGGACTCTATCGTATTCTGGAGGCAGAATTAAGGATTCTGTTCTTCATAACAAATGAAGATCAGTGCGTTAGAGTGCGCAGGTGAAAACCATGCGTAAATCGGAGTCTAACGAGAGATCTAGCTAAAACAAATCTACTGCGCAGTGCAGGAAATTTGCGCGATCGTGCCAAATTGCAAATTGAGGCGTATGTCGGCGTAAAACGTCTATCATCTTCAGGTCTTTAAGTTGAGGCTGAACATTCTGAAGCCGTAAGTGGCGTCCATTTGGTGTTGATGCTCACTCGTGTCGAAGTAGTGATGGAGTGCCGGCGTCGTTCAACTTAAAGGTTGAGGTTGTCCTCGTCCGTCCTTCTCGCTCGTCTTCCGTCGTTCGTGCCCAAGGGTATCGTTACTTTCATTCTTCCTATCGTTCTTTTGTTCGCATAAGGAAAAGAAGTTCGTACTTCTATGTTCTTTCACGATCGTGAACATGCTCATAGAGTCTAAGTTAGTCTTATGATAACATATCGTTTATCATAAATAAAATTTTGAAAGTTGGAAAGATGTTTCATTTGAAATTTTTTGGAAATCGATTTCAACATAGCAATCATAATCAACTTATATGCATATCAAAATGGATTCAATCATCCCATGTTGATCATTCAACTAGTACCACCATGTACTTTCGTATCAATACTTAAGTATTGCATTTGTTCAACTAAAAGTATTTTGGAAAAATTTTCTTGCTCAACTTTCATTTTCATCATAAAATTTTCATAATAATCAAATCCTTCAAAGTCCATCAATTGTTCAATCATGTAAAATTTCCATTTCATGAGTTTGAGAAAGGAATCGATTACCTCTTTCCGGTTGAGCTCGATGTGATGGAGTGTTGAGGGAGTCGGTGAGTTACTAGAAGTCCGGTGACTCGATCTAGACTTAGAATAAAAATTTGGGTTTCAAAGAGCAAAAGCTACGATACCACTACATCACGACCCATTCGGACCAACCCGGATGGAGGCGACTAGTACTAGGAGTAGTATTTTAGGGGTTATCTGGATAAAATAAAGATACGTGAAAATAATTAACATGCTTGAGTAGAATATGAATGATGTTATAATGTTTTGAAAAAGGTTTGAGCCATCGGACCCCAAAACTTGGCACGATCCGATGGGCCTCAATAGTTTAAAACATAAAGCATAAATAAAGGAGTTGAGTGTAGCGGCGGAAAGTGTGTGAATACATATATGACGATATGCATTGAGTATAAACCACAAATTGAATTAAACGGTCGAGGACCTTTGGACTCCTCAACAATTTCCCATCATCACCATCGAGCTCAACACTGCACGTTTAAAACAAACATGCGGGGCTAAGTACAAGAAATTGCACTTAGTGGACTCATGCAAAACATTTGATAAATTTGGATTCTGTTGCCAATATCGAGTAAGTCGCGAGGGTTTTAGTTAAAATGTCTTGTGCTTACCAAATCATTCGGTTAAGTAAACATAGCTCGGCGAGCATTTTCTTGGTGTGTATGGTCCGTATCTCATAGTCACAATACAATAATAATAAATAAATAAGCGTCGAGAGGAGGCCTCCCGTCTGACGCCGTGACCGGCCGTAATCCGTCTGCCTGCGGTCACTCTCTGCAAGCATATGTTAACACGGTATAGTTCCAACCTTCACGCCAATCCTAGCGGGCATTTATCATCCGGCACGGGACCCGACATTAAAAGGTTGGGTGCTACCACAACAATTGATATAATAGTTTCAACCATCTCCACGGCCTACCGGGCATATGAGATAGGATCCATACACAAGCGAAATATTTTTGGCGGTGTGCGGTAAAACATTTGATATGGTTGTAGAATAAATCGTAAATAAACTCATTTTGAATAACGATAAAGTCACATTTTAGTGGGGTGAAAAAAAGCCCACATTTTGATAAGAAGAAGCCCACATTTTAAAGTGAGGTAAGAAAGGAAAGCCCACGGACTATGGTTCGTTGTTAAAAGTCTAAGTTAGTTCGTTAAATCAAAATCCGTCATTGCGTTTGCGTCCACGCTTTCTGGCGAGGTTTTAGTCGTCGCTCAAGTCTTCGAGACTTTCGAAAACTAAGATAAACTTGATATTTCATATCGATGTGGTAATTCTTAGTGAATTGATACGTCTCTAACTGCGTATCGATTGACTTGTTCTCGTTCTTGAGATCTTTCAGCGTATAAATGCGTTTTTGATATATGGTTTCATTTGTGAAATCCTTTCTTACTAATAATTATCATACTCAATTAGTATATCTTATGCGTCTTGACGTATTTATAAATGTATAATCGTCGTTTGACTTGAAAGTCGGCGAAGTCGACATGATCGATAAAGTCGGCGATTTTGACTTTTGAAAAGTAATTTCTTACAATTTTGTCTTATAAATCGAATTCGATCGATTTGAATACGTAAAGTCCTATTGCTCGATTTATCTTGTAAATCGAGGACTTATAATTATTTTCGCATTTTAATAACCACTTTTATAAATAAAAGCGTATTTTGGTATTTAAAGCGTTATAAAATGAGCGTTTGTTTCAAACATAGCAATCTATGTTTATAAAATTTTGTAAAATTTGAAAACTGTCCAGAATATTATTTTAGTAATTTTTCATTAATAAAGCTGTTTTAAAAGGATTTTAAAATCCTTTTTAATTATCGAAAATTTCGATAATTAGTTTAAAATACTAAATGACTTTTGAAAATTTTCTAAATTCATATAGTGTATTATTATACACTATGGTCCAGAATATAATTTATGAAATTCATATAATCTTGTTTGCTAATTATTTATATATATACATATATATAATTTGGTAATTATAAATAATAGGGAATAATCATCCAAAATTCCCAAAATTGATATGTACTCATTATAACATCCCAACATCAGTATATAATATTTATATAACCCATAGTTCATCATAACTATTTATTTCATTATATGTAACAATATTTAGCGGTAATAATAAGATAATTACCAAATAAATAGCAAACAATTTCTAAAAATTCTAAATAAATTCCAACATCAATAAACATTATATTATAACATTGTAACATTATAACATCAACTAAAATAATTTGAATCATCACCATATGAGCTCGAGAGCTCTCGGCTTTTGATTCTTTATGTTATTTGGTTTTCAAAATTCAATAATTATATACTATGTTTATACACTATAGTATATTAATATAACATCATATAATCATCAAGAACTAATTAAATCATCACCTCATAAGCAAATAGGTAATTGCTTTCAAAAATTCTATTAATTCACACAATGATTTATAAAAACACCATTAGGTAAATGATTTCAAAAATTCTAATTAATTCAAATAACATATAAAAATTCTAATTATACATTAAAGCATTAATAAGTCATTATATGATTAAAACAAAATTATACACCAAGGTATTTATCTAAGAAGCTCACGGTATTTTGACAAAAATACCTAGGGTTTTCAAAAATTTTAAATCACATACCATAGGTTTAAAACATAACATACATCAATATTTCATCATCAAAATGTTCGAGAAATAATCGGTCATCACATATGCATTTTAATATCTTGAAAAATCATTTTAAACATGTTCTATGGTTCGAAAATGATATAAGCATGCTAGATCCATTCAAAATCAAATGAACAATACCATATGCTTATCTAACATATATTTCATATATTTGAAAATAAATCATCAAGGACCATGTATCTCATGCTCAAGAACATTTAAAACATACATATACATATATAACATGCTTCGAAATAAACACACATATATAAGAACATGTTCGAAAATTTTCAGAATAAATGGGGTGAAAAATCGTGACTAAGGACCATGTATTACCTTAGAATGGTATAGGATTAACAAGAACAAGGTATGTATCAACTTGGTGGAGAAGAAATGAGAAGGGAAGAAGGTGAAAGCTATTCGAAAATGGAGAGGAAGCTCGGCTGCTTTGGCTGAAGAAAGGGAAGAAATGGAGAGGATAATGAGAGTGTTGAGTGTTTGTAATGTGTGTTGAGTGTAGTAGAGTGTAATGTGAAGAGCCTCTCTATACTACCTCTCCTCTCTCTCGATTTTGGCGAAGAAATGGCACAAAATCTGCAGCAATTAATGGGTTGTAGGGTGATGATTGAGGAGTGTTAAGTGTGCTCTTCATGCATTGGTCCTTTTGAAAAGGTGTAATTATTTGTAGTGGGGAAGAGTGAGAGAGAGCGGTAGCATGGGGGTAGGTTTTAGGCTGATTTTACTTCATTTTATACACTAATACATAATATATATCATACTTGATTATAGATATATAATACATGCCATAAAAATAATTAAATCGACATATAGCAAAGTTTGAAATTACAGATAATAAAATGGTAAAATAGGAATAAAATACAATTTACACCTATTATTGATACTCATGTAATTTTAGTCCCAAATATACATATATATATCATAATATATGATTTGGGTATTAAATAATATCATAGGATAAAATTATAGCATTAATCGATGCATAAAAACCTAATTTGAAAATTAGATTTGAAATTTATAAAAATCTGTTTATCGATTTTAATGATCTAAAACTGATTTCATAGCTTAATAACACTCATATATATCATATTATAAAGTTTAGATACCATATGATAATTTAATAGTGTCATTTCATGTGAAAAACCAAAGTTTATAAACTTAGGGTTTTAAAACTTTCAATCTCAAATTATCGAATTCAATAACTGAAAATTCGATTTTTAATAATTAATAATACTGAAATTATATAAAATATTAATAGGAAATTAATTATTATAATTTCTGAGCATTAAACTCAATTTACAAAGCGTCTCTAGGCGTTGGCGTTAACGTCTCAAAGCGTTCAAAATCGACTCATCTCAAAATGGTGCGATAAGTTCATACTTACTAAATAAATATATTCCTTTTAATAAAGGAATTAAGATGAAATTAATTCCAAGCTTCCTTTGCTCGAGAAAATTTCATGAAAAGCGGGCGTTTGATCTGCGTTCGGCGTTAAAATATATCGACGAATCATTTCGTAATATTTCGATCCTTTAATTCACAATCCTTAGTGAATTATAAAAGAATTCGTTATAACGATATCGTATCGAAATCACAAGATTCGATGTCGTAAAAAGATAATATCTGGCAAAAACCACAATTACGGGTTTAGAAAACCGTGTCGTATATTCGTTTCTTTGGAATATTACAGTTCTGGTTCTTGAGATCTTTCAGCGTATAAGTCGTTTTTCGATATATGGATTTCATTTGTGAAATCCTTTCTTATAATAATTATCATACTCAATTAGTATATCTTCACAGCGTCTTGACGTATTTATAAATGTATAATAAATGCGTTTGACTTGAAAGTCGGCGAAGTCGACGATGATCGACAAAGTCGGCGATTTTGACCTTTAATAATAGTAACTTCTTACTATTTTGTTTTATAAATCGAATTTGATCGATTTGAAAGCGTAAAGTCCTATTGCTCGATTTATCTTGTAAATCGAGGACTTATGATTATTTTCGCATTTTAATAACCCTTTTATAAATAAAAGCGTATTTTGGTATTTTAAAGCGTTATAAAATGAGCGTTAAGTCTCAAACATAGCAATCTATGTTTATAAAATTTTGTAAAATTTAAAAACTGTCCAGAATATTATTTTAGTAAATTTTCATTAATAAACTGTTTTAAAAGGATTTTAAAATCCTTATTAATTATCGATAATTTCGATAATTAACTTAAAAATACTAAATGACTTTTGAAAATTTTTCTAAATTCATATAGTGTATTATTATACACTATGGTCCAGAATATAATTTATGAAATTCATATAATCTTTTTGCTAATTATTTATATATATATATATATATATATTTTGGTAATTCCAAAAATGAGGAATAATCATCAAAATTCCCAAAATTGATATGTACTTATTATAATATCCCAACATCAGTATATAATATTTATATAACCCATAGTTCATCATAACTATTTATTTCACAATATGTAACAATATTCACGGTAATAATAAGATAATTACCAAATAAATAACAAACAATTTCTAAAAATTCTAAATAAATTCCAACATCAATAAACATTGTATTATAACATTGTAACATCATAACATCAACAAAATAATTTAAATCGTCACCATATGAGCTTGTAATGCTCTCGGCTTTTCGATTTATTTAGTATTTGGTTTCAAAAATTCAAAAATTATATACTATGTTTATACACTATAGTATAGTAATATAACATCATAATATTTATCAAAACTAATTAAATCATCACCTTCAAAGCAATAAGCTCACGGTTTATTTGATTTAAAATAGTATTTGATTTCAAAATTCTAATTAATTCACACAATGCATAAATAATATACTAAAGCATTAAAACACCATTACATGTTCAAAATAAAATCATACATTAACTATATATTTATAATGCTCACGGTATTTTTGAAAAATCAGCATATGATTTTCAAAATTCTAATTAAATCATATAACATATAATCAATACATTAAAGCATTAATATGTCATTATATGATTAAAACAAAATTTATACACCAAGGTATTCCTTGAGATAGTTCACGGTATTTTAACAAAAATACCTAGGGTTTTCTAAAATTTCTAAATCAACACCATGGATTATAAACATGATAATAAACAATAATCCATCACTAAAATATTCAAAATAATTAGGTCATCAACATTTTATTTTATAGCATTTTTGAAAATTTTATTAACACGTCCTATGGTTGAAAATTGTATAAGCATGCTAGATCCTTTCAAAATTAAATATATGACCATCTATGCTCGTCTAACATATATTAACACATTTGAAAATATAAATCATCAAGAACCATTATCTCGTGCTTTAGAACATTAAAACATACATAGCATACATATATATCATTGAAATACACACATATGTATATAAACATGCTCGATTTTTTTGAATAAGGAAGGTAGAATAATCGAAGCTATGGTTTGGTTTACCTTTGAAATAGCTATGGAATCACAAGAACAACACTAGGGTGTCCAAAGTTTTGAAATAGAGGAGAAGAAGAAGAAAAATTTTTGAGGAGGGGATGAAGCTCTCGGTTCTTGGCTGAAGAAAGGAGAAGTGGAGAGAAAAATGGGAGTTTTGGGAGTGATGGTGTATAATGATAGTGGAGTTGAAATGGAAGAGTCCCCTAAGTATCTACCTCTCTCTCGATTTTTCACACACACCCCAATGGCTAAAATCTGCCTAATGATTTTAGTGTAGTGATCATTAGCTAGGAAAAAGGGTGCTCATGGGTTGGGCGATAAAAGGTGAACCATTATGTTTATGGGAAGCATGGCGGCGCATGTGTGGGGGCTTCAAGGGGCTGATTTTATTTTATTCTATCCCAATACAAAGTATTAATCATAGTATAGGTCATAGATATATAATACATGTCATTAAAATAATTAAATCGAGCATATTGCACATATCTGAAATTCTGGATAATAAATTAGGAAAAATAGGAATAAAATACAATTTACACCTATTATTGATACTCATGTAATTTTAGTCCCAAATATACATATATATATCATAATATATGATTTAGATATTAAATAATAGCATAGGATAAAATTATTACACATTTAATGAATTAAAACCACAATTTTAAGTTTGGGTTTCGATTTTATAAAAACTGAATCCTTCGATTTTTATGGTCTAAAATCTGATTTAATGCTTAATATTATTCATATATATCATATTATAAAGTTTAGATACCATAGGATAATTTAATGGTATCATTTCGTGTGATAAAACCACTTATTTATAAGATTAGGGTTTCGAAATTTAATTCGAAATTATCGGGTTTAATAACTCAAATATTGATTTTATTAATCATTAATACTGTAATTATATAAAATAATAATAGGAAATTAATTATTATAATTTCCGAGCATTAAACTCATTTTCAAATCGTCTGCAGGCGTTAACGTTAACGTCTCAAAGCGTTCAAAATCGACTCATCTCAAAATGGTGCGATGGTTCATACTTACTAAATAAATATATTCCTTTTAATAAAGGAATTAAGATGAAATTAATTCCAAGCTTCATTTCGAGAAAATTTCATGAAAAGGCGGCGTTCGATCTGCGTTTGGCGTTAAAATATATTGACGAATCATTTAAGTAATATTTCAATCCTTTAATTCACAATCCTTAGTGAATTATGAAAGAATTCGTTATAACGATATCGTATCGAAATCCAAGATTCGATGTCGTAAAAAGATAATATCTGTGAAAACCACAATTACGGGTTTAGAAAACCGTGTCGTATATTCGTTTCTTTGGAATATTACATTCCACCCCTTACGAAAATTTAGTCCGAAATTTGTATACCTTTAGAAAAATAGATCGGGGTATTTTTCTCTCATTCTTCTTCAAGCTCCCGTGGGCTTCTCGCATGCGTGGTGTCTCCATGACACTTTGACTAACGGAATTGACTTGCTCAAGTGGTTCTTGAACTTTGTGGTCAAGTATGGCTGCGGGTTCTTCCTTATAGCTCAAGTGCGGCTGGAGGATCACGTCGTCTTGGCGAATCACGTGCTTTGGGTCTTGAGCGTATTTTCGTAATTGCGAGGCGTGAAAAACATTATGGACATTCCCTAGGTTTGGCGGAAGAGCCAACCTATAAACTCTTGGACCTATCCTCTAGGATCTCATATGGTCCTATGAAGCGGGGTCTAAGCTTTCCTTCGGTCCGAACGACAATCCCTTTTGATGGAGAGACCTTAAGAAAGACTTTGTCTCCATCCTCAAATTGTAGCTTCGGATCTCAGCGTATCGGTAAGATTTGCCTGTCATCTGAGCCTCTTTTATCCTCGTCTAATTTGTCGAGCGATTTCGATCATCTCGTTCACGCATCGGGCCTATGACTTTTCTCTCACGACTTCATCCCATAAAGTGGTGATCTACACTTCTTGCCATCGGGGCTTCGTGTGGGGCCATGCTATCGTCGCTTGATAGCTGTTGTTGTAAGCAAATTGATCGGGTAAAATATCTTCCCATTTTGCACCTCGATCCAAAATTACGATTCTAAGCATATCTTCTAGCGTTTGGATCGTTCTCTCCGATTGTCCATCGGTTTGTGGGTGGAAAAGGCATCTTGAAATTTAATCTCGTGCCAGTTCTCTTTGCAAGCTAATCCGAGTCTGGATGTGAACTTGGAGTCTCGATCGGAGGTAATAGATTTGGCACTCCATGTAGTCGTATAATTTCCTTAACGTCTGGTGGGCGACTTATCGAGCCATAAGTGCTTTGAATAGGTGAAAGTGAGCACTTTTGGTAAGTCTATCCACAATTACCCATATGGCTGTGTTTCCTCTTCTCGATTTGGGTAAGCTTGTGAAATCCATCGTTATATCGTCCATTTCCATTCGAGGATTTCTAACGGTTGTAACTTCCGTGGGAGTCGTTGGTGTAGGGCTTTCAACTTGTTGACAAACAAGGCAGTTTCTGAAAGAAGCTATGTCTCGTTTCATGCCTTCCACCAAATTTTTCCTTGGATCTGGTACATTTTAGTCTTTGCACGGGTGGGCGGTGTAGGGTGTATCGTGAGCCTCGCTCATGATTTCGATTACGAAGCTCTGCGTCGTCGGGGCATATCCTACCTTCAAACAATAAGGCGTTATCCGGTGCTCTTGGAAATTCTTAAATCCTCGGACCTTACCTTTTCTGGATCTTTTCAAACTTTTCCTCCATCCTTTGTCTCGACAATTCTTTTCTTAGATCGGATTTCGGTGTGAGTGTAGCGATCTGACTCTGGCTGTCTCGGTGGTTCAACCAATTTAATCCTCATTCTCCCAAACTCTTCAGAGTTTTCCTCTTGTACAAAGAGACATCCTAACTTGGTATGGCTCTTACGACTCAAGCGTCGGCTACTACATTCGCCTTGCCCGGGTGATAGTTAATACCACAGTCGTAATCTTTTACCAGTTCAAGCCATCTTCTTTGTCTCATATTCAAATCCCGTTGCTCGAAGAAATACTTCAAACTTTTGTGGTCAGTGAATATCTCATCTCACACCATAGAGATGGTGTCTCCAAATTTTCGATCGTGGACTACTACGCTAATAATTCCAATCGTGAGTTGGGTAGTTCGATTCGTGAAGTGCGAGTTGTCGGGATGCATAAGCTATCACCTTTCCTTCTTGCATCAAAACACTGACCAGTCCGGTCTTAGATGCGTCTGTATAGACCACGTACCCTTGTCAAAAACACGGGGCTGCTAGAAGCTGGTGCCTTGGTCGATTTCTCTTTGAGTATTTGGAAACTCGTCTCGCACTCATCGGTCAAAGCGAACTTGATTCCTTTCGGGAGTAGGCGGGTTATTGGCCTTGCAATTTTGGAGAATCCTTGATGAATCTCCTATAATAACCGGCTAATCTGAAACTTCTAATCTCGTCTTTGAGTCTTGGTGATTTCCATTCTTGCAGCCTCTACCTTGGTGGATCTACTTTTATGCCTTGGCGAGACACGATGTGTCGAGGAACATAACTTCCTTGACCAAAACTCACATTTGCTAAACTTAGCAAAGAGTCTTTCATTTCTCAAGGTTTGCGAAAACCGTTCTTAGATGTTCATATGATCCTCTTCATTTTTTGAGTAAATAAGGATATCATCTATGAAGACCAAAACAAATTTATCGAAATGGATGAAATACTACATTCATGAGGTCCATGAATCGGTGGTGCATTGGTTAATCGAATGGCATAACTATGAACTCATAGTGGCCATATCGGTTGAATGCGATCTTAGGTACATCGTCGGGCCGTATTTTCAGGTGATGGTATCGACTTAAGATCAATTTTAGAGAATACACCCGCTCATGCAATTGATCAAGCAGGTCATCAGTGCGGGTAAAGGGTATTTGTTCTTTAGTGTCATCTTATTTAGCTCTCTATAATCGATGCACATCCTCAAAGAACCATCCTTTTCTTAACAAACAAAGCAGGCGCTCCCAGGTGAAACACTCGGCCTAATAAATCCTAGATCCAAAAGCTCTTGGTTTGGATCTTGACTCTTCTAGCTCCTTTGGGGCCATCCTATAGGCGCGCCGACCTTTGGGCGATCACGGCTCAAGTCGATGGTAAACTCTGGTTGTCTGTCGGGGGTAGTCTGGTAGATTTTCGAAATCGTCAAAAAATTCTCGGACAACTTCAATGTCTTCTACCGTGCTTGGGTTTATCCTCATCGTTTAAATAAACAAGGAATGCATGGCATCCTTTACGGTTCATCATCCTCCTAGCTTGTAGTCTTGACACTATTGGCCTTTCTTCCCATCTTGATCCCATGGAAATCGTAGCTTCTTGTCCGGAAAGTGAAGCGAAATTTTCCTTTCCTTCTGAGAGAATCGTGGAATGATTCTTAGCTAACGATCCATTCTAGGATTATGTCTACATCGTCCATGGGTATTATGTTTAGATCGTTAGCGAGAACCTTAAGTGATCTAATGTCGACTCTAGGTTCGAGCAAAAGTGTGTATGGTCATAATTCCTCCTATAGGCGATGAGATTCTCATATCTGGCTTGACCTTTCAGACCTAAGGCCCGGCATTTCTCGCATGATTTTGCAATAAAGAATCTGACGAGCACCGTGTCGAGCGATCTTATAACGGTGGGTTGAGAAGAACTCCCATACACCGCGAGTTTCCTTGGTTACATTAGATTCTGCCTCTGTCTGGCGTGCGTGCTCTGCTTTGAGCAGGTGAGGTGACAGTGCCTGGTCTGGCTGATTGGCGGTTGTTGCTGGCTTTATTCTTTGCCTTCTTGGCGTTGGCCTGCGGTGGTTGCCGCCTCTGTTATTCTTTATTGTTGTTGGGCGGTGGTGCCACTGCTGGCTGCGGATTTATTCTTCTTGTTTGTTGCCATTATTCTTGTTGTTGGAGTTGTTGTTGTTGAGGTGGGTGTTTGCCCTTTGGAGTTCTTTGGGGTTGAAATTGGAGCTAGCTGCGGTGGTTGGGGCTGGTGTATAGCCCTCAATGGTGAGCATTGCCGGTTGGTTGGCCTTCCGTCGAGCGTGACATCGGGCGGTGTTGGCGTAATGCCGTTCACCCGCATTTGTAACAACTTACCACGTTTGCCGTGCACACACCCTTGTGTGCTCTATGGCATCTAGGGCATTGAGGTGCCCTTGACTGGTCCTGTGGTCCCCTTGCCGGTGGAGCATGAGCTGCTCTCTTCCAGCTTTGTCCCTGCTGCGCCGGGTTTCCTTGCCACGGGCGCTTGTGACTTGTTTCTCCGTAGTTTCCGCGGTTGTTATTTCTGCGGTTGGGCTCCCAGTTCCCTTTTCCCTTATCCGAATTACCGTGTGCCTGAGACGCCACCGACTTATTTTCGGTCATGGCCGCCTCTATATCTAAAGCTCGTGCGAGAGCTTCAGTGTAGGACAGTCTCCATGGTGGCGAGAGACATCGTATCTCCATTCTTAGCCGACACTGAACTTTTCCGACATCTTCAAGTCGGTGTCTACTAGATCCGGCGCATATCTTGGCGTCTCATGAAAGTGCGATCGTGATCGATTCTGGATAATTTTTCTTGTTTTAGCGGGAAAAATTCACGCCTCTTTCCCCTATAACTTTTGGGGATATACTTTTCATCTGACTCTCTTTTGAAATCCTCCACGAGAATTCCTCCGGTATTACTGTGTAAAGTCTTCTTCGGCCTCCACGCTGAAGTCGGTGGTCGACCGGTGGAAAGTAACACTGACAACCCTTTCTTGTGCCGTGCATCTTAAGAAGGTAAAGATCCGTTCAATAGCCACGACCCGTTGTTGAACTTCTTCCGGGTTGCCTTTCCGTTAAAGGCAGGAGGTTACATCTTAAAACATTTCTTGATCTGCGATCGGGTTGAGGTGGAGGTGGTGGTTGGGGATTGTCTTCCGGCTCTTGTTGGGGACTCTACCCTTCCTCTCGGCCTTCCCGTCCTCGACCTCACGGGTTCTGCTCGGTTCCTTCTCGGAGGCATCTTTGCTATAAAACAAGTAAACATTAGGCATTTATTCTTTTCACACTCCGTCCACTCACCTTTGTTTTGGCCTTGTCATAAGCGATCCCAAATAGTATAACATTCTTAACAAACATAACTTGCATAAAAGCCTATTAGGGTCATGTATATATATATCCAAAATTTACGCCATAGGCGGGATGTTCAATCAGCGGTTATCAGCAAAAAAAAAAAAAGTAAAACATAAGTCGGCCCCTACGGCCTTCCAAAGATTTAAGGTTCTAGTCGAACTAAAGATTAAACATAAGAAAATAACGAAGCTTAAGCAAACAAATTCTCTTTAAGCTTAGCCTAGTGCCTTCATCATGTCTTCCCTATCCGTCTTCCTCGGGGTCTTCTCCTCCTCGGAATCATCTTCGTTGTCGGAAATGTCCATGCGGGCGGTCCCTGGATGGACGGCTCCATTGCTCTCCACCATCGGTATATCTCGCATGGGGTTAAGCGGTGGTCGCGTTAGCGAGGCTCGTGGTCGGGCGAATCGGTTGTAACCACTGTCGGGTCATCTGTTACTCTCATCCGTCTTTGTCAGGTGAAAGTGCTCGTTGGTGGTATGGCTGGGACCATAGGTGGTGGAGGTGGTCTTGGTGGACGTGCGGGGTGTCCGACAGTGGGGTGGAAATACCGGCTCTCCCAGGCTGCAGGCGTCTTGCCTCTCTAAGCGGCGGGCCTTCCCTCGTCGAAAGGAAAGGAGGCCGGCGGGTCAATCTGCCTCGGAACCTCTGTGTAAAGCCACTCTGGCGACTCGTCCCGCCGGTATACTCTCGGGGAGGAGGTAGGGTCCTCTCGGTCTTTGCCCGTAAATCTTATATCGTAAGTCGGTGACTCACGAACACAGGCGGATCTCCCACCAAGTCGTGGCTGCCCATCGCCCGGTAGATGTAATCCCCGATATCTCTCGAGCATATCCATCCAGTGCGGGGAGTATCGCTAGAAGTCGTTGGATGCCGTCATGTCGATCACGCCGTGAGCTCGGGCGTCTCTCCAAAGGCGGAGATAATATGCGAGAACTCACCCAAGTCTTCCCAGTAGCACATCAGCGGGCGATATATACTCACCTCCTCCTCCGGGGTGGGGTGTGGTCCAATCCTCCTCCTCGCGAGATATCTCATTCCCTCCATACATCACGAATAAAACTAACATAAGTTAACTATCGTCATCGCATAAGCGGCGAGGATATCTTAAGCGTGGCGTGAAGCAACTAGATAAGGTCGAGCAAGTCTATAAGGTAGGCAACATCATCATCTGCACAATACTCACCACAACTTACCTTCTTAATCTTACCCAAGCGTATACATAAGCCAACAACATCTTAATATAAGCTATGAGATCCTTATTCTATACCAAACACTCGAACTAGAGTTCCACGGACTCTATCGTATTCTGGAGGCAGAATTAAGGATTCTGTTCTTCATAACAAATGAAGATCAGTGCGTTAGGAGTGCATGGTGAAAACCATGCGTAAATCGGTCTAACGAGAGATCTAGCTAAAACAAATCTACTGCGCGGTGCAGGAAATTTGCGCGATCGTGCGAAACGTCAATCGGGCGTGTGCCGGCGTATCGTCTATCATCTTCGGGTTCTTAAGTTGAGGCTGAACATTCTGGAGCCGTAGTGGCGTCCATGTTGTGATTTGATGCTCACTCATGTCGAGTAGTGATGAAGTGTCGGCGTCGTTCGTCTTCAAGGTTGAGGTTGTCCTCGTTCATCCCTCTCGCTCGTCTTTAGTCGTTCGAGCTCGAGGCCATCATCACTTTCATTCTTCCTATCGTTCTTTTGTTCTCGTAAGGAAAAAAGTTCGTACTTCTATGTTCTTTCACGATCGTGAACATGCTCATAGAGTCTAAGTTAGTCTTATGATAACATATCGTTCATCATAAATAAAATTTTTGAAAGTTGGAAAGATGTTTCAATTGAAAATTTTTTTGAAATACGATTTCAACATAGCAATCATAATCAACTTATATGCATATCAAAAATGGATTCATTCATCCCATGTTGATCATTCAACTAGTACCACCATGTACTTTCATATCAATACTCGAGTATTGCATTAGTTCAACTAAAAGTATTTTGGTAAAAATTTTCTTGCTCAACTTTCATTTTCATCATAAAAATTTTCATAATAATCAAATCCTTCAAAAGTCTATCCAATTGTTCAATCATGTAAAAATTTCCATTTCATGAGTTTGAGAAAGGAATGCAGTTACCTCTTTCCCGGTTGAGCTCGATGTGATGGAGTGTTGAGGGAGTCGATTGGTTTCTAGAAGTCGATGACTCGATCTGAACTTAGAATAAAAATTTGGGTTTCAAAAGCAAAAGCTCTCGATACCACTTACATCACGACCCATTCGGACCAACCCGGTTGGAGGCGACTAGTACTAGGAGTAGTACTTTAGGGGTTACATGGATAAAATGGAGATGCGTAAAAATAAGCTAACATGCTTGAGCGAGAATACGAAATGATGTTATATTGTTTTGAAAAGGTTTGAGCCATGGACCCCAAAACTTGGCACGATCCGATGGGCCTCAATAGTTTAAAACATAAAGCGTAAATAAAGGAGTTGAGTGTAGCGGCGGAAAGTGTGTGAATACATATGTGACGATATGCATTGGTATAAACCACAAATTGATAAATCGGTCGAGGACCTTTGGACTCATCAACACTTTCCCATCATCACCATCGAGCTCAACTGCGCATTTAAAACAAACATGCGGGGCTAAGTACTGAAATTGCACTTAGTGGACTTATGCGAAAACATTTGATAGATTTGGATTCTGTTGCCAATATTGGGTAAGTCGCGAGGGTTTTAGTTAAAATGCCTTGTGTTTACCAAATCATTCGATTAAATAAACATAGCTCGGCGAGCATTTTCTTGGTGTGTATGGTCCATATCTCATAGTCACAATACATAATAATAAATAAATAATAAGCGTCGAGAGGAGGCCTCCCGTCTGACGCCGTGATCGACCGTAATCCGTCTGACTGCGGTCGCTCTCTGCAAGCATATGTTAACACGGTATAGTTCCAACCTTCACGCCAATCTGGCGGGCATTTATCATCCGACACGGGACCCGACATTAAAAGGTTGGGTGCTACCACAACAATTGATATAATAGTTCCGACCATCTCCACACCTACCGGGCATAACGAGATAGGATCCATACACAAGCGAAATATTTTTGGCGGTGTCATGGTAAAACATTTGTTAAGCGGTTGTAGGATAAGTCTTTGTAAATAAACTCATTTGAAATAACGATGAAGTCACGTTTTAGTGGGGTAAGAAAAGGCCCATTTTGAAGATAAAGCCCGCTTTGGACTATGGTTCGTTGTAAAGTCCTAGGTTTGTTAGTTCGTCAAAATCCGTCGTTGCGTTTGCGTCCACGCTTCTGGCGAGGTTTTAATCGTCGCTCAAGTCTTCGAGACTTTCGAAAACTAAGATAAACTTGATATTTCATATCGATGTAAAGCTGAATTCCTTAGTGAATTGATACGTCTCTAACTGCGTATCGATTGACTTGTTCTCGTTCTTGAGATCTTTCAGCGTATAAATCGTTTTCGATATATGGTTTCATTTGTGAAATCCTTTCTTACTAATAATTATCATACTCAATTAGTATATCTTCAGCGTCTTGACATATTTATAAATGTATAATCGTCGTTTGACTTGAAAGTCAGCGAAGTCGACATTGATCGACAAAGTCAGCGATTTTGACCTTTAATAATAGTAACTTCTTACTATTTTGTTTTATAAATCGAATTTGATCGATTTGAAAGCGTAAAGTCCTATTACTCGATTTATCTTGTAAATCAGGACTTATGATTATTTTCGCATTTTAATAACCCTTTTATAAATAAAAGCGTATTTTGGTATTTTAAAGCGTTATAAAATGAGCGTTTGTTTCAAACATAGCAATCTATGTTTATAAAATTTTGTAAAATTTAAAACTGTCCAGAATATTATTTTAGTAAATTTTCATTAATAAACTGTTTTAAAAGGATTTTAAAATCCTTATTAATTATCGATAATTCGATAATTAACTTAAAAATATCAAATGACTTTTGAAAATTTTCTAAATTCATATAGTGTATTATTATACACTATGGTCCAGAATATAATTTATGAAATTCATATAACACTGTTTGCTATTTATTTATATATATACATATATATATATTTTCGGTAATTCCAAATAATAGGAATAATCATCCAAAATTCCCAAAATGGATATATACCTATTATAATATCCCAACATCAGTATATAATATTTACATAACCCATAGTTCATCATAACTATTTATTTCAATATATATAACAATATTTCACGGTAATTATAAGATAATTACCAAATAAATAGCAAACAATTTCCAAAAATTCTAAATAAATTCCAACATCAATAAACATTGTATTATAACATTGTAACATCATAACATCAACCAAAATAATTTAAATCGTCACCATATGAGCTTGTGATGCTCTCGGCTTTTTCGATTTATTTAGTATATGGTTTTCAAAAATTCCAACAATTATATACTATGTTTATACACTATAGTATAGTAGTATAACATCCTAATATTTATCAAAACTAATTAAATCATCACCTTCAAGAGCAATAAGCTCACGGCTTATTTGATTTAAAATAGTATTTGATTTCTAAAAATTCTAATTAATTCACACAATGCATAAATAATATACTAAAGCATTAAAACACCATTACATGTTCAAAAATAAAATCATACACCAACCTATATATTTATAAAGCTCACGGTATTTTTTTGTAAAATCAAGTATATGGTTTTCAAAAATTCTAATTAAATCATAGAACATATAATCAAGGTTCTAAAGCACTAATATGTCATTACATGCTTGAAATAAAATTTATACACCAAGGTACATGTTTTTAAAACTCACGGTATTTATAAAAAAAATATACCTAGGGTTTTCTAAAATTTCTAAATAATATCCTATGTGTTCTAACCATATTATAAACAATAATCCATCACTAAAACACTTGGAATATATTCGGTCATCAACATTTTATCTTATAGCATTTTTCGAAAATTATTTTAATATACACTATAGTTCGAAAATTTCATATACATGCTAAATCCTTACAAACATTGCATATATGACAACCCATGCTCATTTCAACATATATTCTCATATCCTTGTAAATAAAAATCATCAAGAATAAAACATCTCATGCTCATGAACATTAAAACCTACATACACATACATATAGCATTCGAAATACACACACATATGTATAAGAACATGTTCGAAAATTTCAGAATAAATGGGGGAATAAATCGGTGCTAAGGACCTTGGTTTACCTTTGATATGATATAGGTTCACAAGAATAGTATAGTATCAAGGTTTGGAAGAGGAAATAGAGAAGAAGAAGAAGAAGAAGCTTTCGAAAATTTGGGGGAGAAGGGCTCGGTTCTTGGAGCAGAAAATGGGAGAGAAATGGTGTTTTGAGAGTGATTAGAATTTGATGTGAGGGTGGAGTATGAAATGGAAGAAAGTGTGAAGAGTCCCCCTAGTATCTCTCTCTCTCGATTTTTGGCACACACCCCAATGGATGAAGAGCAGCAGCCAATGATGTGAGTGTAGTGATCATTAGCTAGGAGTGCATGGGTTGGGCGATAAAAGGTGAACCATTATGCCTTTGTTGGGAAGATGGCGGGCATGTATGGGGGGTTCAAGGGCTGATTTTAATTCTATTGTTATCCCAATACATGTATTAATCATAGTATAGGTCATAGATATATAATACATGCCATTAAAATAATTAAATCAAGCATATACTATTATTTGAAATTCTGAGATAATAAATTAGAAAAATAGGAATAAAATACAATTTATACCTATTATTGATACTCATGCCATTTTCGATCCAAATATACATATATACATCATAATATATGATTTAGATATTAAATAATATCATAGGATAAAATTATAGCATTAATTAAATTATAAAACCACAATTTTAAGAATCATGTTTGAAAATTATAAAAATGAATCCATCGATTTTTAAATGGTCTAAAACTGATTTCATAGCTTAATATTACTCATATATATCATATTATAAAGTTTAGATACCATAGGATAATTTAATGGTATCATTTCATGTGATAAAACCACTTATTTATAAGATTAGGGTTTTGAAATTTGATTCGAAATAATCGGGTTTAATAACTCAAATATCGATTTTAATAATCATTAATACTGTAATTATATAAAATAATAATAGGAATTTAATTATTATAATTTCGATGCATTAAACTTCGTTTTCATCTCAAAAGCGTTAACGTTAAACGTCTCAAAGCGTTAAATCGACTCATCTCAAAGTGGTGTGATGAGTTCATACTTACTAAATAAATATATTCCTTTTAATAAAGGAATTAAGATGGAATTAATTCCAAGCCGGCTCAGAAAATTTCATGAAAAGTTGCGTTGGCGTTTGGACGTTAAAATATATTGTGAATCATTTAATATTTATATCCTTAATTCACAATCCTTAGTGAATTATGAAAATCGTTATAACGATATCGTGTCGAAGTCACAATTCGATGTCGTAAAAAGATAATATCGTGAAAACCACAGTACGGGTTTGAACAACGTGTCGTATATTCGTTTCTTTGAATATTACAAATGTAGGGCTAAGGTTTAGGAGAAGAAGGAAGGAGAAGAAGAGAACTTTCGAAAATGGGAGGCTTGGCTCCGGTTTCTTCTTTGAGTTTGGGGAGAGTGTGGGTATTTTGTGAGTTCTACTGTTTGTAGTGTGAGTATAATGAGAGGAATGTGGAGAGTTCTCCCTGCTCTCAAGCATCTGCTGCTGCACATGCCTCACCTAATGGGCATAATGCAGTAAAATGATGAGGTAGTAATCATTGGCTAGGATGTGCATGTTTGGTCAATCAAAATAAGGTGAATCCGTGACTTTGTTTAAAGAGGTGTAAGGCGGTTTAGGGTGTTTAGGGGTGGTTTAATCTTTATTCCTCCCTAATACTGAATATATATATCATACATAATCATAGATATATATATACAAATATTAAAATAATTAAATCAGCATATAGCATATTTTAATTGGAGTCGAAAATTGGAAAAATAGGAATAAAATACAAATCACCTATTATTGATACTCATGCCATTTTCGATCCAAATACATATACATCATAATATATGATTTAGATATTGAATAATACATAGGATAAAATTATAGCATTAATTCGTGCATAAAACCTAATTCAATATGATTTGAAAATTATAATTATAAGCCATCGATTTTAATGTTCCAAAACTGATTTCATAGCTTAATGAACTCATATATGTATACATATAAGTTTAGATACCATATGATAATTTAAGTGTCATTTCATGTGAAAAACCAATTTTAAATTAGGGTTTTGAACAATACTTCAATAATTATTCCTTAATTCTTTAGCATTATTTTAATGAAATATAATACTATTACATAAAATAATCATAGGAATTTAATATTATAATTCCTTGACTATTAAACTCATTTTAAATTCTCTAGCGTTGAGCGTTAAAGCGTCTCAAAGTTCAATTATCGACTCATCTCAAAATGGTGCGATAAGGTTCATACTTACTAAATAAATATATTCCTTTTAATAAAGGAATTAAGATGAAATTAATTCAAGCTTCCCTCGAGAAAATTTCATGAAAAGGCGGCGTTCGATATCGTTTGGCGTTAAAATATTTTGTGAATCATTTATAATATTTCAATCCTTTAATTCACAATCCTTAGTGAATTATGAAAAGGATCGTTATAACGATATCGTGTCGAAATCCAGTTGAGTCGTAAAAAGATAATATCTTGCAAAAACCACATTACGGGTTTAGAAAACCGTGTCGTATATTCGTTCTTTGGAATATTACATTCCACCTTCTGAAAAATTTAGTCGAAATTATACCTTAGAAAAATAGATGGGGTATTTTTCTCTCATGCTTCTTCAAGCCTACCTTGTAACGTAAGTGGTTGCTCCATGACACTTTGTATGATTCGACTTGCTCGTGGTTCTTTGGACTTTTGTCAGTATGGTGCGGGTTCTTCCTTATAAGCTCATTATCGTTCGGAGGATCACGTCGTCTTGATGAATCACGTGCTTTGAGTGCGTGAGCGTATTTTCGTATTGTGAGGCGTGAAAAACATTATGGACATTCCCTAGGTTTTGGCGGAAGAGCGACCTATAATACTGCCTATCCTTTCTAGGATCTCATAGGTCATAAAGCGGGTCTAACTTTCCTTTAGACCAAACTGACAATCCCTTTAGATGGAGACCTTAAGAAAGACTTTGTCTCCATATCAAATGTAGCTTCGGATCTACAGCGTTCGGTGAAAGATTTCTTTGCACGTCCTCTTTTATCCTCGTCTAATTTGTCGAGGATTTCGATCATTTAACTCCATCGTCGAGGCCTATGACTTTCTCTCTGACTCGTCGATAAGTGGTGATCTACACTTTTCCATCTGAGGCTTGTGGGGCCATGATGGGTAAACGATAGCGTTGTAAGCAAATTGATGGTAAAACTTGTTCCCAAGTTGCGCCTCGATCATACTACCGTTCTCAACATATCTTCTAGCGTTTGGATCGTTCGTTACGATTGGCCATCGATGGGGATGAAAAGTTGTCTTTGAAATTAACCGTTCCCAATTCCTTTTGTAATTCGAAATCGATGTAAACTTGAATCTCTATCGAGGTGATAGATTTGGTATTCCATGGCGTACAATTTCCTTCACATATATTGGTGGGCTAATTTATCGGATCCATAAGTGCTTTGAATAGGTAGAAAGTGAGCACATTTAAAGGATCACTACTACCCATATAGCGATGTTTCCTTTTGTGACTTTGGTAAACCCGTTACAAAATCCATAGCTATGTCGTCCCATTTCCATTCGGTATTTCAAAGGTTGCGCTTTCCATATGGCCTTTGATGTAGCCTTTACTTGTTGACAAGTAAGACAAGCGTCGACAAGAGGCTATATCTCTCTCATTCCTTCCCACCGTAACTTTCTCGTAGGTCTTGATACATTTTGGTCGCTGGGTGGGCGGTATAGGAGTATCAGATGATTCACATGATTTCATCTAAGCTCATCATTGTTTGGAATGCATAGCCTTTCTTCAAACAATATAGCATTATCGAGTCTTCCTGAAACCTTTTGTTCTCCCATTCTCACTTTAACCCTTATCTTTCTAGTTCCTCATCCTTTCTTTGTTCTTCTATGATTTTATTCCTTAAATCGGACATCATAGTAAGTGTACAACATTATCCATGATTGTCTTTGGTGGTTCAACTATCTCTATCGATTTTCTCAAACTCTTCAATGAGTTTTCCTTCCTTGTCAAGAGACATCCAAGCTTTGATCGACCAGACGACTCAAGGCATGCCTACACATTAGCTTTCCCGGATGATAGTTTATGCCACGATCGTAGTCTTTTATAGTTCGATCTTATGTTCGATCTTTTCTGAAAGTGGTAAGATTTCACATCTCACCCTAGAGATGTCTCCAAATCTTTAAACCAAATGCCGTCTAAGTCGTGAGTCGGGTAGTTCAACTCATGTGGCCTAAGTTGTCTCGATCGTGCTATTACCTTCCTTCTTGCATCAATACACAACCAAGTCCATTTTGGAAGCATCGGTATAGATAACATATTCTTTGTTTAAATCGGGACATAACCGGACTAGTCGGTTCTCTTTAACGCTTGGAAACTTGCTCTCACTCATCATGTTGAATTTAATCCCTTCGAGATGGTGTGTCATTGGCCTTGCTATCTTGGAGAATCCTTCAATGAATCTCCTATAGTAGCCTAATCCCGTGAAACCCTGATTTCATTCGAGTGGTCGTGTCTTCCATCCTATCGACCTCGACCTTTGCGATCAACCTTTATTCCTTCGACACAATGTGTCCAAGGAATATTACTTCTAAGCCAAAATTCACACTGCGAATTTAGCATAAAGTTGTTCGACTTGAGTCAGAACTCTTCTCAAGTGTTCCTATGTTCTCTTTCTTGAATAGATAAGAATATCATCTATGAAGACTAAGACAAACTTGTCCAAGTATGGATGGAACACTGCTCATAAGATCCATAAACACGGCGTGCATTGTTAGTCCGAACGGCACTACTACAAACTCGTAGTGACCATACCTTGTTCGAATGCCGTCGATATATCTTCCGGTCGTACTTTAATTGATGGTAGCGACTTAAGATCGATTTTCGAGAATACGCTTGCACCTCTCAACCGATCGAACAAATCGCTCATCCTTGGTAGCGGATATTTGTTCTTGGCGCAATTTGTTCAATTCTGTTCGATGCACATTCTTAACGAACCATCCTTTTTCGACAAATGACGGCTCCCATGGTGAAACACTGGCCAATAAAACCCAAGTCCAATAACTCTTGAATTTGATTTTCAACTCTTGAGTTCTGGTGCCATTCGTAAGCGATTTTGATATGGCGATCCCGGCTCGATCAGTGTGAACTCTAGTTGCTGTGCGGGTAGTCTGTAATGTGTGAAATCGTCGAAATTCCAACAATTTCCACGTCTTGACCCTTGCTTCCGCCTTTCTTCTCCATTTAGATACACGGAATGCCGACATTCCTTCTTTCATCATTCTCCTTGCTTGGCAGCGGATATTATGGGATTTTCTTCCATACTAATCCCATAGAAGTTCGTAGCTTCTTTTCCGTGGTTGCATCGAAATTCTTCCTTCCTCATAAGATCGTGGAATGGTTTTCGCCAACCAATCCATTCCTAGAATTATATCTACATCCCCATAGGTATTACGTCGAGTTATTTGCTAGAACCTTAATTGAGCCTAAGTTCAACTCTAAGTTCGAGCAAGCATGAGTAACGGTCATAATACCTCCTATAGGTGATGAGATTCTCATTTCCGATTTGTTTCCTCGGGTTAAGTTCTAACATATCAACTCGCTTTTGAAATGAAAGAATCGCGGCACCGTATCGAACAGTATAATAGGTATATTGCAAAGTAATCCCATACCGCTAGGTTACCTTGGTTACTGCTTCATGTCGGCTATATCTTTGTTATCTTGCTTGATTTTCTTTGTTTTCTTGGTCTTTGTTGCTTCTTCTTCTTCTTATTTGGTCTGGGGTTGGTGAATGCCTTAACGGTGGCGGGGCCGATTGATTGGCCTCCCATAGTTATCTGGTGAATCCTGGGCATTCATTTGCATAGTGGCCCTCGCCACACTTATAGCAAATGGGATTTCCATAACCCCCGTGTGCCTTTTGTCATTCGCATGGCGGAATCCTTACTATTTCTGGGTAGGTGGAGTAAATATGGGTCTCCTCCCTTGCCTGGACCATGTTATTCGCCACGGCCTCTTGTTGTTTTAAACCTCCTCGGTTGAAGTTGTTGTTATTTAACTTCCTTCCATTTACGCTTCCTTTGTCACCGACATTCGTAGTTGGTGCAAATTTCTCCTCGGCATTCGCCTCTATGTCAATGCTCGACTAAGAGCTCCAGTATAAGTTAAGTCCCATGACCGACACCTGACTCTTATCTGTCTGTCCGCGCTGAATTTTTCGACATTTTCATGTCGATTCACTAAACCGGGCGTATCTAGACATATCGCGAGCATCGGTCGTACTCGTGACCGACATCTTGTCTGCCGGTGAAAAATTCAACCTCCTTTTATTCCGATAGCTTTTGGGAATGTACTTATCATACATTTCCGTTTGAAGTCGTCGTAAAGTATTCCAATTGTTCCGGTCGTGTCTTTCTCCTGCCTCCCACCGTAAGTCACCGTCCGTGAGTTGAAATGTCACGAAGATAACCTTTCTTGCGTAGTACAAGAAAGTCAAAATTGTCTCGATAGCCCACGACCACTGTCGCATCCTCGGGCTTCCTGCCATGAAGGAGGCGGGTTCGTCTTAAAATAACTCCTCAACCCTACGGTCGGTGGAGGTGGGTGTCGGATCTCTTCACTTTCAGCCGGTATTCGCCTCCCCTGCCTCTCCCCTCCCCTGCCTCTCCTTCTCTGAGGTGCGTCTGGCGGCATTCTTAATAAAAGGTAGTTAGTATTCGAGTAATGTTCATTGCGATTGATTATACATAACATCTTTATAAAATCGTATTATAAATCAACTTAAACAACCATCATTCTTTTCGCACAACTCATTGTCACAAAAGCCCATCTAGGGTCATCATGTATATATAGGTGGAAAATTTGCCTAAAAGGACTATTCATGACAAGTCATTAGCGAAAGGAAGCTAAGTATACACTATACTATGTATACCTATCGACTACATCGTTATAAGGCGTCAAAATACTATGCTTCTATATTGTTTGTTAACATCTTTACTACATACTACATACTACTTGTATACTAATATTCATTCTCGTCCATGTTCCTATGGTTTTCTCTTGTACCGCTTCGTTTGATCTTCTTGGATCCTCCTCTTCTTCGGGTCTTCTTCTTCCTCGAACTTTCTTCTCGAGCACGCCCGTGATGGTCCACTCCATCATCACCTCAGATACACATCGCATAGAACATAACCTTCTTGATGGTCATGCTTCCATGTATGTCCTCTCGTGATAGGGTGCCGCAATGGTGGTGGCGGTGGTGCCGATCGCGTCGGATGTCCGAGCGTCATTGGTGGAAGAACTGAACTCCCAACGACCTAGGTCGTGATGCTCTCGCACTGCGGTCGGTGTCCCGCTCCCATCTCATCGGTAGCGGGTTGACCACCGAGGGACCTCGTGTATAACCATTCCGACGTGTCGCCGCCAGATGTACTCCCGGTGGCGATAGGCCTCTTGGTGCAGCCCACACACCTGTAGACATAGATAAGATGGTGACGAACCTCGTAAATCTCCAATCAAGTCGTAGTCAATGCCCGCACGATAGATATAATCGCCGATATTTCTTTGCATAGTCTTCCCAATCAATCGGCAATCGAGTGAGTAACCGCTGATGCCGCATATCCCACACCGCACTCGTGGGCGCCATCCATAATCGCAGATAACTCATCGGAACTCGCCTAACGTGCCCCAACTCATACCTAGTGCGATAGGCTTCATTACTTCTCGATGTAACCTCGGCATCCTTCACCTTGGTGAGTAGTAACGACGCCATCTATCACAAATAATACTAGCGTAAGTCAATCTATATCGATAAGGATAAAAGAATGGAATATATCATATAGCGATAAAGCAAACACATCTGATAAGCAGATAAATGTTTACACCAAAGTTCCTATGTTCATTCTATATCATAATTTCACTTATGGGTCTCTACTTTTAACTTCTTAAGTTCTCTATTCTTAGCAAAATTTTCAGTCTAACTTTAACTGTTCCTCACGAAATCTGCAGAAAGATTCAGGATTTCTGTCCTTCATATGAAATGAAGTTCGTTGCGATAAGAATATGTGAGCGAAAACCGTTTGCAAAACGGAGTTCAAACGAATAAGAACGAGTCAAAACAAAAACACTGCGCAGTGCAGTTTTCTGCCTGCGCGCCCGTGCGCCGGGAATTACTTCCTTCCGGACGATTGCGAGCTCATGTTCTGCTTCGTACGAGTTTCCTTACAAGATTTGTTTAGCTTTCTTTGGTCCTTATCAAACCCATGCCTCTTTCACCTTTGATCCTTTCTTTTGCTTTTGTCAGCTTTTCGTTGAAACTCGAGTTCGTTTCAAATCGACTTTTCGTTCGTTCGTAAATCAATATCTCACTATTGTTCTCGCAAGAGGGGTCAAGCTCCTAGAACTCATACTTCTATGTTCAAGAGGTGAGCATGCTTCTTAGAGAATCTATGTTATTTTGGGAATAACATACCCATTTTAAGAATAAACTGTAAACTTTGAATAAACATTTCAAAAAATCGTAAGATAACTTCTGTACTCATGCTTTCAGTAACTCAAACATCACTTTTGACATTATCATGTCAACTATTTCTCATTCTTCATAAACTTGGTCTCATCTCATTGATAACTCATTTATCATAAAGCTTTTGACATAAAATTGTCAACTTTTCTCATAACACTGAAAAATTCTTTTCGGAATACATTCCAAAACTTTCATAACTTTCACTGCTTTCCAAAATATGAGTTCAATCTCATTTTCAAAATTTCAAGTTCACTGTTCAAACTTTCTACTTTCAATTTCAAAACTGAGAAAATAATTTACCTCTTTTCCGGTTGAGCTTGATGTGATGGAGTGTTGAGCACAGTCAGCTGATTTCTAGAAGTCTAGTGACTCAATCTAGACTTAACTTTTGAAAGAAGGTTTTAGGGTTCAAAGGACGACCCGCTCTGATACCAACTGTAACAGCCCGCTAATCTAAAGTACGGATTAGACGGGACTGTTACTATTAAACAGGGATTAAGAACATAATGACCAACAACCTTTCAAGACTTCAAACTTTTATAGATAAACACACAACGATTTCATACAAACTAGACCAACAGATCATCAACAAAAGGATTCAACTGATCTGGAGGTAACATAAGCAATATTAAAAATATAATAAAGTGTTTTGAACAACGGAAAGTATGTGAAATGCATATATGACGATATACATTCAAGGTAAACTATTAGCGACAAAACTCCGACTGCTCAACACTTGTCCATCCCATCAGCAGCTCAACCTGCACATTTAAAAACAAACATGCAGGGCTAAGTACAAGATTGCACTTAGTGGACTCATGCCAAAATAATTTCATTTAATTACACTGCCCATTAGTATAACACGAGGGTTTTAGTTAAAATAACTCGTGAATACCAAAACACTTTATCATTTCTCAAAAGATTCGCCTGGCCAGGCATTTTCTGATTCGTATGATCCGTATCATTTACATAACTGTTCATAACCGATCTCACGCCGTAAGTAGGCCTCCTTCACCGACGCCGTGATCGACCGATGATGTTGCTAACGGCTCACAATCACATAGTCGTGATTACGCATCCGACTAGATCCACGATCGCCGATGACGTTACTAACGGCTCACAGTCACACACTGGTGTACACGTTAACCCTAGCCAGGAATTCTGCATCTGACTAGGATCCGATATCGATTTTAAAATTTGGAGCTACCCAATAACTGATTCACATTCATAGTTGGCTCGCCCAACAACATGATAGGATACATACGTTAAAACATAAATACTTTGGGCATGTAATTGAATCACATTGTTCGAGGAACCCTAGATGCTGTCGGAGTAAAGGATCGTTGAAAGCTTTGTAAATAAATACTTTTCAAAGAAAGCATCATAAATAAAAGAGTTTTCGAGTAAAGCCCACCTCGTATACGTAGGTCTTTATACTACGGTCTCCTTTTCCAACGTCAATGCCTCGTCCACGTATCACCTTAACGTAAGAATTATTTTAGTACGTCGGTCATGTTTGATAGAGACGAACATAGTCTATAACGTTCTACGTATCAAATAAGGCTAACGTCGGACTTATTTTAA
Source organism: Salvia rosmarinus (assembly GCA_036937905.1). Taxonomy (NCBI): domain Eukaryota; kingdom Viridiplantae; phylum Streptophyta; class Magnoliopsida; order Lamiales; family Lamiaceae; genus Salvia; species Salvia rosmarinus. The sequence goes on along the minus strand of CM072822.1, from coordinate 39,289,136 downwards.
CGTTTCCTAATCGATTGATGTCGATTATGAAATTTCTCAACATATAAAGGATATTCTACCTTTTAAGTATATAATGTACGTTTTAATGTACTTACGTAACGTAAGTTACATTCTTACTAAACGTACTACGTCACATAGGTCACGTATTATTGAATTGCGTGCCCTTTGACCTTGGTCAACGATTTTGGTCAACTATTTTGACCAAGTCAACCAAAAGTCAACAATTTTGACTTTGGTCAACAAAAAGTCAACATTTTGACTTTTTCAATTATTTATGAAATTCTATCATTTTATGTGCAATTCTTGTTCCAAAATTCTATAAAATCATACTATGTCTAAAACATTATTTTAGATCATATTATGTAATTATACATGATAAAATAAATTTATAACATTAATACACATAATATAAAGTTTTCGGCTATTATGAATTAAATAGCTTAGACTTGTGCAAAAATTCCTATAAATTCACATGTCACACTATTTTATCATGTGATTAATAATATGTAATTACCTTAGTCAAATAAAATTTATACACCTTAGTATTTTAACATAAGGTTTTCGGTTTTCACCATAAACCAAGCAATTGATTTTTAAAAATTCCAATAAATTCATATAACAATTAATCACCCTCAATTATTCTTACTATAACATAATTGTTATTTATTATGAATTATTGAATAAAGTTTACCTAAGTCATATTCGAAAATTTCAACTTAGGTCCAAATAATTTTTATAAATTTCAATAAATTCTCACAACCATATATTATGAATCTACACACTTAATATTCTATTATAACACTTAAACATGATTTATATCACAACATTTTATCATATACATATATTTTCGGTATTTATAAAATTATAGGCTATAGTTTTCCAAAAATTCTACATAAATTCATATAAGCATATTTAATACCCTAGATCATGATTTCATGCTCAAATCAACAATTAAAAATCATAATCATCAACATATAGTACCCCTAAGTTTTCGGTCCACATAAATAATTTAATACCATGCTTAATTTCATGATATAATTAATATACATGCTTAATAACTTCATATAAACATAATATCTAAACATATTAACACAGGATCTAAAATTTTCGAAAGTAATACATATAAACTAAGATCATAACTTAAAATTTAACGGACGAAATTCGAAAATTCAAGCATGTATACGAAGATCGTAAGATTTCTAACCTTTTAATCGGTACGGATTAAATTGTTGAAGGTTTATATGTCTAGGATTTGGGATTGAAATTGATGAACTCTCCTTTTTCCTCACTAAGGTTTCAAAATATGGGAGAAAAATGGAGAAGTGGAGAGCTTAGGTTATATTTATAGTGTTAATCAACTTGCTTAGCAATTATTACATGAAATAATATCTAATACACTTGCTTACCTTAGTCAAAGAAATCGGCACCTCCTCTATGCTATGAGACAAAATTAAATCTTTATCTAATACACTTCATGATGTTATTTTATCCTTAATTAACAACTTGTATCTTAGTTGGCATAAAATAATTAAATCCATATATTAAAACATGTGTGTGTGTGTCGCCCACTTTCTATAGGTCTTAGATTTGATTTTATTTTTATTTCTTATATTATATTCTTTATTATATCATATTATAATTTAATTATTAATTTATATCACAATTATCAAGAATTAAAAGAATTAACCACATTATTCCCCAAATATGAAATTCTCGGCTATCACTAGAATATTAGGATTAATTTTTATTTTTCTTATATATTATACTATTTTATTATCATATTACTATTATAGTATAAAGTTGCTTTAGAAAAGTCAAATATTGCAACTATACAAGTGGCCATATCATATAGTATGAAATTAAAATTTTCAACCTTATTTTCCACATTTTCGGCTCTCTCAATTAATGAGCCTTGGATTACTTGTTTTAATTGCTAACCACTATTACTTTACACCTATTATATGATAAGATCCTAATCATAACATCTCATTAATTGTAGGATGATATTTGTACATAAAATCATCCTAAAAATGACCAAGTTTTCGTCCCCTATGTACACAAGTGCACCCACACTTGTGCAACTTGTATTACACCTCATTTTGTCCTTAATGACATCATAATAATATAATAATTATCATATATTATTAATTAGATAAGAATTAAATTAAAAATCATACTTTAGAACCCACAATTTCAAAATTACTAAGACATTCCCAAACATTTTATTTCCTTGTATAAATTAGCTATTACATAATTATGTGACATATTATACGTCTTAGATAATAAATTTAATCATAGAAAAGTATTTAAAATAATTTAGATTTCAAAAACCCTAATTTTCGAATTTTATTATTTCGAAAATTTCGAAATATGAAACATTTCATTCTTAATTTTTCTAGCATTATTTAATGATAAATAATGCCCTTATATAATAAAATAATTATAGGAATTTGAATTTTATAATTCCGAGATCATATGCTAAAGTTATCGCATTATCTCTAAACGTAAACGTTTGAAACGTCTCTAAATTCTCATTGTTTAATTATCTCTAAAATGTTCAAAATAAAGTTTGTTACAACTTTATTTATTCCTATAATAATAGAAATTTCGAAATTAAGATTAACTGCTTAATAATAATACTGTAAGACGTAACTGTCGAATTTATTCGACGTTAGAAAATTACGTTAGAATGAATATTGAAGATTATATTCCTTAATTCACTAAGCATCAGTGAATCTCACACAGAAATTATCCAATTATGCTTGGTCAAAGTCAAGAGTTGACTAATTAAGATTTTAATTATCGAATTAATAATACTAATTACTGAATTTATTATCGTAATTCAGTATTAAAATTACGGGATATTACAATATCTCTCTCTTAGACAATATAACACAGTCCAGTGCTCCTTAAAATATCCTTTAGCTCTTCATTCCTTATTTTAATTTGTATTTTATTCCCATCTTCATTTTCTTTTTAGTCATATTTCACCTGGTTGTGATGGTACCACTTACGCTCGTCCTCGATTTCCGATTATTTCGCTCGTTTTCTTAACCTTTCGATGAGTTTTTTTTTTCTATAAGGACATACCATGATTTAGGCTGAATTTATATCTTAGGCATTAGATTCTACATTAACTGTTCATAGGTGATCATTTATCATATTTATAATCTTTTACTGATCTGAGCCATCCTTTCTATCATGTATCTAAGTTTCTTTGCTCGAAGAATAAGTTCAAACTTTTGTAACTTGTGAAGGGTTCTTATTTTATTGTTATATGAGTGAAATTTCCAAGACTTGGTATTTATACCATCACACTATTTCAAGTCATGAGTTGGGAAATTATATTCATGTGGCCTAAGTCATTGTGATGCATAAGTTATTATCTTTCTCATATTAAAACATAGCCTTTCTTTCATTAATCCCTGTAATTTTGATTCTATTTTGGGGTAACTATCTTATTGGTCTTGTTACCTTAGAGAGTTCATAATGGATCTCTAATAGTAGTTAATCAATCTATAAAATTCCGATCTTATTTTAGGTCATCGACGCCTTTCATCTTTAATTGTTTTGTCCTTTGTCGATTTACATTGTTTTCTTCTAAAGACACTATGTGCACGAGGAATATTTCTCTTTTAAGCGGAATTTAAAAACTCAGATTTGCAAAATTTTGCCCGCTATTAAAAGTTGTAAGACACCCTTGCGATTTTCTTTATGTTCTTTCTCGTCCTTTGAATAGATAAGAACATCATCCATGAAGATTGAGATAAAATTATCTAGGTATGTGTGAAACACTCGATTTTGAGGTTCATGAATGTATCGGTGCATTGTTAGTCCGAATGGCGAACTATTATCTCATAGTAACCATATTTTATTCGTAACAATTCATTTCGTATTTGAATACCATTCTTCAAGACCATATAGTATTACATCATAATGTCTCAAAGAGGACTTTTCATACATTACTTACGAGTGTCGGTCTCACCGAAATGATCGATTACATGCCTAGCTCTTTTACACTCAAAACTTTGACAATTCTTCACCATATTCATAAACTCTTCCAAACCACGCTTATTTTACATATTATGACCACACCATCTTCATCATAAACCATTATCTACATATAAGTTTCATAGGATCCTAAGATTCTAGGTCTTTGAGTGACCTTTGTCGTCGTCGCATTCTCCCTCGAAACTCGCCTTTCTCCAAGCACGCTTTTGTTTTCATACTTGATGATCGTTCTCTTCGAGATCCAGGTCCACCGCTCCCGCTTCTTCTTCAATACCGTAAATTGGTGTTACTTTTATCGAAAGTATGGTCGGGTTGGTAGCGAAAATTTTCTTAATCATGCGGGCGATAAGATTTTGTCCTTTGCCTTTCTCGCCTCTCTCGGTACCATTGATGGCACAGACGTGGGGCGTTTGGAACATTAGGGTACAACCATTCTTTTATGCCGTGCTGTGTAACTTGCCGAGGACCAGGACAAGTACTCGTAGGTGTCGTTCCCTACGCATTATATGTATACTGAGCACGCTGACAAATCGTAAGTCTCGCCTGTGCTTTGAATTTTATCATGGAGAAAATATTCTCTTGTTATTCCTTTTGCAAAAATCTGCCGATCTGTTGGCAAATGACAGATACGTCGTTGGGTACCATCCTCATTTGACACTCTATAGTTACGAGTATCCATCCAGAGGTGCAAATTTTTTTTTTCCAAAACTGTTCTAAATTCATTCCTAGTTCATATCAAAAGAGCCTATATGCTCGTGTGAGTTATAACCTTGTAGGCCTTGGGGTTAACTCCTTTTTTTTTTACTCGTCAGACCCCTTTTCTTGCCATTTGTAAACATATAGTTCTAGATGAGTCCGACTTAAATTAAGCAATGGAGGAATTTTTTTATAAAAGGATCTCTTAAAGAATTATACACCTTAAGACGTATATAACCAGACTACTTGTGACACGACTCATGACACTTATCTTAATACTCATTTTACGCTTTACATCTTCAACAGATGTTGCCTTAAAGATATTCGCATAGGCGAACAAAGGGTACCGATATTCTGTCGTGTAAATCTTCTAACGAAAAGGCTAGCCTGTGTCACTAATCACATGAATGACGACCATTTCCAAACTTCTTGTCTCTAAAATTAAATCTACGCTCCACATAGATATAATGATCCAAATCATTGGATAGTACTTTAGGCGATTCTAGGTTCAATTCGAGCTTGAGCAACACTTGCGATGGTCAAAATTCTCGCATGTAAGGGATTTTCATTTCTTGATTCGCCACCTCGAATTGGGTTCTATCGCTTCTACGCACACTTGTGCGATGTTAAAAGCAAGCACCTATATCGAACAAGATCTTACAGGTATTATGAGAAATTTTCCTCACACCTATCCTGCCTTTTGGTTCTGTTTCATCTGAGAAGTATAGGCTTTGGTCAACGGTCTTTCCGTTCATTCAAGTAAACATCTATTTCATATGTCCTTGTCTTTTCCATTGGGACATCATGTTCCCTTGCTATGGCCTTCTGTTACCTCATTCACTTTATACTTCTCGGTATTAGTATCGTTATGCTTTTACTAATAGCATTCGTGGTTAGGTTTACATCAACCTATCCTTTGATATTGATATTACTATCATTCATTCCTAATCCAGTATGAATGATTTAATTCCCTTTTTTTTCACTTTATCGATCTTAGGAATATATTTCTCATATATCCTTACTTTAAACTCCTTTCTAGAGAAATCCTTGTACTGGCATTTAGTGCCATCGTTTGTAATATCCCCTTTTGGATATACGTCATTTCTTCTTAATCCTTTATTGATTCATCATGCAATTTCACATAAGATAAAATCCTTTGTCCACTAGGGATGTATTATACTTTTGCTTTGACGTCAAATATCTTTACCATTTTCTCGACGTTCAATGATTTCCTCATTTCCATGTCAGAGATACTTAATATCCCATTTTATTGATTGTCACAAAAGTATGAGGGATAATCGTCCAATTGGATTCACCTTAAAGTCCCTTAATGTGAATCTCGTCCCATGTTCTCTTGGATGTATTTCCTTTGCAAGATCTATAGAAGCTATCTTGCTTGTTAACTATTAAGTTACACAAGACAAGCGTTTTGGGTGATCATAACTTAGAGTATTAAGATTTATTTCAAAATAATGAATCTATTTCTTAATCCGTTTCTTTACTTCAAGGGAATTACCTTACTTATCGAAGTCATAACATCTCTGAGGCTTATAACATATCATGAACTATCTATTTGTATAATTCCTAATTTCTTCTGCTATTTTTGACTTTTGTCCATTTTCTTGAGCATGGTATCTGAAAGTAATCTTACTTTCGTTACACTTCGGTTCTCACATTCAGGGTTAGAATCGTCATTATTGTCATATGGCTTGGTAAGGTAGTACATTTGTACACCATAACTTAAATTCTAAGCATCTTATTGCCATGTCTTGACTTTGGAGATATTTCCTCCATACTTGATTTACATGCTAGGGATATCCTAGCTATTCACACATCTCAAAGATTATGATCTCTAAATCTTATTATCATTCGTCCAACCAAGTTTCAATTACTTGGAATCGATTATGTTCAAGCATAACCTCATTGATTGAGGTATAAGGCGAGAGATCTATTTTCTGGGATGCTATCACTTCTTTATATATATATATTCTTTGGAAAGAATATCTTTCATGCATCTTCATTCTTTTTTAAACATGTCCAACCTACTAACGAGGTTTCGTGGACAAACAACTATCTTAAAGATAAGTTGTAATCTCTCGTTATGACATAATAAGTAAGTCATATCTCACGGATATCATATACTTTCCTTTGCTCTTACTCTTGCATTCAACGCTAAAGAGTATCTTATTCATAACTTTGTTATCATAACAGTCATATGAAGGCATAACTTCACTGTCATCAATCTTTGTAAAGCCCATGAAGGGTCATCACATCCGTGTGCATCATAGGGAAAATATCTCATTTCATCGAGATTTTCTTTACATCATAATTTCTTGACGTCTATCACTTTACTGGTCTGAAACTTTTAGGTGACTAAAATAAGTCAACCTATTTCATGCCCGACATTTATCGCTTTACTAATTCGCTCTTTGGTGACATGGTAAGTCAACCTTCATCTTACTTGATGGTTTCAAGAGTCGAGAAGAAATTATCACGACTACTTACGTGAGGTATTGCCTCACCCATCAAGATAACATCTTTTCAATGTTTGAATCAATATGCTCTTTGATCAAGAAATGGGGATCTAGGATCCAAGACCGAATGACGACTCATCGAGATTTCTTTGGTCATATGGGTGGCTGCACCGTCACAATCATATTCTCATCACACAAGGCTTTGGGTTCAAAAGGACACTTTGTAAATTTTGGGTTTGAAAATTTTCTTCTAAAAGTGAGAAACTCGAATGAATTCTCAATTGAACTAGGTCACGAGTTAAACTCAACGATGTAAATTAGGTAACAAATAGAATTTTGAAAACTCATATACCCGTAATAGGTCATCAATAAAGGTTCTCATGTGTGTCGTGGCTCCACTAGTATTACTGGAAATCTTACTTTCTTTATAAAATTCTAAGGTCCAGATTATACTATAACGTTCTTATTCTTTACAATTCATAAAACTAACTTCAACTGATTTTCGTGAATTCTGGAGTAGGAATCAGGAATTTGGTCCTTCATAAGAAATGAAGTTCAGTGCATTAGGGACACGTAGGCGAAAACCATACGTAAATCGGAGTTCACACGATCGAGAACTAGTCGAAACAAAATCACTACGCAGTGCAGGAAAATTTACGCGCGAAGCGATGCCGACGCCAAGGTCGTGCACACCGTTATCAATGCCGAGGTAGTACAAAGTCATACCGATGCCAAGGTCGTATAGGCTACTAAAGTCGACATGTCAAAGTCGATGTTACAATTTCCCGAAATCAAAGTCGAATATTGCACATGCCGAGGTCGAGGTCGCACAATTTCGTATAAATATGTTGCTTTTCGATACTCAAGATGGAATGAAGTTCTCAAATCCATCGTTACTCTTGTTCTTGTAATGGAAGGAAGTTCTTACTTCTATGTTCTTTCGTAAAAAGTGATCATGCTTCTTAAAAAGTCTACGTTCTGTTGAACTAACATGCTCACCATCATAATCAACTTTGAGGTTTGAAGTAAAAATTCAAATATTCATACGTAGCTCATCTGTACGTATGTATTTCGTCGAATTTCAAGAATTCAACATATCATTTTTGACAAATCAATGTCCAATCTCAATCATTTTAAAACATGAATAACATAACATTGTTCATAACAATGAACTCTTATCGAATTCCAAGAATTGAAACATTTCATCTTCGCATATCGTACAAAACTTTCTCATATCATTGTCATCATCTCGTCTTATATCTTCCTTCCTTTCATAACTTTCTTGACAAATCATTTGCCATATCATTCATTCTCAACCTTTCTCATAGCTTTCATTTCTTTTGAAAGATCATTTCAATCATCCTTCACTTCAAACTTTTCATTTTATTTAAAAAAAAAATCATTTCATAAACATTCGTCCGGCCAGGCTAATTTTCAAAATTTTGGAAAAAGAGTCATTTACCTCATTTCGGTTGAGCTTGATGTGATGGAGTGTTGAGCATTGTCAGCTGATCTCTAGAAGTCTAATGACTCAATCTAGACTTAACCCTAAAGGAGATTTTGGGTTTAAAGAACGAACCGCTTCGATACCACTCATCATGACCCTAAATCCTAAGTACGGATTAATAGGGACTATAACTCTAAACAGGGATAAAAATACAAGGAGACTCTTTTTAACCATAAACGTAATACATATGTCATTTATGTTCTTGGACTATATTACATAATTTAGGGTTCTTGCAGCGAAAAACATGTGATATGTACATATGACGATGTACTATCAAGGTATAAACATTTTAGCGACAACATTCCTATTGCTCAACACTGCTCCATCCATCATCTGCTCAACCTGCACATTTAAAAACAAACATGCAGGGCTGAGTACAAGAATGCACTCAGTGGACTCATGCCAAAAACATTTTATCATTTGTAGATTACACTGCCACATCATGGTAAGACACAAGGGTTTTAGTTGAAATGCCTTGTGATTACTAAAAGATTTTCATCATTTCTCAAAATCATCGCCTGGCCAGGCATTTTTCTTGTGTGTATGATCCGTATCCCTTATCATCATTTCATCATAGTCGAAAGTCGTGAGGGAGGCCTCCTCTACGACCCCGTGACCGCCGTGAATTGTCCTTACAAAGACACAAATACCTTAGGTGTACACGTTAATCCTAGCTGGTATTGTCCTTCCCAAGATAGGATCCGATATCGATTTTCATTCATAAGTTGGGAGCGACCCAACACATTCATATCATTCATATCATTCAAATCAATCTCATGGATAGGATACATACATAAAACGTAAACATTTTTGGCAGGTAATCTTGTAAACATTTTATCAACAATTAAAATAAGCATCGTAAATAAATATTTCAAAAGCATTTCATTTTTTTTGAGTAGAGTAAAGCCCACCTGGACTATTGTTCGTCTTAAACTTGAGTATTCGTCAACGTCCGGCCGTCGCGTCCTGCGTCCCACACCTTTACGTAAAATGATGTTTTAGTACGTCGCTCACGCTTCTCGAGACTCTCAATGTCGAGAATAAACTTCGATATTCTATATCGATATAAACTGAATTCTTAATGAATTCGACACGCTTTTCAATTACGTATTTCAATCAATAGTTCTCGCTCTTCGGACACGCTCAACCGTATCGCTTTAACCTTTCGGTTTAAACGTTCGACGATTTATACGCTTCTCGATATAAGGATTTCAATTATGAAATCTTTTCTTACTAATGAGGTTTCTTACCTAATTAGTACACCTTACGCGTATTAGCGTATTTATCGAACGTATTTCGTACGTTGACTTTAAAAGTCAACAATTTTGACTTTCAATAGTAATTTCTTTCTAATTCATGTTATAAATCGATTTCCAATCGATTTCTTTTCATAAAGTCCTTATTCTCGATTTGTCACGTAAATCGATGAATTTTATTAATATTTTTCTTAAATATTAATCCATTTATCCATAAATCCTTATTATTCATTTATAACGTTATTAAATATAACGTTTCGTTATAAACATAGTGATCTACTTTTATAAAATTTTATAATTCCCAAATATGTCCAAAATAATATTTAGACATATAATATATTATTACTCTTAATTAGAAAGGATTTAAAATCCTTATAATTCCTTTAATACTCTCGGTAATCCTTAAAATTACCAAATGATTTCCAAAAAATTTCTAAATTCATATAGTGTATTATTATACACTTATGGTCATTAATATGTATTAATATCATCCATATAACAATCGATCATCACCCTATTCACATAAGGCATATTTCACCTAGGGGTTCCAACACTTAGTCAAATTTTCAAGTGTTTAATTTCAAGAAAAACAACTTGAAACAACCCAGTGACGTGACTTTGACGATTCATAACTCTCGATCTGAATACGTATGGTCGCACAAAGATACATTCTGAAACCTCTAAACATGTACTACAAGTTCTAAGAAGGAATTAAATCCAAACGAGTCGTGGTTCTGAAGATATAGGGTCTCAAAGTGGGCAACTCAAACTGACTTCTATACCTAGAAATTTTTGAATTTTCAGTTTTAGCTTAACGACGAGGGTTTTATGAGGCTCGTAACTTTTGACTCACAATGCCAAAATGACTGCAGGATACCAATTTAGAAACCTTGTAACAAGAACTACATATTTCATGAAGACCATACTAGAAAATATCTGACGATCGAGAAATACATAAGCCCAAAGTTGACTAGTTGAAATGGACGGTTTCAGGTGGGTGACTTTGGGTCGATGAAAGGTATACCTATAAAACTTGGTTTGGGATCAAAATTTCCAGATCATAACTAGACATGGTGAGGAACATTTCTTATGAAGAAACCCAAGTCCAAATCGGACTACAAACGGCTTGAACATCTCACGTAAAAGTCATACTCGAATCACCTATTACATGGAAAAATTCACTAAGGCGCTTTGTCCGAAAAGCTTCTTGTAGAATGTATCAACTTTAAAAATTCACCGAGGACTCATTATAAGGAATCTGGGAATGCAACCAATCATATTGAAAATCTACTTAAGTCTAGTTTAATCCAGAAAAAGCCTCACTCAATGATTCACAATAGATTGGAAGATAAAAATATTTTATCACAAGCTATCACTCCCGTGACAGTTTTGTGCAGTTAACTTGTAAAATATGGAACAAATAGTAAAAATTTTAGAAAATTATGAAAATTTACATACATCTTCTAGAGTTTTATCATTAGAGTTTTATCATTAGCCAAATTTAAAACGAAAGCCACGGACTATGGGTGATGAACATGGAAATTTCACAGTTTTGCGCGATGCTTTCGAAAAATACGATTAAAATATCAAATCAAGTTGGATGGACATGAAATTTTACAGAGGCATATTAGACACATATAAGTTCAACATATTAAAAATTCACAATCATCGGACCACTGTAGCTTAGTATATTAATTTTATAAAGTCACTGTTCGTACAAATCAACAACATGCAATCATATAAACACACAATATAAGTGTTTTGCTACTCATGCATGTATGATTTGGTCATGGTACACGAGTTGAGATGTATGGATACCTACCTTAGGAATGAATTTAGCCAGAGGTCGAGGGAGATGCAACGAAGCTTGTAGCTTGGGTTGAGCTCTGGTTCTTGGCCATGTCTTCGCATTGCCATGAGAGATGGAAGGGTGGGGAAGAGCTCTCAACTTCCTTGCAGATTTTTGAGAGAAGGAGGAGAGAAGGGGACAACTACATTCTGAGTTTGGGGGTTGTGTGGAGTGAGAATGGCTGAAGTGGTATAGGTGGTGGGGTGGTTGCTTATGGGTGACATTTGTCACCCCTAGTTCATGCATAAATGACACCACACACACCTCTACTTACACACCACACACATGCACGATTTTGTACACATATATGTGTATATATATCAGATTTTAATAGTGTAGTTAGGTTATAATTAATCCAATGTCACCTAGATACATGTAATAGGAAAAATCAACAATTAAGTGTTTAGTATATATGTGTATATAGCTCTCGGCTATTACACTATGCCAAAGGGTCCAAATTTTATTTTCCATGCCAAACATTGATATATGTTATGACATATAGTTTAGATGATAAATAATATCATAGGATAAATTAATGGCATCATTTTATGCGATAAAAATCGAGTTCGAAAATTAGGGTTTTCGAACGTTTGAAAAATTGGTCACTATCAAATCTTGCTGATCTAGCATTGATTTAATGCTTAATAATACTGTGATTACATATAATAATCATAGGAATTTAATTTCTATAATTTCTTGATCGATTAAAACGCTTTTCGTTTCATCTCAAAACGTTAACGTTTGAAAACGTTGCAAAACGTTCATTATTGACTCATCTCGAAAAGGTCGTAATAAAGTCGTAATCACTTTATTAAAATATTCCATTAAAAATGGAATTTAATTCTAAGCTTAATTGCTTAAAAATTTTCATGAAATTTTAACTATCGATACGCGTTCGACGTTAAAATAATACTACCGATACACTTTATAATATTCTATTCTTTGATTCACAAATCTCGGTGAATATAACATAGAAATTCATTACTTCGTAAACAATCGAAGTCATTATTCGATATCTTACTGGTTGAATAACTCAGCGAAACTCTAATTTACGGGTTTTAAGTACCGTAATTAGGCATCTAATTCTGCGGGGTATTACATGATAAAAGCATAACAGTACTGATACCCGAGAAGGATATGGTGAACGAGGTAACAGAAGGCCATAGAAAGGAAACATAATGTCCCAAGGGAAAGGACAATAATATATGAAATAGATGTTTAATCGAACAGACGGAAACACAGTAGACCAGAGCCTATACTTCGCGCCGAAACCAGAACGAACAAAAACCTGGAAGGCCTGATAGGTATGAGAAAATTTCTCAGAATACCTATAGTATTTTGTTCGATATAGGTGCTTCACATTCTAACATTGCACAAGTATGTGTAGAAATGATAGAACCCAATTCAGGATAAACGAATCAAGAAATAAAAATCTCTTCACCTATATAAGAATTATGGCCGTCGCAAGTGTTACTCAAGATTAGAATTGGACCTAGGATCGCCTAAGGTTCTGCCCAATGAATTGGATCATAACATCTACGTGGAACGTAGATATAATTCTAGAAACCGAAGTTTCGGAAATGGATGTCACTCACGTGATTAGAGACATGGGAATAGTCTCTTCATTTGAAATTCTACGCGACGGGATTTTGACCCACTGTTGCTTACACGAATTAATTTTGAGCAATATGCGAATGAAGGTGCAAAACGTAAAATGAAGAATAAGATAAGTGTCTATGAGCATGTTGTAAGTTGTTTACAAGTTCATGCATTAAAGTGTTTAATTCTTTAAGAGATCCTTTTTGTTTAAAATTACCTCTATTGCTTTGATTTAAGTCTGGCTTATAGAAATATCTGTTTACAGATGGTAGGAAAAGGGAGTATTACGGGTAAAAATTTTACCACAAGGCCTACAAGCTTAGAACTCACACAAGCGTATCTGCTCTTCTATTATAAACTGGGCAGGGATTTAGGCCAGTTTTTGGAAGAATTCTTGCACCTTTGGATGGATGCTCGCAACTATGGGGTGACGGATGAGGATGGTATCCAACAACTTATCCGTCGTTTGCTAACAGATTGGCAGGGTTTTGCAAAAGAAGTATCAAGAGAATATATTCTCCATGTAGAAAATTCCAAAGTTTGGGCGGACTTACTGTGATTTGTCAATGTGCTCAAGTATACATATAATGCGTATGGAACGGCACCCACAAGCACTTGTCCCGGTCCCAGCAAGTTACACGGCATGGTATAAAGGAATGGTTGTACCGATGTTCCAAACGCCGCCCACGCCCCGTGTCATCAATTATACCGTAAAGAGACGAGAGGGAAAAGGACAAGATCTTATCGCCTCGAGGATTGGGGAATTACCGCTACCAACTCAACCTTACTTTCCGATAAAACAACACAAACTTCGGCATCAAAGAAGAAATAGGAGCAGCAGACCCCGGCTCGCGGAAAGAGATAGATCGTCGGAGATTTGAGGCAAAAACGTACTTGGAAAAAGGTAAGTTTCCAAATGAGGAGTACGGTTCCGACGAAGGCCACTCAGAGACATAGAATCCTATGATAATATGAGACTTTTATGTAGATAGTGGATCATGTTGAGAATGGTATGGTTAGAATGTATAAAATAAACGTAGTTTGGAATATTTTGTGAATATGTTGAACTTGTGTCAAAATTTTGGTTGTAAAAAGGACTAGACGCCATGTAATTAGTCGCCTTGATAGACCGACCCTTGTAATTAATGTATGGAAAGTCCTCATTGAGGCATTTTGATGAGATATATTATATGGTTTTCGTAGAATGGTATCTGATGTACGAAAATGAATTGTTCCGAATAAGATATGGTTACTATGAGATTATAGTTATGCCATTCGGACTAACCAATGCACCAGCCCTGTACATGAACCTCAAAAAAATCGAGTGTTCCACACATACTTAGAAAATTTAGCCTTAATCCTTACTAATGATGTTCTTATCCATATGAAGAGCGAGAAAGAACATCGAAGGAATGTCTTACGGACATTTAGAGCCGAACAAATTTTGCCAAGTTTAAAACTTTGAATTTTCGGCTTAAAGAAGAAATATTCCTTGGGCACATTGTGTCTTCAGTAGGAATCAAAAGAGGAATAATTTTTACATGGACCAAAATGAGAGGCCTTATATTAAAGTGAGAAAGATGATAGTCAACGCACCAAAATAACTTAGACCTCATGGATGGAATTACCCAACTCACGACTTGAAATAGCAGCAGTAGTATACGTACTAAAAAGTTTGGAGACAGCACCTATAAGGAATGAATTGTAAAATTTTCACAAACCACAAAAGTGTGGATTATTTCTTCGAGCAAGAGACTTAAACATGAGGCAAAGAAGATGGCTCGAATTGGTAAAAGATTACAACTGTGGTATAAATTATCACCCAGGAAAGGCAAATATGGTAGCTGATGCCTTGAGTCGTAAGAATCAATCCAAATTAGGATGTCTCTTTACAAAGGAAGAAAAACTCGTTGAAAAGTTTGAAGGAGTGAAGATAGAATTGGTTGAACAACCAGAGACGATCATGAGTTGTATTGCTACACTCACGATTACGTCAGACTTGAGAAAAAGGGGTAATAAAATAATAAAGGAAAGGTTATATATATTTTAAGCAATAATAAGCCTAGAAATGAAATCATGAGTGAAGCTCATGATATTCCTCGTACCGCATTACCAGACAACATTAAGATATATTATGATTTACGAGAAAACTTAGATAGTAAGAAATGAAATGAGATATAACCATATTGTCGAGCATTGTCTCGGTTACCAACAAGTGAAGACATTGTATCAATGTCCTTATAAGAGGTTATAATCTCTAAGATACACAAATGAAAATGAAATGACATAGCAATGAATTTCATGACGGGTTTTGCCAAAGTCATAAAGAAGTAACACTGCTATATGGGTAGTAGTGGGTTGACTCACCAATTATGTTCATCTCTACCTATTCAGATGACTCATGGATCTGATAAGTTAGCTCGGTCGTACATAAAGGAAATCGTATATTTACAGGGGGTACCAAAACCTATCACTTCGGATAGAGACTCCAAGTTTACCCCTAGATTTTAAACTAGCTCACCAAAAAGGGAGTTAGACACGAGATTGAACCTTAGCATAATTTTCACTCACAGATAGATGGACAGTCGGAAAGGACATTAATGTTTAAATCAAGGTACAAGTGGGAACATGTAGTACCACTTGTTAAGTTCACGTACGACCATAGTTGTCAAGCAACGATCAATATAGCTATATGAGACATTTTGTGGAAAGAAGTATCGACCACCCCTTTATTGTAATAAAGTAGGTTCGAGAGAATTTGGGATTAGTATAATGTCAACTTGCGGTCGAGTACAAATGTACCAATGGACACATGCCGAAACATTTTTATTTTACGAAATATCAGTACGCCCTCACCACAAGAAGACACAAGGGTTTTAGTTGAAAAGGCCTTGTTCTTACTAAAACATTTTCATTTCTCAAAGTCGATCGCCACCATTTTATCATCACAACAACAACAACGATATTCCAAGTCGGCATGGATAAACGCTACCGAGTGAGGCCTCCCTACACCGACGCAACTAACCGCCAAATGTTCAGAGCATAACCGCCAAATGGTTCAGAGGCCCAACACGTGTACAACCCTAGCGGGAATTTCTACTTACACCTCCAGCTGGATCCGACCAGAATTTCCATCGCCCCTGTGCAACCCGAATGGACATATACAAAACTCAAAACATTTTCGCATAATATCGTATCTCAATATTTTCATAAGAAAGCGAGTAAGCAATAACAAGAAATACTTTCGAGAAAGCTTGTAAAATCTTTTGAAAAAGTGCCCACCTCGGGACTTAAGGTTTCTTAAGTCACTAGTTTCTATTCTCGGCTCCGCTCTCCTTCGAGTCGACCTTATCAACGTAAGAAACGAAGTTTTAGCATATCATTATGCTCACAAGAATCATCGATCCGAACCAACGATCGTATTAATATCAACTTTATCACTAACGTTAGTACTAACTTATCGTATCAACATACTGTGATTGTTATACTTTAAATCAAATTTTCTCAACGCTATTTCATGTATTCTTAAGCACAACTACTATTTTACACATGTATGCCTTTTTCTATCGATTCCCAATCATATCCTTGTTATTCTCGATCTTCACATAAACAACTATACGCATTTAATATATTCACATATACGAACCAATTTCCATATATATTGCTTCGCCTTTCATAATCTTACATCACATAGATCTCGCTTTATCAATTTCGTGTCTTTGTCCTTGGTCAACGTTTTGGTCAACAATTTTGACTTGTCAACCATTAGTCAACAATTTTGACTTTGGTCAACACAAGGTCAACATTTTGACTTTTTCAATTTCTTATGTAATTTTTGATTTCGACGCATACAATTCTTGTTCAAAATTCCTATAAAATCATAATATGTCTAAAACATTAATTTGGATCATATTATGAAATTGTATATTATAAAATAAATTTATAACATTAATACACATAACTCATAGTTTTGAAAACCTTAATTAAACTAAGCAAACAATTTCCAAAAATTCCAATAAAATCACATAACACCTAATTATCCATAAGATCTTTATTATAACATCATTTTTATTTATTGCAAGTTATTGAATTTAATTTACCTAAGTCATATTCAAATTTTGACTTAGGTCCAAATAATTTTATAAATTTCAATAAATTCACAACCATATATTATGAATCTACATCATTAATATGACATGATAACACTTAAATATGGATTATATCTCAATATCATATCATATATTATAATTTTCAAAATTCTTGAACTTAGGTACTAAAGTTCTCCAAAAATTCTATATAAATTCATATAGGCTTATTTAATACCCTAGATTATTATTTCATACTCAAATCAACAATTAAAAATCAAAATCATCAATATATCACACTTTCAAATTTTCGGTCCATATTTTAAATTTAATAGCATGCTTAATTTTATGATATAATCATACTACATGCTTAATAACATCATATAAATACAATATCTAAGCATATTGGCACAAGTCTCCTGATTTTCGAAAAACACACATATAAACCAAGCTTATAAATACGAATTCTAACGATATATGAAGCTTGTATGAAATCTAACCTTTAATCGGATTCGATTGACGTTGGCGTATTTCTCTCTCACGATCGAAGATGTAATGTTCCCAAATCCTAAGTACGATTTAGCATGGATTATTACTCTAAACAGGATGAATAAACAACGAGACCATTTAACATTAAACCGTAATACATAGATCAAGTATGTTTTGGACTTTACTAGATAACTTATGTTCTTTGCAATGAAAACATGTGATATGTACATACGACGATGTACTATCAAGGTATAACTTTTCAACGACAACATTCCTAATTGCTCAACACCGCTCCATCGCATCATCACCAATGCACATTTAAAACAATATGCAGGTCGAGTACAAATAATGCACTCAAGGACTTATGCCAAAAACATTTTATCATCTTTAATTACTCGCTTCATCATGGTAAGCACACGGGTTTTGATTAAAAGGCCTCGAGCTTACTAAACTTTTCATCATTTTCATAAACATTCGTCTCACAGACATTTTCCTCAGTATGTATGATCCATATCCCTTCATTTCATCATAACATTATCATTACGCCGTAAAGGAGGCCTCCCTCACGTCGCCGTGACCGCCGTGAATTGTCCTTACAAAGACACGTCACCGTTAGGTGTACACGTTAATCCTAGCTGTATAAGCGCTTCCCAAGATAGATCCGATATCGATTTCATTCATTAGTTAGAGCGACTCAACAACATTCACCATTCATTCATTCATGGATAGGATACATACATAAAACATAAACATTTTGGGTGTAATTTCATCATCATTTCATAAACATTTCTCAAAAGAGACCATCATAAATAATTATTTTTATTTCAAGAAAGCATCATAAATAGAGCATTTTATCCTCGAGGATAAGAAAAGAAGCCCACCGGCACGTAAGCTTTCTTAGTTTGTTTTTCTTCTCGCCAACGATCGCATCCGCTGCCTCACCTTACGTAAAAACAATTCAAGACGCTTGTCACGTTGAGATTTTCAAAGTTTAGAATAAACTTTGATAATTTATACTAATATAATTTGAATTCCTTAACGAATTCAATACTGCTCAATCACAGATTAAACTAAACATTTCTCGCATCGATAGAGACTAGATATGTTCAACTATTTCATTTTAACCTTTTAGGTTAAACGCTCAACGATTCTAACGTTTTTTTTGATAAAGATTTCAATTATGAAATCTTTTCTCACCAAAGAGATTTCTTATATAATTAATACGCTTCACACGTATTAGCTTATTTTCTAACGATTTCATATGTTGATTTCAAAAGTCAACATTTTGACTTTTCTTAATTAATTTCTTTAATAACTTATATTTTAATATCTAATTTCAACATAAATCGATTTTCAATCGATTTCTTTCATAAAGCCCTAATTTCGATTTTTCACGCAAATCGATAAACTTTATTAATATTTTTCTTAAATATTAATCAACTTATTCATTTAACATTATTTTTCATTTCTAACGTTATTTAATATAACGTTTGACATAAACATAGTATTCTATGTTTATAAAATTCCATAAATTCTTAATATGTCTAAAATAATTTCTAGACATATAATGTATTATTTTTTCTCGATATTAAGAATTACATCCTTAATATAACCATTCTCAAAGCTCACTGCTCTAAGCTTTTATTTTCAATCCTCTTCCAAAAATTCTTCTAAATTCACATAGTGTACTATTTTATCATAGATCACTAATATGTATTAACATTAACTATAGAAAATTTTGGGCATTACTTATTTGATTCATAGGTTTCGCCATTATCAAATAGTACCCAAACAATTTTCAAAAATTCTTATAAAATTACATGCGTTTATACATTATCATATACCATTAATATATCCTAATATTCAACACTTACAACTTGTACCTCATGTAACCAATCTATATGGTTTCGAAAGTTTTGATATATGAACATATGTTTTCCAAGATTTCTAGTAAATTTACAAGATACTAAAGCGAGCTCTAAATCAATAATATGCTATCATATCTTTTAAACATTAATTATACATCAACATATAATTTCCTCAAATTTTGGTACAAACATATATACTTCATATGATTCTCAAAATTTCCAAATAATCACTATAAGCTTCTTCGCTATCATATAGCATAATTTCATCACTACATTAAATCATAGAATTTTCGGTCATCACTAAAATAATTATAACATGCTTAGGTTTTAATTTAAGCACTACATATGTTTCTAGTTCATCATACTATGAATTATTAATTAACAACCTCATGCTAGCATAATTATTTTCATAAGAACACATGCTTAACATAAGAATCGAACCAGTGAAAAATTTAAAATCTTAATGTATAATCGAAGCTCGTTCGATTTCTAACCTTTTTAACGGTATCGATTTAGTGTGCACAAGCTTTAGATCAAGGGTTTGGTGATTGAAAAGCAAGAACACTCAAAGCTTTTCTAATGGTATAGCTCTCGGTAGTTTCTTGTTTGGAGAGAGGGAATGGCTTATTTTACTTAATTAATATTGCTTAAGTACAAGTGACATGAATTAAAGACTTAAAAATTTTCCACAATTCTCACGTCTCTCTCTCGGTTCCCTCTTTCACAATATACACTTGCAAGACACATGAATTACTTTATGACTCACCACTTACACCTATGTCACAACTTACACATACTTAAATGCTCTTACACAATTTTGAACAAAACAAAATGAATCTTCACATTTTGAACAAGTGCAGTCGGCACTCTCACACAACACACAAGAATTATTTATGACTCATCAATTCATATGTCATCTCTCTTACAACCATTTAATGTATTAACTCTACACTTTTCTTGAACAAAACAAAAGTATTCCTTTGCTTTGGGACCTTAGAGTCGTTTTTCTCTTGTTTCAAGAGAAACAAATGAATTCATCCTGATGACTCATCATGCATAGTTAATGCATGCTAAAAGTTTTGAACCAAACAAATTGATTCCTTTGTTTTGAGGATCAAGAGTCGTAGCTCACTTGTTCACCAAGGGAGGATGATTCATGTGTCTTATACATGATATATAAATATCTACTCACTTAATACATGTAAATATCATCAAAAAAGAGATCCAAAATTTCTTCTCACCTAAATTAGTCAATAAAATCGGCCATGACACAAGCCAAAAGGCATCCCACTTGATTCATTCATTTACTATCTTGTTTTGTGTGTAGTCTCCATTTTCATGGTTCACGCAACATGGCAATTGGTAACAACAATCGTCTTCAATTAATTCAAAAAAAAATAACAAAGCTTACGGCACTTTTAGTATTTAAGTGTCAAGCTTTTGATTTTCTTGCTATTTATAGATATATAGCATGATATATGTCTTAGATGATAAATTATACCATAGGAAAATTATTAGAATTATTTCATGTGTCAAAACCCTAATTTCCGAATTGTGGTTTTCAAAATTCTAAACTTGTCCAATAATTAATCCTTAATGTTCTAGCATTATCTTAATGCTAAATAATACTCTAATTACATATAATAATCATAGGAATTTAAATACTATAATTCCTTGATCATTAAACTCATTTTTCTATTCATCTCTAAACGTTAACGTTTGAAACGCCTCAAAACGCTAATTATCGACTCATCTCAAAATGGTCGTAATAAAGTCGTAATCACTTTATTAATTTATTCTATTTATAATGGAATTTAATTCTAAGCTTCGTTGTTTAGGTTTTATTTAATTTTAACTATCGATTACTCAATCGATGTTAAAATACTACCGCCTAAACACTTTATATATTTATATTCCTTAATTCACAATCCTTAGTGAATATAAAATAGAATTATTACTTCATAATTAATCGAAATCATTATTCGATAAATTACTAATTCATTTATTTCGCGAAATCCTAATTTACTTAATTTTAAATATCGTAATTAGCCTTTAATTCTTCTGGATATTACGTAAGAGCACTTCAAGAACACTCTCTTATTTTTCCTCTCTATTTTCTCTCCTATTTCTTCCTATTTTGGTTATGAGCTTATGGGAGGGTGATCTCCTATTTATAGGATTTATGAGATAATCTTAATTATTACATTTTAAAATATCTAATGTACACTTGTTACAAAATCTTATCTTTATCCTTATCAAATCTTATCTAAATCCTTATCATATCTTATCTTTTAATAGGTTCATTGAATCATTTATACAACTTGCATCACACTTGTCCTAAAATAATTAAATTACAAATTTTATAATATATTGTGGCAATTTTCGCCATTAGGAGACAACACAATAGGTTACTTGTTTTAATTGCTAACTATCTCTACTTTACAACTCATAACATGATAAGATCATAATCATAATCCTTCATTAATTATAGTATGATATTTGTATCCAATTTACACTTAAATATCAATATTTTCGCCACTATATATAATATATGCTAAATAATTTATTTTTTCCAATTAATAACTATGTGACATAATATTGATCTTAAATAATAATTTAGATCATAGGAAAATTAATTAAGATCAATTTCATATACTTTAGTAAAGTTATCGGCAAATAATCCAAAATTAAGGATAAATTATCAAACTATTATTCTTTTTCTTCTTTAGTGTAATACTTGGCTAAATAATATTCTATATGTAAAATAAAATAACATTTGTCACATAATATAAAGTGATCTCATGCTAAGTTCATAATTTAATCACATGAACACATAAATTTCAAAATATGGAAACACGGACAACAGAATGAAATGATTAAGATATCCGCCAAATAAGGCAAAGAATAAGAGAAGCTCAGATCTATTAAAAGTCTTACTGGTACGCAGAGATCCGAATCGCATTTTAAATGCGAAAATAAAGTTCCTTAAGATTTCTCCATCGAGGGAAATTATAAAGTTTAAAGTACAAGGA
Source organism: Salvia rosmarinus (assembly GCA_036937905.1). NCBI lineage: Eukaryota > Viridiplantae > Streptophyta > Magnoliopsida > Lamiales > Lamiaceae > Salvia > Salvia rosmarinus. The sequence goes on along the minus strand of CM072822.1, from coordinate 39,266,270 downwards.
ATGTTGAGATCTTATAGGACCTTACGAGATCCTAAAAGAATGATAGGCCTAGTAGCCTATAGTTTGGTACTTCCATCAAATTTGGGGAATGTACACGATAATTTTTCCACGTGTCATACTTAAGAAAGTATGAATATGACCCAAAACACATGATCCATCATAATGACGTTATCCTTAACTCAATTATGAGTTGTGATGAAAATCTACGACTATTTTGATCGTAAAATTCAACGATTGAGAATCAAGTTTGGGTCTTTAATGAAAGTCCAATGGAGAAACCATGGACAAAATTGAATCACGTGGAAAATTGAAGGTGTTATGAGGCAAGGATACCCCATACTTTTAAGGTATGCAAATTTCAGGATGAAATTTCTTTAAGGGGGGTGGAATGTAATATCCCGAAGATTTAAAGCCTAATTACGATATTTAAAAAGTCGTAAATTAGGGTTTCGACTCGATAATTCAAATAGTAACTTATCGAATATTGATTTTGATTATTTATGATATAATAAATTCCTATATCATATTCACTAATGATTGTGAATTAAGGAATATATTTATATAAAGTATTTCGGCAGTAATATTTTAACGTCGATTGAATATCGATAGTTAAAATTTCGTAAGACTTTCTAAGTGGCGAAGCTTAGAATTAAATTCCATTAATTATGGAATAATTTAATTAAGTGATTACGACTTTATTACGACCATTTTGAGATGAGTCGATAATGAACATTTTGAGACGTTTCGAACGTCAACGTTTAGAGATGATTTGAAAAATGAGTTTAATAATCAAGGAATTATAATATTTAAATTCCTATGATTATTATATGTAATAGAGTATTATTTATCATTAAAATAATGCTAAAGAATTAAGGAATAATTATTGAATAAGTTAGCAATTTTCGAAAACCCTAATTTCAAAAATTAGGGTTTTGACACATGAAATAATTCTAAATTTTTTCCTATGTTTTAATTTATCATCTAAGACACATATTATGTTATATAACTATAAATTGCAAGGAAAATAAAATGCTTAGCATTTATGCATGAAAATGTCGTGTGTTAGTGTGAAAGTGCCGTGAATATTTTGATCATTCTATGTTGCGTTAATAAAAGGTGGTAGTATGATATATTTAACACAATAACCAAGTAAAATAATTAGTGATCAAGTGGAATGCAATGTGTTGTGTCATGACCATGTACTTGCTTCCAAATTGAGGAAAGAAGAAATTTTAAAACTCTTCTTTGACTTGATTGCTTCCATGTAATTAATACTAGATATTATATATGGGTATAAGACAAGAAAAATTAAAACTCATCCCTTTAGCAAGGGAAATGGCCGACGCACACCATAACAAAAAGGTATAGGAATTGTTCCATTTAATTAGTCTTGCTTGAAATTTTGTGTAGCATGATATTGTGGACTAATATAGGTGAGAAGAATATTGTGAACTTCTTTGTGTGATGATGTGTTTGCATTTGGCAAAGTGTAGATAGTATATATAATGTATAAGACAAATAAAGGAAAAGCTCATCCCTTGTGCAAAAGTGACCGACGGTGGTTGTGTATCTAAGTAAGATTCATATTGTTTTGTTCAAGGTCTAGTAAATGGTGTGTAAGTGATGACATTGGATGGTGAGTCACAACTAAAAGTCTTGCAAAGAGTGTGTGTGACCGTGAGGGTGTAGGAAGTAAATGTGTTAAGTCTTGTGTTTCTTTTTGCTTTAGTTACTTAAGAGTATTACATCAAACAAACCAAAAAAACACTTTCTCTTTCCAATTCCCCTAAACTACCGTGAGCTTTACCAAGAGAAAAGCTTGAGTGTTCTTCTTTTCAAAAGCCAAATCCCTAGAACAAAAATCCTTTGCACAACAAATCAAAGCCGGTAAAGAGGTTAGGAATCGAACAAGCTTCGATTATATGTTAAAATTTTCAATTTTCAACCGTTCGATTTTAAATTATATACTTATGCTCATTATGAGAAAAATAGAAATGATTATGCTAGCATGTCTATTGTTCATTAATAATGTTGAGCATGATTTATATGTTTCATATTGGTGAATTATTTGGAAGCTAAGCATGATGTAAATTTAATACCATATGACCAAAAATTTGTAAGCTTGATATGATGATGGATTAATGTTACATGTTAATAAAGGAACTCATAGTGATTATTTGGAAATTTTTAAAAATCATATGCTTTGTTTTTAGAAATTACCGAAAATGATACAAAATTATATGTTGGTGTACAAATTTTATTTAAATGATATGATAACATATTATTGATCTAGGGTATTGATTATGGACTATGTGAATTTATTGGGAATTTTTGAAATTAGTTGTCCATATTTTAAAATATTCGAGAATACTAAAGTATTAGTATGTTGATTTGTAAGTTGATATTGATAAATATTATGATGTTATATTGTTATATTATAATGTTTGAACATAGTGTAATTTTGTAGAAATTTTATAAAAATGTTTGGTATATGTTGAGAAAGGAACCGTGAACCTTAGATATGATACATTGATGAAGAATTTGTAATTGTTGGATATTATGCTAGATTAATGATCTAGGATGATGTTTAGGTCTTGTGGAATTTAATTAGAATTTTAGAATTTGTTTGGTAATTTTAAGAAAAAATCGAGAGCTTTAAGTATAGGGTATGATGTCCAAAAATTTTCTATAGTTAATATTAGTACATATTAATGATCCTATGATAATATAGTATAATATATGAATTTAGAGAAATTTTTGGATAAGTTTAAAAATGTTAAGCTCAAAAACCGTGAGCTTTGGTATGGTTATTAAGGGCTTTAAATCCTTTTATCAAGAAAAATAATACATTATATGTCTAGAAATTATTTTAGACATATTAGAAATTTATGGGATTTTATAAACATAGTATACTATGTTTACGACGAAACGTTATATTAAATAACGTTAGAAATGAAAAATAATGTATAATGAATAAGATAATTCATATTAAAGTAAAATATTAATAAATTTTATCGATTAACGTGAAAAATCGAGAATTAGGGTTTTATGGATAGAAATCGATTGAAAATCGATTTATATTGAAATTGGTTATAAAATGTGTTAAGCAAAGTCAATATGTTAACTTAAGTTTAAACGTATTAAATACGTTGAGTAAATACGATAATACGTGTTAAACGTATTAATTTTATAAGAATATCTCAATTGTGAGAAAAGATTTCATAATTGAAATCATTTTATCAAAAGACGTTAGTATACAAAAACGTGACCAACGTACTGAACATGATTTTTACGTAAAGGTGGGACGTGAACGTGAGCAAGCAACGTGAAAAGGAACGTTTTTTTTATAATCGACGATCGACAGTCCAGGTGGGCTTTATTATACTCAAAAAGATAAATTGCTTATCAAATGATTTATTTACGATGCTTTATTCGCAAGAAATGATGAGAAATGATTATTTAATTACCTGCCCAAAATATTTATGTTTTATGTATGTATCCTATCCATGATTGAATGATGCATATTGTTGGGTAGTTCCCACTTATGAAATGTTTGAATTCGTATCCTTGTAAGTACCCACGGATGATTGAGAATTCGTATCCTGTGCCGGAATGATTGAGAATTCGTATCCTGTGCCGGAATGGCAAGGATTTTGTGCACTATTTTGTGACTGTGTGCTGAAAGGGTGCTCGGCCGGTCACGACATTCGTGAGAGGAGGCCTCCTCTCCGGCGCGGAATGATTGATGAGATGATTTATTGAGATGAGATATGAGAAATGAAAGGAAATGGATATGGATCATACATACAAGGAAAAATGCTTGGCCAAGCGACGTTTATGAAAAATGACAGAAAATGTTTAGTAAGCACGAGCATTTCAATTAAAACCTCGTGTGTTACTTGTGATGGGCGCAGGATTTAAATTGATAAATGTTTTGGCATGAGTCCACCGAGTGCATTCTTGTACTCACCATGTATATTTGTTTTAAATGTGCGATTGAGTGAGATGCGATGGAGCAAGAAGTTGAGCAATAGAATGTTGTCGATAGTACACCTTGATTGACATCGTCATATGTACATATCACATGATTTCCGCTGCGATTATAAATTCATATGTATAATATGTTTAGTCGAACCTCAACGCTGAGTTCTAGGAATATCCTCGATATATGTCTCACACCTTAGTGCTTTATATTACAATTGTGTTTCTTAATCCCGCTTCAAATAATGGGTCCTCGCTATCAAGATTTAGGATTAGAGGTCACACACATAATCCATCATTAATACTTTAGAAAAAATCAATCTTTGAAAAGTCAAAAATATACACTTTGAATTTTCCACATTTCACACTTGTTCATACTTGATTTTTCTTGTAATTTTCGGTACTCATTATGAAGGGGAAGATATTTTCATTCTTTTTTACACTAAGATACAAGGAATAATATGTCATAATCATAGTACAACATATCACTATCCTAAGGTTGGAAATTTTCTTTTCTTTCTTCATTTATCCAAAGTTTTTGGCCCCCTTCATGGACAACCCACATCCAACTTGTTTAATTCATGATAAACCCCACTGTCACAATTATTACATAGCATCATCAAAAGATAAGAATTAAATTCAATTCACACATTTTGTCCAATATTTTCGGCACTTCCATTACAAGTGGCCTCCCACTTGTGCAAATTGATAATACACCATATCTTATCCTTAATAATATCTCCTTAATATAATTATTACTATACATCATCAATTGGATTGGAATTAAATTCATTTCACACTTAAGAAACCCTAATTTTCGAAACTTATAGCAATAATGCTATACATTTTATTCTCTTGCTATATATGTCTTATATATAGCTATGTGATATATTATAAGTCTTAGATGATAAATTAAATCATAGAAAATAATTAGAACAAATTTTATGTCACAAAACCTTAATTTCGAAACCCTAGTTTTCGAAAATAGGCTCACTCTATTCAATCTTTATTCCATAATTTTCTAGCATTATTTTAATGATAAATAATGCTCTTATTACATAAAATAATCATAGGAATTTAAATATTACAATTCCTTGATCGTTAGGCTAAGTTATCGAATCGTCTCAAACGTTGACGTTCAATACGTCTCAAAACGTCCATAATCAAATCATCTCTAAAAACGTCCATAATAACGTTGTAATCACTTTATTCATTCCTTTTGATAATAATGAATTTAATTCTAAGCTTCGTCACTTAGAAAATAACATAAGACTAACTATCGAAATTTAATCGACGTTAGAATTATACTTTCGAAGGAATCATATAAACTATATTCCTTAATTCACTAATCATTAGTGAATATGATATAATAATCCTCGTATCATGTATAGTCGAAATCGATCTTTGATTATTGTTTCATTTATCGAAACAAAACCCTAATTAGCGATTTTTATTATCGCAATTTAGCATTAAAACTTCAGGATATTACATTCTACCCCCTTAAAAGAAATTTCGTCCCGAAATTTGCATACCTTAGAAAAGTATGGGGTATCTTCGAATCATAACATTCTCAAGTTTCCACGTGACTTTCTCTTGTCCATGGTCTCTCCATTGGACTTTTACTAACGGTATAACTCGTTTCTTAATCGTTGGATCTTAGTATCAAAATAGTCGTAAGTTCTTTTTCATAACTCATATCTTGGTTCAAGACACTACAAGAATTTTGGTTATAGACCACGGGGAATCCCCATTATCTATTACGAAACCCCGTTGTCTATAAAGGTATAGTCTATTAGTAGGCTATGACAACGGGAAATCTCGTTGTCTATAACAACATAGACAACGGACAATCCCGTGGTCTATCATGTTATAGACAACGGGCGTTGTAATATACAATGGATATTCCCGTTGTCTATAACATCATAGACAACGGGTTTACCCGCTGTCTATGTTGTTATACACAACGGTGTTCTAGCTTTATACAATGGTTAAACCCGTTGTCTATTGTGTTTTAGACCACGCGACATCCCCGTTGTCTATATATTAATAGACAACGGGAAAAGCCTGCTGTCTATCGACCGACCAACGAAAAAAATTATTTATTTATTTATTATATAGTTCAAAATACATTTCATTATTAAAAACAATGATACAAAATAGATATAAAATATATATTGTCTCATAAATAGATAAATCAAGGTACAATACATAAATGTTATTGTCTACCAATACCGGGAAAATTCTAATCAACAATTATAGCACAACAAATATTGTTTACCAAGCTAATTAAATTCGTCCACAAAAAACATCAATTTCACCATCTTGAATCTTTCATTTCACCATCTCTACTCCAACATCAATCATCTAATTCGCCTCTCCATCTACATGATCAAAATAAGATGCAATATGTGAGAAATAAAATTCAATACCTAAAAAATATTCAATTCAATAAAGGTATCAAACTTACCATCATCAACAACCATATAATCAACGACTAACTCGCCCACTCTATACTGGACTTCATCGATTTCTTTTTCGAGTAAAAGCCTTCTGAAAACTATTAAATAAACAAAATAGATATATTTCATTACTAAAAATATTAAAGAATAAGTATTTAGAAAATTTTGATTAAATTGTCACGTTATAATTACCAAAAATGAAGTGCAATGGTGTTATCCGAACCATAATTATCAATAATATCTTTCATGTACCGCATTTACCCACATACTTCCATCAAAGTTGTTGTCGACACTACATGAAATGCATAATTTGAGTTATCAACATTTTAAAGGACAATAATTTTAATAATTATGGCAAGAATTTCATACCTTGATCATTTCCCACAAGAGATTATATCTCCTTTTCCTATGCTCATATCAACATTTTAGGGCCACAAATACATATTGTGGATTAAGATACATAACACATACAATAAGAAAACTTTAATATAAAAAACTTACATTTCCATGATGCACTTCCACTCATGAACATGATTCTCATCACCAATGGATCCATCACATATACGTCAATATGAGGATCGATAACTATAAGAATCAATGCCAACTAAAAGAATACATATGTAATCAATTATCACAAAGTACAATGCATATTAGCATATTAACTACATATCAATCTTTTTCACATACCCGACATTGCATGGCATCAAAACAAGTTGCTTATTCCGTACCAATCAACCTTTTACCTATGATATTTGACTTCATTGTCGATCAACCTTTGATTGTGTGATATTTCATATGGATTAAAAATCGAAATCTATCAAGAATGTCTCGATTCTTACATTCCTTATATAAGTGCCTACAAATTTTCACAACACAATAATAAAAATTAATATCAACTGATTCTAGTTTTATCCTCTCCAATAAAACAAAATTATCTTTACTTACACACCTTTATGCCTTTTAGCTTCATAAATGTGTCAAGGCATGCCAATCTACCATTGTCCTTAGATCACAAAACTATAGTGCATCTAAGAATTCTTGAATTCCATTATTTTGTTTCAAGTTTAGCATTTTAATCAAGATCTCTACGTTTCACTTAGGGGGAGTATTGCAAAATCAAGAACCGATTCCTTCATGCAATTGAAAGATAGCAATATATATCTAATTTATAAATGTGATATAATTGATTTGATATGGGAGTGATTTTCTCTTCCGTATCTCATACGTAGTTTCACCAAGAAATTGATTGAAATATGAAAATCAAGAGAAAATAATATCATTGCCATAGCCCTTTGGGCATTCTATTAATCGCTTGGATCTTAGTATCAAAATAGTCGTATCAAACTAGATATAAGATAATAGAAGAAAATTCATGTACCTGCCATAGTTCTATAGTTGAAAATCCATTAAATAAGGAATAGGGAAGAATAACACATCATTACTATAATAGGAATTGTCCCAAAGGAGGAATCAGGAAGAATGTATATACACGAAGTGTACTTGAAAAGCGACATGACCAGTTTAAAGTATATGATGGAAGTGAAGAGAAAGGCAAAGACGAGGATATAACATAGTTTGGTGACTTTGGTCACATACTCATATGTTCTTTTCATAACTCATATCTTGGTTCCTAGCACATTCACGAGTTCACATGTTCTTAATGGAAAATTCTTTGAAATTGTTGCAAACTAATAACAAGGTCAGATTTTTAACCTAAATTTTATCTCTAACAAAATAGAAGAAAAAAATTAAAACGGAATAACGTTATCATGACCTTCCTAAGTAAATTTGGGCAAAAATGATAAAATCAATGGGTCACGTGTTTTCTCTCGGACTCGACGTGCGGCCGTCCCGCCGACTAGGAGGCGGGATGGGAGATGGAGTCACCAGACCGAGGGAGGAGAGGAGGAGTGAATCATACACTAGAAAACTTAAGCCCAAAATTGAAATTTAATTTCTTAAGTGAGATAGACGTAACACGGAGGAAAACATTCACGTTGTCTATGAAATTTTAGCTATTCCCCTATATCTTGGTGGAAGTACCAATCTATAGACCACGCTTTCACCGCACGGGGCCTATCATTTCTGTTGTCTATAAGCTATCTCGTTATCATGACGTCATATAAAACGTGATCTCAACATTCATTTTTCTCCAAACATCATAATTTCTTTCAATGGAGAAACTTTAAGAAAACTTTCTTTCCGCATTCAAAATGCAGCTCATATCTACACATATCTGCGTAAGACTTTTGTTTATCATGAGCTTATTTCATTCTTTGCCTAATTTGGTAAATATCTTAATCATTTCACTCACAGTATCAGCCTTAAAACTTTCCTCTTACTTTCATCATTATCACAATAAAGAGGTGATCGACACTCCCTTTCATATTATGCCTCATATGGGCCATATCAATCGTTCTTGATAACTATTGTCATAGGTGAACTTAATAAGTGGCAAAACGTGTTCCCAACTTGCACCTCAATTTTAATACTATTATTCTTAACATATTCTCAAGCGCTGGTCGAACGAGGCTGCATTTCGTTTCATACCTTTCCACCAAGACTTTTCTCGTAAGTCTTGATACATCTTAGTATTGCCTATATGGACGTTATAAGGAATATCATGAGCTTTACTCATGATTTTATTTCTAAGCTCGGTATTGTTTGGAATACATAATCTTCCTCAAACAATATGGTATTATCAGGCGCATCTCAAGCCCTTTGGTCCTCATTTTGACCCTCGTTCTTTCCAATTTTTCACCTTTCCTTTGTTTTCTTATTATTCCCTTCCTTAAATTAGATGTCAAAGTGAGTGTAGCAATACAACTCGTAATCCTCTTTGATTTCTTAACTACTTCTATCTTTATTTCCTTAAAACTCTTCAACGAGTTTCCCTTCTCTTGTTAAGAGTCATCCTTATATGGATTAACTTTTACGATTCAAGACATCAGATCGATTACATACTCTTTATTCACTTTGGGAATTACTAGTACTGATGCACTAGTTAACTTTTCTTTAAGCTTTTTGGAATCTTGCCTTGCATTCGTCAGTTCAGGTAAATTTGATTCCTTTTTGGAGTGGATATCATTGGCCTTGCTATCATAAAGAATCCTCCAATGAATCTTTGATAGTATCCTAAGAAATCCCTGATTTCGTTCTGGGTCGTTGGTGATTTCCAACCTTTTACTGTTTTTACTTTAGCCGGGTCTACTTTAATTCCTTCTCAAGACACAATGTGTCCAAGGAACATTACTTCTTTAAGCAAAATTCACACTTGCTAAACTTGGCAAAAATTTGTTCAACCCTTAATGTTTGTAAGACAGTTCTCAAGAGTTCTTTATACTCTTTCTTGCCCTTCGAATAAATGAGAGTATCGTTTATGAAGACTAAGACAATTTGTCTAAGTACGCGTGGAACACTCGATTTTTGAGGTCCATGAATACGGCTGGTGTATTTTTTAGTCCGAACGGCATAACTATAAACTCATAGTGGCCATATCTTGTTCAGAAGGGGTACATCTTTAGCTTGTACCCTAAGTTGATAATATCCCGATTTAAGATCGGTTCTCGAGAATACTCTCGCTTCTTTCAACTGATTGAACAAACCGTCTATCTTTGGCAGTGGATATTAGTACTTAAGCGTCAGTGTATTTAGTTCTTAATAACCAATACACATCCTCAATGAGCCATCTATCTTCCTTACAAACTAGCTGGGTGTTTCCTAAAGAGATACACTAGGTCTGATAAAACTTAAATCCTATGACTCTTGAATTTGAAATTTTAGTCTTTCAAGTTCCTTTTTGAGCCATTCAATAGGGTGCTTTCGACACTGGAGCTGATCCTAGTTCCAGGTTGATTGTGAATTCACCGCATTTCGTGGGTAATCTTAGAAAATTATCGAAAAGAATGTCCGAAATTCTGACGCTTCCACATCCTCGATCTCTATTTCCGCTTTTTCTTCATCGTTTTAGATAAACAAGGAATGTTTGACATCCCTTTTTGTTCATCATTCTCCTTGATTGGAGTGTGGATATAATTGGGATTTTCTTCCCCATGTTGATTTCATGGAAACTCGTAGTTTCTTATCCCGAGTTTCTTATCCCGGAAAATGGAACGAAATTTTCCTCCCTTTGCACTGGATTTGTGGAATGGTTTTCGGCTAACCAATCCATCCCTAAGATTATGTCTACATTCCTCATAGGTATTATGTTCATGTTATTTGCTAAAGCCTTAAGTGATCCTAGGTTCAATTCTAAGTTCGAGCAAACATGCGTGACAATCATAACTCCTCCTATTGGTGAAGAGATTCTCACTTCCTGATTTTTCTATTCCGACTTAAGTTTGAATGTATATCTATGCATGCTCTTGCGATGAAAGAATATGAAACACCCGTATCAAACAAAAGTATCATAGGTACGCTGAGAAGTTTTTCTCATACCTGCCAAATTTCCCTGGTTTTGTTTGTTTTGTCATCGGTGGTACTGTTGTTGCTGACGCGGCTGTTGTGGCTGATATTGGGGCTGGTTTTAAATAGCCCTAAGTGGTTGGGCGTGGCCTGGCTGATTTGGCCTCTCCGTTCCTCCCGAGCGTACTTCTAGGCAATCATTTGCATAGTGTCCCTTTACACCACATCTAAAGCAAATGCCCGTTAGGCACTTTCCTTGGTGCATCTTATGACATTTTGGGCAATAAAGAGTCCTCATTTGCTCTTGTGGCCCTCTCATGGGCGTGGAAAATATAGGTCGGTTCCACCCTTGCCTTTGTGGCGCCATGTTTCCTTGCCATGGCCTCTTATTATTTGCATTTCCGAAATTCCCTTGGTTATTGTTGTTGTAATTCCCTTCCCACTTTCTCTTTCCCTTGTCACTAGTGTTATGTGATTGAGTTTGTACCGGTTTATCTTCTGGCATTGCTGCTTCAATATCTAAAGCCCGATCGAGAGCTTCAGTATACGTCAATTCACCGTGACTAGCAAGAGACATTCTTATCTCATGCCTTAGACCAGATCTAAATTTTTCTAACATTTTCATGTCAGTGCTTACTTGATCAGAAGAATATCTAGACATATCGCAAAAGATGCGATCGTACTCTATCACGGACATTCGTTCTTGCTTGAGATTGAAGAACTCGTTCTCCTTTTTCTTCCTATAAATTTTAGGGATGTATTTTTCATACATCTCTCTTTTGAAATATTCCCAAGTAAAATAGTCCATTTGTTCTGGCGTCATGGTTTTCCTTCTGGCTTCCCACCAGAAATCCGCAGGTCCGATAAGTTGGAAAGTAACACAAGACAGTCGCTCTTGTGTTGTACAGTGGAGAAAATCGAAAATCCTCTCCATAGCTCTTACCCATTGTTCCGCATCATCCGGACTTCCCTTTCCGTTAAAAGTAGGCGGATTCTGCCTAAGGAAAAGCTCCTCGATTCTACGATCAGGTGGAGGTGGGGGTGTTTGTGGTATAACTTCTTCTTCTTCGGGTTGTGGGACTCTGTCCCTTCCCCTACCTCTTCCTCTACCTCTTTGTTCAGGTTCATGCCTAGGCGGCATTCTGAAATTATAAAGACGTAGTTAGAAATTTCACATCGTTTATCGTAATTCATACATAACATCTTTGTACGTCCTCATCATAAAACTACTTTAGTAAAACTATTCATCCTTTTCATACTCATTTGCCGCAAAATCCCATCTAGGGTCATGATATCGATGTATATCATATGAAAATATATTTCGTTTCATCAAGAACTTCTCTTCATCATAACTTGATGTTCTGTCTCTTACAGATCTGAAAACTTAGGTGACCAAATAAGTCAATCTACATCTTACTCATTAGTTTTAAGGCTTGAAGAAAAATTCATCATTACAACTTAAAAGAAGTACGGTTTTGCAATTCATGATGACAACCTTTTAGGTTTGAATCAATATGCTCCTTGAATCGAATAATTGGGATATAGGGTCCGAAGACCAGAATGATGACTACTGGGATTTCTTTGGTCATATGGGCTGGCCAGACCCGTCACAAATACTTTCTCAGTCACACAAGGACTTGGTTTCAAAAGGACACTTTATTAAATTTCCGGGTTGTCAACTTCTTTCAGAAAAAGTGGGAAACTCAAGTGATTTCTCAGTTGGAACAAGATCATAGAGTTAAACTCAATGACAGAAATTGATAACGAATAAAATTTGAAATCTCATATAACTTGCACTGGTTATCAACGAAGGTTATCATGTACCCATACATCATAACTTTACTTGTACTACTGAGAATCTTACGTTCTAGTAGTATTCTAAGATTCTTGTTACATTGTAGAGTTCTCGTTCTATGTAAATCATAAGACTAATATCAACTTTTTCTTCGATCACATTCTTATTTTGTTTCTAACGAGAAAGTCATAGTCAAGTTGGATTCCCATCGTATGTGAACATCCAAAAGAAAGACGATACTCAAGTCACTTATCGCATAGTGACATTTATCATCTTGTCATCATCATTCAATTTTTGTCATCATCATTTCCATTTGTGCTCTTTCAGTTTTCTCAACTCGGTTCTCGTTGTTCTTCATCTTCGACTCGAAATTCTCATTTCGATTTCGCTTTTATTCTCAAGATGGCATAAAATTTCTCATAGCTCATCTTTCTATGTTCTTTCATATGGATCACGATCTTAAATACCTACATTCTTTGGGATAGCATGCTCATTGTCATCAAAACTTGAAATTTCAAAATTTAACATTTGATAACATAACTTTGTTCACAACAAGAAATCTCATCAATTCCACGAATTCAAACATTTCACTTTTGACGTATCAATGTCAACACTTTCTCATATAACTTTCCACCTCCTCATTTCTCTTTCCTTTTCATAACTTAAAATAGCATATCAATCATCTTTCAAAACAACTTTGAGATTTGAAATAAGAATTTCAAATATTCATAACATACTCATCAGTACTCATGTACCTTTTTGAATTCCAAGAATTCAACATATCAATGTCAATTTTCAATCACTTTTCACAACTTCCTTTCTTAACCTCTATTCATGACTTTCTTCTCAAACAAATTTCCATAACTTTCCTTTCTTTTGAAACATCATTTCAATCCTTTTTCACTTTCAAACTTTTCATTTCAAAACTTTTGATAAGAAATCATTTACCTCATTCCGGTTGAGCTTGATGTGATGGAGTGTTGAGCATAGTCAGCTGATCTCAAGAAGTCTAGTGACTCAATCTAGACTTAACTTTTGAAAGGAGGGTTTTGGTTTCAAGGAACAAACTGCTCTGATACCACTTTGTAACAGCCCTCTAATCCTAGCAACGGATTATCAAGGACTATTACTGGGAACAGTAATTAAGAGACATGATAGATCAATGATCATAGACTTGTGAGACATAATTCAAACAAACTTTAGAACTTCAAACCATTTGAGATTAAACACACATAATTTACATATAAGACTGGTCCATCAGATCTTAACAAAAGGGTTCAACTGATCTGAAGATAATAGGTTTCAAACTCAAAATATAACTTAGTGTTCTTTGCAGCGGAAAACATGTGAAATGCACATGTGACGATGTGCACTCAAGGTTCTATTATCAGTGACAAAAGATCCAACTGCTCAACACTGCTCCATCCACTCTAGCTCAACTTGCACATTTAAAAACAAACATGCAAGGCTGAGTACACGAATGCACTCAGTGGACTTATGCCAATTTTTTTATCAACTTTAAATTACACTGCCCCATCAGTAAGACACAAGTGTTTTATTTGAAAATGTCTTGTGCTTACTAAAACATTTCATCATTTCTCAAAACGTCGCTTGGCCAAGCATTTTCTCTTTGTATATATGATCCATATCCTTTCATTTCTCATATATCATCATATATCATCATCTCACATCACTCTCACGCCATAGAAGGTGGCCTTCTTCTACGGACGCTATGACCGACTGAGAATTATCCTTTCAGCACACAGTCACCTTTGGTGTACACGTTAATCCAGGCTAGGAATAATCCCTCTAGCACAGAATCCGATATCGATTTTCTCATAAGTTGGGAGCGACCCAACAACTCATTATCATTCATTGTTGGCGAACCAACAACTTTCATTATCATTCAGATAGGATCCATACATAAAACATAAACACTTTGGGCAGGTAATTGAATAACATCTCATTATCACTTTCTCATCAGAAAGCTTGTAAATAAATACTTTTCATTTCGAAGAAAGCATAATAAATAAAGCATTTGCCATTTTTGAAGAGTAAAGCCCACCTGATATGTATGCTTTTCAATAAAGTTCCTTCCTAACGTCAATGATCACGTCGCGTTCCACCTTTATGTAAGAAACTAATTTAGTACATCGGTCACGTTTTTAAAAACGTCCAAGTCTCAGACATTCGATCTCCTTCTAACATACTTCGTATCCTTTAACCCATTTAGTACGTCTTACACATCTTAATGAATTCATTCAATGAAATCCATATATCTCCTAGACGTACCACATAACCATGTTCATACATTAACGTATTTCATACGTTTATACTCTAGTCAAGTCATTTGACTTTCAAAACCATATATTTCACAACGTTCACATATATAACTATTAATTTATATATATATATATATATATATACTTGATTTTCAATCGATTTCTAATCACGTTCTCATAAGTCTCGATTTTTCACGATAATCAATAATCATACTTCGATAACATACATACATATGATCTAACTTGATCATAACATTTCACTTTTCAATCCTCACGTCACATGACAACATGTTTCGATATAAACATAACATACCTCATTTTAAAAATCACATAAATTCATAGTATGTCTAAAACAAATTTTTAGAATACATTAGGTGATTATACATGGTAAAATAATTTTAGAACTTTTAATTCCTTACTCCATGGCTTTCGGCCCTTTTGTTTCATTTTTCATAACTTGCTCATAAATTTTCATAAATTCACGTATCATACTATATTATCATAGGATCAATAATATGTAATCATATTATCCATAGGAAAATTGTACATCACCTAATTTCACTATATAACTTTCAGTCATTTATGAAAATCATACCAAACATTTTCAAAAATTTCAATTACATCACATAACACATAATCATCATCATGTATCATCATTATAACATAATTTTCATTATTCACAAGTCATACATCAACATACTCTAGGTTCATATTTTCGAAAATATGACTTAGGTGTAGCATAATTTTTAAAACTTTAATAAATTCATATAAAACTATATTATGAATCTATATCATTAATATGCTATAATATCATTTAAATATGAATCATATATCAACATAATATTTCAATATTTTCGTAATTTCAAAATATATATACTAATGTTTTCCAAAATTTCTACATAAAATCATACAAGCTTATTTAATACAATAGATCATTATTCCATGCTTAAATCAACAATTAAAATCATTCTCATCAACATATGATACACACAAGGTTTCGGTCATCACACAAAATTTCATAGATGCTTTACTTTGTACTAAATTCATAATATATACTTAGAAACATCATATAAACATAATTTCTAAACAACTTAGTACATGAACATTATTTCCTAAAATTTCATCATAAATAATATAAGCATGTAACATATGATTTCATGGATGGAATTAAAAATTTAACATATATTAGAAGCTCGAACGCTTCTAACCTTTAATCGTAATCGATTATTGGCGGCAACGTTTTCTACTTAAAAATTGGAAAGGAAAAGGATGAACTCTCTACTATTTTCTCTATGTTTTCGGTTATAAGGTGAGCAAAATGAGAGAAGTGATGACCTTATACATTATATATACTAATGTCCCACTTGTGTGATAATTATCACATAAAATCACAATTAATTCACTAGATTATCCTCGAACATTTCGTCCACTTGATGCTTCAAGAAAAACTTTAATTCTCATCATATTACACTTTATCATGTAATACTCTATCACATAATTAATGTACATCTTATTCCTAAATATCACTTTCAACAAGTTGAGCAATTTTCGATTATTTCATGTGATGTTTCGTCCTTTAGGGATGCAAGACAAAATTTATACTTTATCGTATTTCATTACATCATCCTATCCTATAATTATTAACTATCATTTTCATTGTCTATCATTTTCAAAGATTGAAGAAAAATCTTTCACTTTGATCAATATGCATCGGCTATTTCACATAATTGGAATAGGAAATTCATCTTGTCTTATACTATAATTCATGAGTCATATGTGTCTTTATCAAGCATAATCCATCATTAATACTTTAGAAAAAATCAATCTTTGAAAAGTCAAAAATATACAGTTTGAATTTTCCACATTTCACACTTGTTCATACTTGATTTTTCTTGTAATTTTCGGTACTCATTATGAAGGGGAAGATATTTTCATTCTTTTTTACACTAAGATACAAGGAATAATAAGTCATAATCATAGTACAACATATCACTATCCTAAGGTTGGAAATTTTCTTTTCTTTCTTCATTTATCCAAAGTTTTCGGCCCCCTTCATGGAAAACTCACATCCCACTTGTTTAATTAATGATAAAACCTATATCATGCATTAATAATGTATCACTAACACAATTATTACATAGCATCATCAAAATATAAGAATTAAATTCAATTCACACATTTTGTCCAATATTTTCGGCAGTTTCATTACAAGTGGCCTCCCACTTGTGCAAATTGTTAATACACCATATCTTATCCTTAATAATATCTCCTTAACATAATTATTACTATACATCATCAATTGGATTGGAATTAAATTCATTTCACACTTAAGAAACCCTAATTTTTGAAACTTATAGCAATAATGCTATACATTTTATTCTCTTGCTACATATGTCTTATATATAGCTATGTGACATATTATAAGTCTTAGATGATAAATTAAATCATAGAAAATAATTAGAACAAATTTTATGTCACAAAACCTTAATTTCGAAACCCTAGTTTTCGAAAATAGGCTCACTCTATTCAATCTTTATTCCATAATTTTCTAGCATTATTTTAATGATAAATAATGCTCTTATTACATAAAATAATCATAGGAATTTAAATATTACAATTCCTTGATCGTTAGTCTAAGTTATCGAATCGTCTCAAACGTTGACGTTCAATACGTCTCAAAACGTCCATAATCAAATAATCTCTAAAAACGTCCATAATAACGTTGTAATCACTTTATTCATTCCTATTGGTAATAAGGAATTTAATTCTAAGCTTCGTCACTTAGAAAATAACGTAAGACTAACTATCAAAATTTAATCGACGTTAGAATTATACTTTCGAAGGAATCATATAAACTATATTCCTTAATTCACTAATCATTAGTGAATATGATATAATAATCCTCGTATCATGTATAGTCGAAATCGAGCTTTGATTATTGTTTCAATTATCGAAACAAAACCCTAATTAGCGATTTTTATTATCGTAATTTAGCATTAAAACTTCGGGATATTACATTCTACCCCCCTTAAAAGAAATTTCGTCCCGAAATTTGCATACCTTAGAAAAGTATGGGGTATCTTCAGATCATAACATTCTCAAGTTTCACGTGACTTTTGATCACATTCTTATTTCGTTTCTAGCGAGATAGTCATAGTCAAGTTGGATTCCCATCATATGTGAACATCCAAACGAAAGACTATACTCAAGTCATGTAATGTCCCGAAGATTTAAATACCTAATTACGATATTAAAACTCAGAAATTGTGGTTTCACGAAATAAGGAATTAGTAATATATCGAATAATGATTTCGATTATTTACAAAGTAATAAATTCCTATTTTATATTCACAAAGGATTGTGAATTAAGGAATAGAAGTTTATAATGTGCTTCGGCAGTATAATTTTAACGTCGATTGAGTATCGATAGTTAAAATTTCGAGAAATTTTCTAAGCAGCAAAGCTTAGAATTTAATTCCATTATAAATGGAATAATTTAATAAAGTGAATACGACTTTATTACGACCTTTTTGAGATGAGTCGATAATTAACGTTTGGAGACGTTTCAAACGTTAATGTTTAGAGATGAATAGAAAAATGAGATTAATGATCAATGAATTATAATATTTAAATTCCTTTGATTATTATATGTAATTAGAGTATTATTTAGCATTAAAATAATGCTAGAGCATTAAGGATTATTTTTGAACAAAGTACTAATTTTCGAAAACCCTAATTTTGAAAATTAGGGTTTTCACACATGAAATAATTATAATAATTTTTCCTATGATATAATTTATCATCTAAGACATATATTATGATATATAATTACTTATAGCATGAAAATCAAATTTTGGCTCTATTAATTCCATATTGCCGTGATCATATATATGTATAAGTTAATATGAATGATTTTCTTTAGCTTCCAAATTGTGTTGACCAAGTAAGATATTAATTGCACATTAACCTAGTAAACTAAGTGATCAACCAAGTGGATGCTTTGAGGATTGATAGAGCCGTGTATTATTGCTTCCAATTGAGGAAAGATGAATTCACACAACTCTTTGTACATATGGAATGTGCAAGACTTTTGATATATGATTTGAGATATTTTAAAAGGCTCTCCTTTGTTAATTGAGAGAGGAACCACGGCTAAGCTCCCCAAATGCAATGAATTGTTTTATCCAAGAAACTTTGTGTAAGAAATAATACCATGACATAGGAAATATGATTCATCCCCAAGTTGTGTGTGAAGTGATGGACGACTTCTTTTGGTCCAAAGCAAGAGATTAAATTTTTTTTTTAATCAAAAACTTTAAGCATGTAGTAAGTATGGTGATGTAATATTTGATGAGTCATAAAGCATGAATTAAATTGTTTTACTTGTGTTGTGATGGTGGTCGAGAGTGAGAGAGAGTGATAGGAATTATGTGTTCCAATTCACTTACTTATGCCTTTGTTAAAAATCAAAACAAGTCATCACTTCTCTCTCCAAAACCAAGAAAGAACCGTGAGTTCTCCATTTGAAAACCTTGTGTGTTCTTGATTTTTGACCAAAAGCTTGATCTAAAGCTTGTTCACGTAAAATCAATACCGTTAATCTAGGTTAGATATCGAACGAGCTTCGATTATACCTAAGCTTTTAATAATCCATTGGTTCAAATTATTTTTCCAAGCATGTGTATTTAGTGAAAATTATGCTAGCATGTTTATATGCTTAGTGATATGTTACATAAGCAGGAGTTGATGTTGATGATTTATTTTAAGATAAGCATGTTTCATTAATTATTTGATTATGATCGATAATTCTAGGGTATGTTTTAAGGTTAGATTAATGATATATATTAGTAGTAGAACACATGGTGATCAATTGAAATTTTTAAAATCATTTGCTACATGTTTGGAGATTACCAAAATGATGAAAAATTGGTTTGTTGGTGTATAATTTTATTTAAGAAATGTTTTAGTATATTAGTGATCTAGGACATCATCTATGTGTTACATGATTTTTATCAAGAATTTGGAAATTTATTTGCTCCAATTTTGTTAAGAACCGTGAGCTTCCAAGCTTAGATACTTGATGAATATGTTGATTTTGGTTAAGGTTATAATGTTATATTGCTATACTATAGTATTTAAGCATAGTGTAATTTAATTAGAATTTTATAAAATGTTAGTATATAGTTTGATGAAAACCAAACCATGAACATTATACCTTTAATGTAGAAATGATATATGTTGACTATAGGTTATAAATATGTTATAAATTAATGTTGGGACCTCAGATAAATTAACTAGAATTTTAGAAATTATTTGGACAATTTTGAGACAAAACCGTGAGCCTTAAGTGTAGTATAGGTGATGTCCAATTTTCCTATAGTTAATGTTAATACATAATAGTGATCCCATGATAATATAGTACACTATATGAATTTAGAAGAATTTTGGGAGATGATTAGAATTTTTAAGCTTAAGGTCGTGTCTTGAATATATATATATTAAGGATTTTAAACCTTAATGTCAAGAAAATAATACATTATATGTCTAGAAATTAATTTAGACATATTAAGAATTTAGAAAATTTTATAAACATAGAATACTATGTTTATGACGAAACGTTATATTAAATAACGTTAGAAATGAAAAATAATGTTTAAGAATAAGTTAATTAATATTTAAGAAAAATATTAATGAAGTTTATCGATTTATGTGAAAATCGAGAATTAAGACTTATGAAAAGAAATCGATCGAGAATCGATTTACAAGGAAATAAGATATTAAAAATATGAGATATTGAAAGAGATTAATAAAGAAAAGTCAAATGTCGACTTTTGAAATCAACTTATGAACACGCTCGATAAATACACTAATACGTGTAAACGATTAATTATATAAGAAAACTCATTTGTGAGAAAAGATTTCAAAATTTAAATCTTTATATCGAAAACGCGTAGATACGTTAAATGTTTAACCTAAAGGTTAAATGAATAAGTGAACATATCTCGGCACGAGAAATGTTTAGTTCAAAATACGCCGATTGAATCGATGTATCAATTCGTTATGAATTCAAATTATATTAGAATAAGTTATCAAAGTTTATTCTAAACTTTGAAAATCTCGAAAAACGTGACCGACTTACTAAAATAGTTTTTACGTAAAGGTTGGACGTGGACGTGATCAAGCGACGTAGTAAGGAATCGTATTTTGAGAAATCGACAGTCCAGGTGGGCTTTACTATACTCAAAATAGTAACTGATTTATTTATGATGCTTTCTTCGAAATGAATAGTCTTTATTGAGAAATGATGATGAAATTACACGCCAAAATATTTATGTTTTATATATGTATCCTATCTATGAATGAACGAATGATGAATCGCTTGTTGGGTCGCCACAACTTATCGTAAAATCGATATCGGATCCTATGCCGGATGCGATAATACCGGCTAGATTAACGTGTACACCAAGAGGTCACCGTGTGTGCGAAAGGAACATCTTCGACGGTCACAAAGTCCGTAGAAGGAGGCCTACTTCTACGACGCGGATGAATTCATGAGCAGTTGTATAAGATGTGATATGGATCATACATACGGAGAAAATGCTCAAGAGCGATGTTTATGAAAATGACGAAAATATTTAGTAAACACGAGCCTTTTAATTAAAACCTCGTGTGTTCCGTGATAGGCGATGTAATTTAAATTTGATAAAATGTTTCGCATGAGTCCACCGAGTGCATTCTTGTACTCACCGCATGTTTGTTTTAAATGTGCGCAGTCGAAATGATGGTGGATGGAGGTGTTGTGAGCGGTTGGACCCTTTGATAGTGACATGTTAGAAACCTCGAATACACATCGTCATATTTGTATTCACATGTTTTTTCACAAGAGAACATTAAGTTTATGTTTTGATGATGACAGTTGAATACCTTCAGATCATTGGAAATTGTTTTGGATATGTTAGGTTTAAGTCTCACTTGTAAATTATGTGTGTAATGTATGTAATGGGTGGAGTTTCTTAATTTACTTGATGTATGTTTCATAAGCCTTTGATTAATTGTCTTTCAGATTCCTTGATTACTGTTCCAAGTATAGTCCTCTTTAATCCGTCCTTAGGATTAGAGGGCTGTTACAAGTCACTTATCGCATAGTGACATTTATCATCTTGTCATCATCATTCAATTCTTTTCATCATCATTTCCATTTGTGCTCTTTCAGTTTTCTCAACTTTGTTCTCATTGTTCTTCATCTTTCGACTCGAAATTCTCATTTCGATTTCGCTTTTATTCTCAAGATGGCATAAAATTTCTCATAACTCATCTTTCTATGTTCTTTTGCAGAAGGGATCATGCATCTTAAACATTCTACATTCTTTTGGGATAGCATACTCATTGTCATCAAAACTTGAAATTTCAAAAATTTAACATTTGATAACATAACTTTGTTCACAACAGTAAATCTCATTGAATTCCATGAATTCAAACATTTCACTTTTGACGTATCAATGTCAACACTTTCTCATATAACTTTCCACCTCCTCATTTCTCTTTCCTTTTCATAATATAAAACAGCATATCAATCATCTTTCAAAACAACTTTGAGATTTGAAATAAGAATTACAAATATTCATAACATACTGATAAGTACTCATGTACCTTTTTGAATTCCAAGAATTCAACATATCATCTTTGACATATCAATCTCAATTTTCAATCACTTTTCTGTAACAGCCCCTAAATCCTTAGTTCGATTTAGCAGGGATTATTACTCTAAACAGAAATGAATAAACATAAAGACTATTTATCAATAAACTGTGATACATAAATCAAGTATGTTTTTGGACTTTACTACATAACTTATGTTCTTGCAATGAAAACATGTGATATGTACATATGACGATGTACTATCAAGGTATAACTTTCAGCGACAACCTTCTTATTGCTCAACACTGCTCCATCGTATCACCAGCTCAATCTGCACATTTAAAAACAAATATGCAGGGTTGAGTACAAGAATGCACTCAGTGGACTCATGCCAAAAATATTTTATCATCTTTAAATTACACTGCCCCATCATGGTAAGACACAAGGGTTTTATTTGAAAGACCTTGTGCTTACTAAACATTTTCATCATTTTCATAAACATTCGCCTGGCCAGGCATTTTCCTTGTATGTATGATCCATATCCCTTTCATTTCATCATAACATTATCATTACGCCGTAGAAGGAGGCCTCCCTCTACGTCGCTGTGACCGGCCGTGAATTGTCCTTACAAGACTCACCACCATTAGGTGTACACGCTAATCCTAGCTGTATAAGCCTTCCCAAGATAGATCCGATATCGATTTCATTCATAAGTTGGGAGCGACCCAACAACATTCATAACATTTCATTCAAGGATAGGATACATACATAAAACATAAACATTTTGGGCATGTAATTTCATAAACATTTCATCAACATTTCTCAAAAGAGATCATCATAAATAGATACTTTTCACTTCGAAGAAAACATCATAAATAAAGCATTTTATCCTTGAGGATAAGAAAAGAAGCCCACCTGGTACGTAAGCTTTCTTAATTCGTTTTCCTTTTACGCCAACGATCGCATCCGCGTCTCACCTTTACGTAAAAACGATCTTAGTACGTCTGTCACGTTTTTCGAGATTTTCAAAGTTTAAAACAAACTTTGATAACTTATACTATAATAATTCGAATTTCTTAACGAATTCAATACGTCGTCCAATCGCGTATCTTGACTAAGCATTTCTCGTACTTTGATAGAGACGAGATATGTTCAACTATTTCATTTTAACCCTTTAGGTTAAACGTTCAACGTATTCTAACGTTTTTCGATATAAAGATTTCAATTATGAAATCTTTTCTTACCAAAGAGACTTTCTTATAAACTTAATACGTTTTACACGTATTAGCATATTTATCGAACGTATGTCATACGTTAATTTCAAAAGTCAACAATTTTGACTTTTCTTATTAAATTCTTTAATAATTCATATTTTTAATATCTAATTTTCATATAAATTGATTTTCAATCGATTTCTTTTCATAAAACCCTAATTCTCGATTTTTCATGCAAATCGATAAACTTTATTAATATTTTTCTTAAATATTAACTAACTTGTTCATTAAACATTATTTTTCATTTCTAACGTTATTTAATATAACGTTTCGCCATAAAAATAGTATTCTATGTTTATAAAATTCCATAAATTCTTGATATGTCTAAAATAATTTCTAGACATATAATGTATTAATATTTTCTTGATATTAAGGAATTAAAACCCTTAATATATATATTCAAGCTCACGGCTTCGAGCTTATAATTTCTAAACATCTTCCAAAATTCTTCTAAATTCATATAGTGTACTATATTATCATAGTATCACTAATATGTATTAACATTAACTATAGAAAATTCGGACATCACCTATCCATGCCCTATGGCTCTCGACTTTTACCAAAATATAACCAAATAATTTTCTAAAATTTTAATAAAATTGCACAAGGCCCCAACATCAATTTATAACATGATTATAACATATAATCCAACATTTTCAATTTCTACATCAAGGATTCATGTTCAAGGTTCACGGTTCCTTCAAGAAAAATACTAAACATTTTTGTAAAAATCCTACAAAATTGCACAATGCTAATACACTATAGTATAACAACATTTCATCATAATATTCACCAAAATCATCTTAGTCATTCATGTATCAAACTTTGAAACTCACGGTTATATTGAGAAATTTGGAGCAATTAATTCCCAAAATTTCTAGTAAAATCACATAGTCCATAATTAGGGTCCTAGATCAACATTATGCTATAACATCATTCAAACATAATTTGTACATCTACATACAATTTCAAGAAATTTTCGGTAATTACAAAGTAATTACATACAATTCCTAAAAATTTCCAATAAATCCCAATGTGTTCCTTTGCTATTATATAACATTAATCCACCAACAATCTAACCTTAAACATTTTCGATCAAAACTATAAAATCATAGCATGCTTAGTTTTAATTTAAAACATGATAGGTAAAGCTTATACCTCATACTATACATACTTAGGAAACAATTTAGCATGCTAGCATAATTTATCCTCAAGAACACATGCTTGTAAAATAAAATCGAACCATTAGATATTGAAAATTCTAACGTATAATCGAAGCTTGTTCGATTCCTAACCTTTTTAACGGTGTCGATTTAGTGCACAAGGATTTTAGCTCAAGGATTTGGTGAAAAGAATTGAAGAACACTCAAGTTTTCTCTCTTTTTTCACTCAGTAATGCAAATTTTTTTTTGGAGAGAAAATGGTTGTTTGATGTAGTCCCATGACTTATGTAACATGATTAAATATTTTGCACTCAATTTTACCTCTCTCTCGGTCATCTCACTCTCAAGGCAAGACAAGCCTTTTAATTTTTTTGCTTTATGACTCACCAATGAATACATCACCAAAGTAAATGAACTTACATATAGCTTTGAACAAAACAAAATGAAATCACTCCTATCCTACATGAGCCGTCGGCTCTCTTCTCCAAAATGCATAGGATGTCCTTTTTAATTTGTCTCATACACCATAATCAATACTTACACTCTTAAACATGTAATACATCATCAAAGAGTTGTATGAAATCTTCTAACCTCAAAGTAGTCAAACTATGCGGTCATCTCACTATACACAAAGCCTTCCACTTGTTTCACTTAGTTAAAGGTCTTGATAAGAGTGTAATTACATCACACTAATATAACATATTGGAGATCACAAAATGTGTACATTAAAACACATATGTACACGACACTTTCCATTCTAAGTGCCCAACATTTAAATTTTTCCAATAAGTAGTTATATAACATAATATATGTCTTAGATGATAAATTATATCATAGGAAAAATAATTAGAATGATTCATGTGTCAAAACCCTAATTTCGAAAATTAGGGTTTCGAAATTGCTAAATTTATTCAATAATTATTCCTTAATTCTCTAGCATTATTTTAATGCTAAATAATACTCTAATTACATAAAATAATCATAGAAATTTAAATATTATAATTCCTTGATCATTAAACTCATTTTTCTAATCGTCTCTAAACGTTGACGTTTGAAACGTCTCAAAACGTTCATAATCGACCCATCTCAAAATGGTCGTAATAAAGTCATAATGACTTTATTAATTCATTTCATAATAATGGAATTTAATTCTAAGCTTCGTCACTTAGAAAATTTTATGAAATTTTAACTATCGATAGTCAATCGACGTTAAAATACTACTGCCGAAATACTTTATATATATATATATATATATTCCTTAATTCACAATCCTTAATGAATATAAAATAGGAATTCGTTATCTCGTAATTAATCGAAATCATTATTCGATATATTACTAATTTAATTATTTCGGCGAAACCTAATTTACAAATTTAAATATCGTAATTAGGCATTTAATTCTTCGGGATATTACATTCTACCCCCCTTAAAAGAAATTTCGTCCCGAAATTTGTATACCTCAAAAGTATGGGGTATCTTAACATCATAATATCTTCAATTTCCCACGTGATTTTCTTTTGTCCATGATTCCTTCATTGGACTTTTATTAAAGACTCAAACTTGATTCTTTAATCATTGAATCGTACGATCAAGATAGTTGTTGATTTTCATCACAACTCATCTGAGTTAAAGATCACGTCATCATGATAGTTTACGTGAATTGGGTCATTTTCGTATTTCCTTAACTGTAACACGTGGAAAACATTACGTACATTCCCCAAATTTTTGTGGAAGTACTAATCTATAGGTTACTGGGCCTATCATTACTAGGAGCTCGTAAGGTCCCATAAAACGTGATCTTAACATTCTTGTATCTGAACTTTATAATTTCCCTTGATGAAGAAATCTTAAGAAACTTTGTTTCTGCATTTAAAATGCAGTTCAGATCTACGCGTATCAGCGTAAGACTTTTGTCTGTCCTGAGCTTCTCTTATTCTTTGCCTCATTTGGCAGATATCTTAATCGTTTCATTTACGACGTCAGGACCTTACAGTTTTTCTCACCTACTTCATTACAATAAAGTGGTGGTCGATACTTCTTTCCGCATAATGCCTCATAACGCTATATTGATCATTGCTTGACAGCTATGGTCGTGCGTGAACTTAACAAGTGGTACAACACGTCCCCACTTGCACCTTGATTTAACATTAATGGTCTATCGTATTCTTAAACATCCATATTGTCCTTTTTAACTATCCATCTATCGGTGAGTGGACATCTATGTTAAGGTTCAATCTCATTCTAACTCCTTTTGTGAGTTAGTTCAAAATCTGTCAAGCCCCAATTCCCGAGGGAAGGCACAGATGCCGGGGTGTGATTAGGGTGGGGGTTAAGAAGCGGGGAAGAAGGGGGATACATATAACATACATGATAAGAAGATGTGACCATGAAATCGGGCGAAGATCTCCTCTATAACTAGGACATATCCTCGAAGGGAGGGTGCACAAACAATCCACCAATGTAATAATATCGATATCATAACCTCGTAAAACATGATCTTGGTTTATTATAAGTAATGCAAGAAAGCAAAATAGATTACATCCCGCTGACTAGACCACCAACCACATAGCATGCTCATATCGAGACTCACGTGAATAACATAACAAATCTTGTTCCCAATCGAAAGCAAATAAGGGACAAGAATACATCAATATCGTAGTACGATATAACACAACATTGCGGAAGCATAGCATGAAGAACCCGCAGCTCCACCCCTCGCCGCCTCGCCCAAATTCTCCTCCATCCGTGAAAAGATTTGAAAAGAGTTTGGGGTGAGTACTAGCGCATTTCACCGGGGTTTTATCATAAATCAAAAGAGTCATGATGCCGTGTTCGAGCACTTACCTTAGAAGGTTTTAAAACGTAAATCCACTTCTAAGTAAGCAAAATAGATTTTTCATTTTTCGACACCGATCCGTTATTATCATTACTCCCATCATAGAACCATGAACCACGGCTCGGGCGTATCCCGCCAGCCCATCACATGACATTCATTCGCCCGAACATATCCAATCGGCCCACGCCCGAACGTATCCAAATGGCTAACTCGGTGTGGACTTGGGGTCAAATCCGTCGTAACCATAACCACCTCATTACCATTTCCGTGGGACTTCCGGGTCTATCCCTCGTAACCATAACCACGTGTTCTGGGTCTATCCCTTATGATCAATACTCAAGATGGTGATCAACCCACCGAATAGAGATCCGTGCACAACCATGATAGAACCATATCTTGGATCGTAGAATAGTAATAATTTCACAAAACATTTTACGGCGCATATGTTTTATTTTGAAATATCGAGTAAATAACTCAAAATAAGCATATATAACCCAACTGAACATACGAAAACGCCAACCGGAGATATCTACGGATCCGATGACTTCACCGATCGACCGGTAGGTACCGTAACAAGACGGAACAACTTTTGGTGTCACTCCCACAAAGCAAAGCAACATCGTGATCCAAACGACGATCGTAGCAAAATTAGGGTTTGGACTTTCTCAACCCACATTTGCACTCTCCGGTTTTCAAATCAACTCGATGCGTAAGGAAATATATTCGGGCATCAAGACCAATAATAGGGCACTTTCAAAATATGCATGCATGCAAGTTGACTCAAATCTTAGCAACAAGAAGCTTCAAAATCGATGCCTATCCTCGATCTAGGATAAACCATCCAAAATCGATGCATGAAAATGGAAACATAAGCAATATGCATAACGACGAACATGGAATGACAAACGACGCTTAAAATGGATAACCCGGCATGTACTTCCTTTAGAAAACTCAAGCAACGGAAAACATCCCGACATGCGTAAACGCCAAAAACAGAAAACGGAATCGGTACTTTAGTAGAATGATAGCCCGAACTCAAAATCTAAAGGACCAGAGCGAAAGGTGGCCCGTCGGCCACCAAATAAGCGGCCAACAGCCACGGTGGTGGCGGCCTTGGCGGCGGCGGCAATGGCCAAATCGGCCGGCGTCCGACGCTTTTCCTCCTCGTCCCTTTAGAATCCCGAGTTCTATGCTATACGATCTACTAAAAGACGGAATCAAAACAAGAAAAGGATAAAAATAGAAAAACGGGCTGCCCGGGGGATGGTTGATCGGCGGTGGTGGCTCGGCAAGGCAATGGCGCCGCCACCGAGCCTCCCTGCTCGATCCCCACTCCTCCAGCCTTCGCTGCACTGAGCTGCTCGGCTCTTCCGTAAACACGAGAGACGAAGGAAAATGAACGTTGAAAATGAAGGCCCTAGCCTCCTATTTATAGGAAGCGGGTCACAGCATTCATGCAAGCGCTTTTTCAAAACGCAAAAGCGACGCAACTTTGCAAACGGACTCCAAATTTAGTAAACTTGGTACCCATGGACACGAAATAAAATCCGGACACAATGACTATAAACAAGATATGCTTTTAAAGACCAATGAAAAGTCCGGTTTTGATAACTTCCCTGAGTGCCAAACCTTCATGGGTGGTCGAAAACTCAGATACTTAGTGTCTATGAATTCGTCATAAGACACTCTTCATAACGCTCGAGGTTTCGTGACGGTCGCATCACCGAAACAAAAAGTCAACCTTTTGACCTTTTCTCAAAAAACGTGCCTTGCAAAACATAAGCTTAAAAATACGGGGTATTACATCCCTCCCTCCTTAGAAAAATTTCGTCCCCGAAATTTCAAACACGTGGAGAAAACAACTCAGGGTACTGAGCCCTGAACTTGTCTTCCAACTCCCACGTAGCTTCATCTTCTCCGTGGTGATTCCACAACACTTTTACCAACGGAATCTGCTTGTTCCTCAATTCCTTGACTTCTCGTTCCAAAACAGCCACTGGCCTCTCCTCGTAACTCAGATCCTGAGCAAGAACCACTTTGTCATGCTTGATCACGTGTTTTGGGTCGAACACGTACTTTCTCAGCTGAGAAACGTGAAACACGTCATGAACATCTCCGATGCTAGGCGGCAAAGCTAACCTATAGGCAATGGGGCCTATCCTCTCAAGAACTTCGAAAGGTCCAACGAACCTCGATCGAATTCACCTCGCTTCCCAAAACGAACGACTCTCTCGTCGGGAAACCTTAAGAAAACGCGATCTCCGATCATGAATCAAGATCCGACGACGCTTGTCCGCATAGGACTTCACCATCTGCGCTTCTCGATCCTTCGCTGATCGATTGATAACCTCGACCGCCTGCGCTGAACCATCTCGGTCCTAACATCTTCCTCTCGCCCACTTCGTCCCAATAAAGTGGCGATCGACACTTCCTTCCGTACAACGCTCATAGCGAGCCATTCCTATGGTGGCACGATAATCATGTTATAGGCAAACTCTACCAAAGGTAGTATCTCTTCCCAATTTCCTCCTCTATCGCCACGATCGCCGCAAAGATGTCTTCCAAAACTCGAATCGTTCTTTCCGATCGACCGTCCGATTGAGGATGGAATGTTGTACTAAGATTCACTTGGTCCCCATGGCTTCTGCAGACTCCTCCAAAACCTCGACGTGAACCTCGGTCACGATCCGACGAATCGACATCGGCACACCATGTAACCGCACGATTTCCTTGACGTAAAGTCGAGCAAGCTTATCTAACCCGTCGCCATCCGAATCGGTGAAAGGAGTGACTTCGCGACCATCGACGAAAACCCATATAGCGGTGTTTCCTCTCACCGACCTTGGAAAACTCACCACAAAATCCATACCGATATGATCCCATTTCCACTGGGGATTGGTAGCGGTTGCAACAAACCCGACGGACGTTGGTGTGCGACTTTCACTTGGCGACAAGCCAAACAACGCTCCACCTAACGCTACTACATCCTTTTCATCCCTTCCCACCAAAAGTTCCTTTTAAGGTCTCAGACATTTTGGTGCTTCCTGGATGAGCTATATATTTGCCTCATGAGCTTCACTCATGATTTTATTTCTCAATTCCTATTGAGTGGCACACATAACCTTCCTCTAATAGTAGCGTTGTCCCTCGCCTCAGGAAAACCTTCGCCTTCTAGCCTTGCTTTCAAACGCATCTTCTCCAGAATTGCCTCCTCGCGCGCTCACGATGGCTTCTCTCGGATCCGGTTCAATCACAAGCTGCGATGAATCCTTGCACTGATTCCGACGGATGAATCACTTCCAGGCTGAGCTTCTCGAAATCTCGAATAAGCTCTTTCTCTTGCGTGAGAAGATATCCCAACTTCGCTCTCGACTTGAGACTAAGAGCATCTGCTACGACATTGGCTTTCCCCGGGTGATAACTGATAGAGCAATCATAATCCTTTACCAACTCTAGCCATCTCCTTTGCCTCATGTTCAGCTCTTTTTGTTCAAAGAAATACTTGAGGCTCTTGTGATCCGTGAAGATCTCACACTTAACTCCATAGAGATAGTGCCTCCAAATCTTCAACGCATGAACGACTGCCGCTAACTCCAGATCGTGAGTTGGGTAGCTCAACTCGTGCGGTTTCAACTGACGAGACGCTGTAGTTATAACCTTCCGCTCGCATGAGAACGCAACCTAAACCCGCTTGGATGCATCGGTGTAGACCATAAACCCATCGCTCCTTCCGCACGGCTAACACCGGGCGGTTGTTAGCTTTTTTAACTCTTGAAACTTGCTTCACGTGCTTGGACCATGAAAACTTGATTCCTTTCACGAGTACATTGCGTCATCGGCCTTGCCAACCTCGAAACCCTTCGATGAAACGCGTCTATAATATCCTCGCCAAGCCTAGAAAGCTTCAACCTCATTAGCATTAGTCGGAACCTTCCGCTTGCTTATCGCTTCAACCTTCACTGGGTCGACTTTGATTCCTTCGCAGACACGATATGTCCAAGGAACATCACTTTTTGAGCCAAAACTCGCACTTGCTATACTTGGCATACAACCTCTCGTCGTAACGCTTCCGTAACGGTACGGAGGTGTTCTCTATGCGACTCTGCATTCTTTGAATAGATGAGAGCATCATCGATAAAAACCAAGACGAAACTATCCAGATACTGATGGAAAACTCGATTCATCAGATCCATGAAGATCACGGCGCATTGGTCAAACCAACGGCATCACGATGAACTCGTAGTGCCCATACCTCGCTCGAACGTGGTCTTCGCAACGCCCTCCTTTCGATCTTCACTGATGGTAGCCCGACCTCAAATCGATCTAAGAGAAGACACTCGCCCCTCGAGTGGTCAAAAGATCGCCGATCCTGGTAGAGGATATCATTTTTGATCGCCGCCTTATTCACTCTCGTAGTCAATGCACATCCGCATTGACCCATCCTTCTTCTTGACGAATGTAATCGGCGCCCCCACGGCGACACGCTAGGTCGGATAAAACCTAGATCCAACAGCCTCCAAATCGCGCTTTCGGTTCTTGCAATTCCTTAGGTGCCATTCGGTATGGTGCCTTTGATCTCAAGCGCCGCTTCCCGGTTCAAGATCAATAGTGAATTCCACTTGTCTATGAGGTTGTAAACTGCAAGTCCTCGAAACACATCCGGATATTCACACACCACCTGCTCCTCTTGCAATCGCTTGCTTGCTGCTCATCGTGCCTCAAACTTACCAAGAAAGTTTGACAACTTCCTTCTTGATCATCCTCACCGCCTTCAAGGTTGAGATCATCGCACGCAAACACCTATCCTTATGCCGTGAAACAAGCTTCCACTCCTTCGGCTGTTCGAAAAGCAACTTCTCTCGAGACAACGATAGTTGCTATGTGCTTTTCCAACCAATCCATGCTAAAGATGACATCGAAATCTTCCATTCCGATGACATGCAATTGACAAAGACCTTCTCGCTCACGATTTCTACCTCCGGTTTTGGCAAATCTCATTTGCTTTTAGCACTTCTCGACGGGATGCTAATTTCGGTACTGTGATTTCTTGGTACCAAACCCAACCTCTCACACGCGATTCTCGAAACGAAGAATGTGAGGCCTCAGATCAAACAAAGCGAAAACGGTATATCACTCATATGGATTATACCGCAAGATTTCGGAGCTTGAGCTGTCACACGATTCAAGGCGTACACCCTTGCTGCGATGGCCTTTGGTTTATGCTTCTAGCGATTCTGCGGCGTCGCATGTACACCGACTACCTAGATCGCCATCCTCCATATCCGTCCACTACTCCCGCTTCGTCCAGCGGTTCCATTCTGCCTTTCCTCATCCTCTTTCCCTCCCTACTCGGGCTTGAATTGAGTGCCGGCTTGAGCGATCTGCATGGCAAGCCTCGTGGGTATGATCTCATCAGTGCGTGCGATCGCTGAGTGTCGGTGGCGTACTGAGTCCTGTCTCCGCCGCTTATCCATGCCGACCTCGTGATGCAGCGGTGATCGTCGGCGATGTTGCTCTCCCGAAAGGCCTTGGGGAACATCATCCCTATCATCAATGGATCGGTCCTCGAACATGCCCCGCTATCACATCCTTCTCGGATGGTATACCTCGATGATCGGTCCTTTGTCTCCATACTCGACGGCGAACTCGGTGAAATCAAGGTAAGGTGCACGGTGATAGGATCGTCGAACATCACGAATCTTTACTTTCTGCCACGGTTGCCAACACTGTCGTAGCCTCTCGTCGACGATAGTATGCCTCGTACTCGATACTTTCCCATCTCCTTTCTCCAAAATCCACAAATCTAGCAAATCTGAGTTCACTTACAAGCACTCGTTTATCAAAATAAACAAGATTTTCAATCAACAATACATTGCTATGTAAACACGTAGACTTACATCAACCATACGTGATCACATGATCACGTCATATCATATAAGCGATTTCCATATCACGGACCACCGACCTCTTTGTTCCATCAACAATCACTTCCGTCCACATCACCATCCAACCCATCTCATCACATCACGTTTACATCGCGTAAACTCTTACCATGCTAAAGCACATGAAACCGAAGATCACATCAAGCATGCATAGCCACATAAGCATCAACAAATAAGCACATACCTCATCCCTTTTTAAAGGAGGCGGATGGCGGTGGTGAGGGTAGGTGTGCGATGAGCAGTTTAGAAGAACAAGTTCTAAACACTCAATTTCAAACGTCAAGATATAAAGCAAGCGAGCTTGCTTTGATATCAAATAATTATGCAAACTAGATGCGAGAACATTGCTCGATACCAGGTGGTATCGGATAAAGAAAGATAGATGTCGGGCGAGAACCTTTGCTGCGATACCAAGCTAGTGTCGGATAAGAAGATAGATGTCGGGGCGAAAACAACGCTCGATACCAGTATCGCGCCCCAATTCGAGGAAGGCACGGATGCGGGGTGTGATTAGGGGTTGAGGTTAAGCGGGGAAGAAGGGGATACATATAACATACATGATAAGAAGATATGACCATGAAATCGGGCATCTCCTCTATAACTAGGACATATCACGAAGGGAGGGGTGCACAACAATCCTGTGAGAATAATATCGATATCATAACCTCGGAAAACATGATCTTGGTTTATTATAAGTAATGCAGCAAAATAGCATTACATCAGTTGACTAGACCGGTCAACCACATAGCATGCTCATATCGAGACTCACGGCGAGAATAACATAACAAATCTTGTTCCCAATCGGAAAGCAAATAAGGACGAGAATACATCAATATCAGTGCGTATATAACCTGACATCGCGGGCATAGCATGAAGAACACGACTCCACTTTCGGCGTCGCCCGTCGACCCTCATCATACGTGAAAAGATTTGAAAAAGGTTTGGGGTGAGTACTAGCGCACTTTCGGTGGGGTTTATCATAAATCAAAATAGTCATGATCATGGTGTTGAGCACACCTTAGAAGGTTTTAAAGCGTAAATCCACTTAAGTAAGCAAAATAGATTTTCATTTTTCGATACGATCCGTTATTCTTTATTCCACGTCATGAACCATGAACCACGGCTGGGCGTATCCGCCAGCCCGTCCGCATGACATTCATTCGGCGGAACATATCGGTCGGCCCGGGGAACGTTATCCGACCCGCTAACTCGGTGTGGACTTGAGGTGAATCCCGTCGAGAACCATAACCACCTCATTACCATTTCGTGTGGACTTAGGGGTCTATCCGCGAACCCAACCTGGTGTTGAGTCATCCGCTATGATCAATACTCGAGATGGTGATCAAACCACGAATAGAGATCCGTGCACAACCATGATAGAACCATATCTTGGATCGGAGAAGCGATAATAATTTCACAAAAACATTTCTGGCGTACATGTTTTATTTTGAAATATCGGTAAATAACTTCGAAATAAGCATATATAACGACACGAGCAGACAGCGTCGGACGGGAGATATCTACGGATCGATGACTTCACCGATCGCCTTTGGTAGGTACTAGTAATAAGACGGAACAACTTTTGGGTCACTTCCCAAAAAGCAAAAGCAACATCGTGATCAAGCGTGATCGTAGCAAAATTAGGGTTTCGACTTTACAGAACCCGTTTGGCACTCTCGGGTTTCAAATCAACTCGTCGATGCGAAGGAAATATATTGAGCATCGAGACCAATAATAGGGTACTTTCAAAATATGCATGCATGCAAGTTGACTCAAATCTTAGCGTGAAGAAGCTTAAAAATCGATGCATATCATAAGCAATATGCATGAAAATGGAAACATAAGCATCATAACGGCGAACATGGAATGACAAACGACGTTGAAAATGGATAACCTTAGTTCTATGCTATATGATCTACTAAAAGGCGGAATCAAAACAAGAAAAGGATAAAACAGAAAATGGGCTGCCCGGGTGGTTGATTGGCGGTGGCTCGCTCGGCGCAATGGCGCCGCCACGAGCCTCCCGCTCGATCCACACTCCTCCAGTGCTCAGCAGCGTGCACAGAGCTGCTCGGCTCTTCCGTAAACACAGGAGACGAAGGAAAATGAACGTTGAAAATGAAGGCCCTAGCCTCCTATTTATAGGAAAAAGCAGTGCAGCAATGCTTGTAAACGCCCTTTTCGAAAACGAAAAGCGACGCAACTTTTGCAAACGGACTCCAAATTTAGCAAACTTGGTACCCATGGACACGAAATAAAATACGGACACAATGACTATAAACAAGATATGCTTTTAAAAGACCAATGAAAAGTCCGGTTTTTCGATAACTTCCCCGGAGTGCCAAACCTTCATGGGTGGTCGAAAATCTGCATACTTAGTGTCTATGAATTCGTCATAAGACACTCTTCATAACCCCTGAGGTTTCCTGACGGTCGCATCACCGAAACAAAAAGTCAACCTTTGACATTTTCTCAAAAAACGTGCTATGCAAAACATAAGCTTAAAAAGACGGGGTATTACAAAATCTAGGGGTAAACTTAGAGTCTCTATCTGAAATGATAGGTTTTGGTACCCCCTGCAAAGATACGATTTTCTTTATGTACGACTGAGCTAACTTTTCAGATCTACGAGTCATCTGAATAGGCAGAGATGAACATATTTGGTGAGTCAATCCACTGCTACCCATATAGCAGTGTTACCTCTTTATGACTTTGGCAAAACCCGTCATAAAATCCATTGCTATGTCATTCCATTTTCATCTCAGATATCTTTAGAGATTATAACCTCTTATAAGGTCATTGATACAATGCCTTCACTTGTTGGTAACCGAGATCTTTCGACAATATGGTTATATCTCATTTTATTCCTTACTATCTAACTTTTCTCAGAAATCATAATATCTCTTAATCTTTGCTGGTTGGGCGGTATGAGAAGGGTCATGAATTTCATTTATGATTTCATTTCTAAGCTTATTATTGCTTGAAATATATATACATATAACCCTTTTCCTGCATAATATAACATTGTCCGTCTTCTTAAAAATCCTTGACTCTTCTTTCCTTATCTTAATTTGTATTCTATTCCCATTTTCATCATTTCTCCTTTCGTTTATCATCCTTTTCTTTAGTCATATGTCACCTTGGCGTGAGAATACAACTTACGTTCGCTTCACGATTACCCGACTATTTCATTTTCATTTCTTAAACTCTCCAATGAGTTTTCCTTTTCTATAGGGACATATCATAATTTAGACTGAATTTTATAACTTAGGGCATTAGAAATTACATTAACCTTCCGTAGGTGATATTTATATCACAATTGTAATAATTTTTTTTTTTTTAGTGATTCGAGCCATCTTTTCTATCCCGTATCCAAGTCTCTTTGCTTGAAGAATTTATTCAAACTTTTGTAATCTGTGAAGAATTTTTAATTTATCGTCATAGGAGTGATGTCTCCAAGACTTTGATATTTATACTATTGTTACTATTTCAAGTCGTGAGTTGGGAATTTCTATTCGTGTGGCATAAGTCATTATGATGCGTAAGCTATCTTCTTTCTCATATTAATACATAGCTTTACTTTAATTAATCCATGTAAATTTGATTCCTTTTTGGGGTAGCTATGTTATTGGCCTTGCTACTTTAGAGAGTTCTCAATGGCTCTCTGATAGTAGTCAATTAATCTAAGAGATTCCTGATCTCATTTTAGGTCATTGACGACTTTCATTCTTACATTGCTTTATCATTTGCCAGATCTACTTTGATTCCTTCTAAAGACACTATGTGCCTGAGGAACATTTCTTTAAGCCAAAATTCACAATGCTATACTTGGCAAAATTTGTCCGGCTCTTAAAAATCGTAAGACAGTCCTTCGATGTTCCTTATGTTCTTTCTCATTCTTCGTATGGATAAGAACATTATTCATAAGGATTAAGACAAAATTGTCTAAATATGTATGGAACACTCGATTTTTGAGGTTCATAAACAAGGCTGGTGCATTTGTTCGTCCGAATGGCACAACTATAATCTCATAGAAACCATATTTTATTCGAAAAATTCATTTTCGTACCTCAGATACTGTTCTTCAATAACCATATAATATCTTTCATCAAAATGCCTCCGTGAGGACTTTTCATACATTAATTATGAGGGTCGGTCTATCAGTGACTAATTACATGGCATCTAGTTCCTTTTACATTCAAAAAAAAATTGACACCATTTTAACATATTTACAAAATACTCCAAACTCGTTTATTTTACATATTCGACCACACCATTTGCAACATAAACCATTATCTACATATAAGTCTCATATCATTATTAGATTCTACGTCTCGAGTGGCCTTCATCGAATCGTACTCTCATTTGGAAACTTACCTTTCTCCGTGCGTTTTGCTTCATCTTAGATGATCTATCTCCTTCGAGCCGAGGTCAAGCTGCTCCCTGTTTCTTCTTCAATACCAGAAGTTTGTGTTGTTTTTATCAGGAAGTATGGTTGAGTCGGTAGTGGTAATTCTCCTAGTCCGTGAGGGCGGTAAGATCCTGTCCTTTGGCCATTCTCATCCCTTTCAGGTATAATTTGCGGCACAGGACGTGGGGCGGCGTTTGGAACATCAAGGTACAACCATTTCTTTGTACCATACTGGGTAACTTGCCGGGGACCAGGACAAGTGCTCGTAGGTGCAGTTCCATACGTATTATATGTATACTTGAGCCGGTCGACAAATCCTGGTAAGTCTGCCCAAGTCTTGGAATTTTCTACATGAAGAAGATATTCTTTTGATACTTCTTTTGCAAACTTCTGCCAGTCTGTTGGCAAACGACGAATAAGCTTTTGGATATCATCCTCATCCGTAACTCCATAGTTACGAGCATCCTTTCAAAGGTGCAGAAATTCCTCCAAAAACTGTTCTAAGTCCATGCCCAGTTTATAATAAAAGAGCCGATATGCCTGGGTGAGTTCTAAGCTTGTAAGCATTGTGGTTATCTTCTTACCCGTATTACTCACTTTTTCCGCCATCTGTAAACATATATTTCTAGATAAGTCAGACTTAAATCCAAGCGATAGAGGAAATTTTATACAAGGAAGATCTCTTAAAGAATTAAGCATTTTAGGACATATATAACTTGTAGACAAGTTACGTCACGACTCATGACACTTATCTTATCACTCATTTTAAGTTTTACACCTTCAGTCGTATATCGCTCTAAATTTATTCGCATAAGCAAATAGTGGGTACTAATATCCCGTCACAGAAACTTTTAACGAAGAGACTAGGCCAGTGTCACTAATCACGTGAATGACAGCCATCTCCGAAACTTCTTGTTTCTGGAATTATATCTACATTCTATATAGATATAATGATCCAATTTATTGGATAGAACCTTAGGCGATCCTAGGTTCAATTCTAAGTTTGAGCAAGACCTGCGACGGCCATATTTCTCAAATAGGTGAAGAGATCTTCATTTCTTGATTCGTTTATCCCGAATTGGGTTCTATCGTATGTACATACTTGTGTGATGTTAGAACATGAAGCACCTATATCGAACAAACTATTATAGGTAAAGAAAATATTATAGGTATTCCGAGAAATCTTTCTCATACCCATCGTGCCTTCTTGGTTTTGTTCGATCGATTTCGATTGAAGTAAAGGCTTTGGTCTCGGTGTTCTCGTCTATTCAAGTAAACATCTATTTCTTATATCATTGTCCTTTCCATTGGGACATTATGTTCCTTGCTATAGTCTCTTATCACCTCGTTTACGTATCCTTTTGGGTATCGATGCCGTTATGCTTTTACAAATAGCATTTTGTGGTTAGGTCTACATCAACCTATCTTTTGATATTGATATTTTGATAATTAAATCTTATCGTAGAGATCGTCATGTCTCTATCAGTATCATTCATTCCTAATCCAGTATGAATGATTCAATTCTCTTTTACACTTTATCGATCTTAGGAATATATTTCTCATATATCCTTACTTTAACTCTTTTCAAGGGAAGTCCTTATTTATCGAAGTCATATGTCTCTGAAGCTTATATCATGTCATGGGCTATCTTATAATTGTAAATCTCATAGTTTCTTCATTATTTTGACTTTTGTCCCTTTTTCTTGAACATGGTATCGAAAGTGATATTACTTTCGTTATACTTGATTCTCACATTCGAGGTTAGAAATGTCATTATTGTCGTATGGCTTAGTAAGGTAGTACATTCAGACACCATAACTTAAATTCAAGCATCTCATTTCCATGTCTTGGCTTTGGAGATATTTTCTCCATACTTGATTTACATACTAGGGCTATCCTAGTCGTTCACACAATCTCAAGGATTATGATTCCTCAATCTCATTATCGTTTGTTTAGCCAAGTCTCAATTACTTGGAATCGATTATGCTCAAGCATAATCTCATTGATTGAGGTATAAAGCGAGATTTATTTTCCGAGATGCTATCATTCATTTATATATATATTCTTTGAAAAGAATATCTTGCATGCATCTTCATTCTTTTAAACATGTCCAACCTACTAACGAGGTTTAGGGACAAACAACTATCTTAAAGATAAGTTGTAATCTCTCTCTCGTTATGACATGGTGAGGGGAAATTATATCCCAATGATATCATATACTTTTCTTTACTTTTACTCTTGCATTCAATGCTAAAGTGTATCTTGTTCATAACTTTATTATCATAATACCATATGAAGGTATAACTTCATCGTTATCAATCTTTGTAAATCCCA
The DNA here is from genome assembly GCA_036937905.1 of Salvia rosmarinus. Taxonomy (NCBI): domain Eukaryota; kingdom Viridiplantae; phylum Streptophyta; class Magnoliopsida; order Lamiales; family Lamiaceae; genus Salvia; species Salvia rosmarinus. Next base: position 39,225,751 of record CM072822.1, on the reverse strand, counting down.
TCAAGGGTCATCACATCCATGTGTATCATAGGAAAATATCTCGTCTCGAGATTTTCTTTACATCATAAATTCTTGATGGCTATCACTTCTTCGATGCGAAACTTTTAGGTGACTGAAATAAGTCAACCTATTTTATGACTGATGTTTATCGCTTTACTAATTCGCACTTAGGTGACAAGGTAAGTCAACATTCATCATACTTGATGGTTTCAAGAATCGAGGAGAAATTATCACGATTACTTACAAGAGATACTGTCTCACAAATTAAAATAACATCTTTTAATGATTGAATCTCTATTCTCTTTGGACTGAATAATTGGGATCTAGGGTCCGAAGACCAGAATGACGACTACTGAGATTTCTTTGCTCATATGGGCTGGCCAGACCCGTCACAATTATATTCTCAGTCACACAAGGCTTGGTTTCAAAGGACACTTTATAAGGTTTCAGGTTGTAAATTTTCTTCAGAAAAAGTAAGAAACTCAATTGATTTCTCAATTGGGACTAGGTCATAGAGTTAAACTCAATGACAGAAATTGGGTAATGAATATACTTTGAAACCTTGTATACTCGTAATAGGTCATCAACAAAGGTTCTCATGTCCGTCATGGCTCTACTTGTATTACTGAAAATCTTACTTTCTTAGTAACATTCTAAGATTCTTATCATACTATAAGGTTCTCATTCTATATAAATCATAGAACTAATTTCAACTGATTCTCGTAAATTCTGGAGTGGGAATCAGGGATTTGGTCCTTCATAAGAAATAAAGTACAGTGCATTAGGGGCACGTAGGCGAAAACTGTACGTAAATTGGAGTTCAAACGAAGGAGAACGGGTCAAGACAAAATCACTGCGCAGTGCAAGAAAAATTTCGCGCGCTCACGCCGAGATCGTAGGCGATGCCGACACCGAGGTTGTGCATGCCGTTACCGTTGCGATGCCGATGCCGATGCCGATGCCGATGTAGTAGAGACTACCAAGGTCGACATGTCAAAGTCGATGTTATAAAATTATCAAGTCAAATTCGACGGTCGCACATGCCGAAGTAGAAGTCGAAGTCGTACATGCCGAGGTCGAAGTCGAGGTCGCGGTCGCACATGCCGAGGTTGAAGTCGAGTCGCACATGCCGGAGTTGAAAATCGAGGTCGCACATGCCGAGGTTGAAGTTGAGGTCGCACATGCCGAGGTCGAAGTCGAGGTCGCACATGCCGAGGTCGAAGTCGCACATGCCGAGGTCGAAGTCGAGGTCGAGGTCGCACATGCCGAAGTTGTAAATCGAGGTTGCACATACCGAGGTCGAAGTCGAGGTCGCACATGCCGAGGTCGAAGTCGAGGTCGCACATGCCGAGGTTGAAGTCGAGGTCGCACATGCCGAGGTCGAAGTCGGTCGCACATGCCGAGGTTAAAGTCGAGGTCGCACATGCCGAGGTCGAAGTCGAAGTCGCACATGCCGAGGTCGAAGTCGAAGTCGCACATGCCGAGGTCGAAATCGAGGTCGCATTCATTCATTTTCGTATAAATCTCTTGCTTTTCAACCTCAAGATGGAATGAAGTTCTCAAATCCATCTTTACTTCTGTTCTTGTAATGGAAGAAAGTTCGTACTTCTATGTTCTCTTGCAATACGTGATCATGCTTCTTATATCGTCTATGTTTTTCTTGAGATGACATATCATTTGTCATAATCAATCTCGAGATTTGAAACCAAAGTTTCAAATAATGAAAACATAATTCATTCATACATGCACATTTCTTTGAATTCCGAAGAATTCATCATTCCAACTTTTGTCATTCACGTTTATTTCAAGCATATTCATTCATTATTCATAATCTTGAAATTTGAACGACTTTGGTTATGAAAACTTGAAAATTTTGTTCAATTTCATAACATACTTATTGAATGCATGTATTACTTGAATTTTGAAATTTCAACATTTCATTCTTAGCACATTTTGCCCATTATCAATCATGAGCATTCATTTCTAACTTGATCACTTTGCATAACTTCCATTCTCAACATTATTCATAACTTCCATTTCATATCATTCATCTTTCACATCCTTCATTCCTTTTGAAAAAAAAAATCATCTCGATTCTTTTTCTCTTTCAACTTTTCATTTCAATATTTTGAAAAGGAAGCATTTACCTCATTTCGGTTGAGCTTGATGTGATGGAGTGTTGAGCATTGTCAGCTGACCTTTAGAAGTCTAGTGACTCAATCTAGACTTAACCTCAAAGGAGATTTTGGGTTCAAAGAGCGAACCGCTCTAATACCACTCTGTAACAGCCCCTAAATCCTTAGTTCGATTTAGCAGGGATTATTACTCTAAACAGAAATGAATAAACATAAAGACTATTTATCAATAAACTGTGATACATAAATCAAGTATGTTTTTGGACTTTACTATATAACTTATGTTCTTGCAGCGGAAAACATGTGATATGTACATATGACGATGTACTATCAAGGTATAACTTTCAGCGACAACCTTCCTATTGCTCAACACTGCTCCATCGCATCACCAGCTCAATCTGCACATTTAAAAACAAATATGCAGGGCTGAGTACATGAATGCACTCAGTGGACTCATGAAAAAAATATTTTATCATCTTTAAATTACACTGCCCCATCATGGTAAGACACAAGGGTTTTATTTGAAAGACCTTGTGATTACTAAACATTTTCATCATTTTCATAAACATTCGCCTGGCCAGGTATTTTCCTTGAATGTATGATCCATATCCCTTTCATTTCATCATAACATTATCATTACGCCGTAGAAGGAGGCCTCCTCTACGTCGCGGTGACCGCCGTGAATTGTCCTTACAAAGACACAAATCACCATTAGGTGTACACGTTAATCCTAGCTGTATAAGCCTTCCCAAGATAGGATCCGATATCGATTTCATTCATAAGTTGGGAGCGACCCAACAACATTCATAACATTTCATTCAAGGATAGGATACATGTTTGGTATGATTTTGTGATGATTCTTGGTATTGTTTTACGTGTCATTTTCTATGGTTTGTCTTGTTTATGACTTTGGTTCGATTAATATTTATCGATTCGGACTTACTTCGTTCGTTTCGGTGTTTTGTAGGAAAACGCGAAAATAGGATGAATTGGATCTGCCAAGGATCGATATAATTGAACAAAGATCTTGACAAGTTCATAGGCGCAAGCGGATCGCAAATCGGAGTTCGGACGCGAGAATGGAGCCAACGTCGAAGTCACGCGCGTGCGTGCAGCGCGCCAGCGCTTCGCCCGCCGCTGCCGCCAAGCCGCGCCCGCGCCCGCTCCGCCGCGTCCCGCGCTGCGTCACTACTAGCCACCCAGCCTAGGCTGGTCCGAGCGCTGTCCCAATTTAACTCGGCGCTCACCCACGCGCGCGCCACGCCACATGCCGCGCGCCAAAGACTCCGCCATCGGCGCCTCGCGCCTTTCGGCGGCGGAAGCGGCGCGCTGGCCTAGCGCCCGCCGCACTCACGCGTGCCCGCATGCCCAGTGCCGCCCGCGACTCGGTGCCCGCTGCTGCTGTTCTTCGCCAATGCCACGCCCAGCGCCCGTCCGCGCAAGCGCGCGCCCTCCGGCCAGCACTACGCAGCGCCGCCAGCGCCCGCTCCGTTTGTCTCGCCCGCGCCGAGAAGCATCCGCGCCGGCTTGGCGTGCCGAAAACGCAGCGTTGCCTTCCTCCGTGCTGCTCCCACGAGCCGAGCCCACCCGCGCTCGATCCATGCGCCAACTCCGCTTGCGCCCGCGTGCATTCACTTCAAGCGCTGCTCGCCTATTCTCCTCGCAAGCTCACTCCCACCGCTGTTCATATTCAAGGCGTAATGTATTTTGATCCGGCGCTCACTTGCAACCGGCGCTCATATTCAAGTCAGAATGTATTCTGAGCGTGCGCTCACCTTGAACGCCGGCTCACTTTTAGTTAATATATATTTGCGCGTTTAGGTCGAAAAGGACCTCTTGATTCTAGTCATGGCGCCTCTGCAGATTTTCTCTCCAATGATCTTGATTTTCTTCCGACGATTCCTCAGGCAACATAACACAGATACAATTCTTATTTTAATTCCTGTTTTTAGTTTCATCATTTGAATGTTTAGTTTATCAATTTATGTTTGGGATTTCTCTGTTCTTCTGGAATCAATTTTACAGTTTATTATTTGATGATTTTTGTCAATTCAATTCATAGTGACAGTGGATTGGATTTTCATGTTCCGTTGGTTTAATTTGCTTAATGATTTACTGCTTTCGTTTATTTGCAATTAGATTTAGATTAGGGATTGACAAACCCTATGAATAATATGATTGCATATGCTTTTGTTTATCGCTTTTATCGCTTTCATAGTTCAACTAGGGATTGACAACTCCTAGTTTAGATTTATCGCTTTATTAATATAGCTCGGGATTGACAACCCCTAGCTTAGGTTCGCCGTTTATTTCTCGTATTTCTATTCCTGCATGTTCAAACCCTTGTTGGCTTTAGTATGTTTAGGTTTAATCGCTTTACGTATATGACATGAACAATCGCCCTGTTAAGTTTTCCTTGAGAGACGACTCGTGTTAACTTATCACGCTACGATTACCTCGTACGATTGCGAGTGAATTTGAGTGTGTTTTTAGCTCGATCAATTTTGGCGCCGTTGCCGGGGAAAACTTTAGGCGTATTGTTTGTGTTGTTTGTTTTCTGTGTTTCTTTTTGTTCTGTTTCGTTATTTTCTCCCCCTGGTGCGTGTGATCTTGTTTTTGTTGTTGGTGTCTGTTAATGCAGGGTTACCAGATGCAGAATGTGGTCAGCGGTGGGGAGAAAGCTCCCATATTGGGCAAATTCTTCTTTGAAGAAGGAGCCCAATCGATTTTTCGAGGGATGTCCGTTGAGCTACGAGCATCAGCGTATGATCCCTATCACGAGCAATATGCCTATAATCCATATTGGGATCAACCACCTCCACCGTACTATGAGGTCAAACCTCCAATCCCTATTGGGAACAACCGCCTCATGACACTATGAGGATCAATCCTACAATGCCTCACCGGGAGCAACCACATCCTCCAACTCAATATGAGTACCCACAACAACCACCTCCACCTCAGTACTTATACCCGCAGCAGCTACCTCCTCCTCAAATGCCAGCTTAGGATGATAAGTTCGTCAAAAAGTTGGATGCTGACGACACCAAAATCAGGCTTGCAATCAAAATTAGAAATGATGTCGAGAAGCTAGACGAGTTCTTTGCAACAAGATGCACAGGGGCCTCAAGCTCACCCTATGAGGCTCGAGCGACCACCGACTATCGAGTTCGCCATTGGATGATAGAGACGCAACTCTTGGCGTTTAGAGGAACAAATGGGACTGATTGCTGCGAAGTGGTTTGAGTATCAACAACGTGCGTGAGGAACTTCAAACCAATCCGGTCAGTCCAGGCGATCACTGTTCTTGAAAGTGACCCAATTGTTGAAGATGTGGTGGGAGAGACACCTGAAGAGCCGTTGCAGCGAGAGGAGGTGGAAATTGATGAAGAGTGGCACTCGAAGTTGATGACATGCCAAAACCCACTCTGGAGGTGGAAGAGCTACCCAAACACTTGGAGGAAGATGAAGAAAGGTCAAAGGTTGAGGTAGTTTCTATAATCATCAACATCTTAATTTACAAAGTATTGTCTTTGTAGGAGTTGAAGTTATTTATTTTACTTTGGAAAATAGGATGTTTGATTTGAGCTTAATTGATGTATTACTTGCTTTCTTTACTATCCTCTGTTCTTATAAGGTTGCTACTGATGCTCTGGCTGAGATGGTATTCCTGCAGGTGAAGGACTATGGATAGTCCGTTGTTGACTGGAACACGTCGGGCTCACGACGTTAAATTGAGTACTGCGTGGGAGTTTACCCACGGATTTTTATTTTCTTTTTTCTTTCTTTCTTCTTTTTGCTTGTTTCGTTGTTCTTTGATCTGTCTGTTGTCTTTGTGTTAGTCTTGTTTGAATTTGGGAAGGAAGGTTTTGCATATTTTGATCGGCGTGAGATGAAGTCGATGCTCCAACTCTACATCGCATTATCTGCCGATTATCGAGAAGTATCATCCTCTATGGTTATTTTGAGCTTTTAATGTTTTGAGCACCGGGGGCGATGCTCGATTTAAAATGTGGGGATGTTTGCTCAGTTTTGTATGCTTGATGTATTGTTTTGTATGCTTAATGATGTGCCCTTGTGCTTATTTTGATTGTTTGGACTTGAGTTTGTGTCTATGCGAATAAGTTAGGATTTTGATTTGTGCAACTGAACTCTGTGGTATTGATCGGACCTTGATGTATTTCTCGTTTATCTTGATGTCATGTGATTAAAGTGCAATGTGAATTGACGAGATTGTGTGAATTGATTTTAAATCGGTGGTTATTGACGTGATTTGTCCGGCTAATGCTAGGGGGAGTGTTAACAGGGTGGTTACCTATATACTCGTTTCAAATATAAAAAAAAAAAAAGAAAAAGAAAAATATGTGTGAAAAAGAAAATAAGGAGAATTAAAACTCCAATGTTGTTGAGATTGTATAAATGGAGGATGAGATTACGCCCTCTTCTCGTAAATTGAGAAATGGGCATGGGAAACCACGATAGGAGACTCGAGTTCATCGAGACTTCACCTTCGAACATTGTTCCAAAATTTGTTTATACTTTCTTTGTGTTCTCAAAAGAAACTAGTTGCTAAAGGTAACCATTTTGTTAATTCACCTCTAGCGGAGAGTTGGGTGCGAGCAAAAATAACCTACATTTGTTTGATATTTTCACAATCTTAGATTTGTTTCACATTAACTTTTATTATGTAATCATCATGTTTGAGGGATTGCAAAAGAGATTTGATTGATTGGACTAAGAATGATGTTGCATGAGTTATCTTTCGAACCTTATTAGTATAGACTTTCCTTGAGGACAAGCAAATGGATAAGTGTGGGGGAGTTGTTTGGTATGATTTTGTGATGATTCTTGGTATTGTTTTACGTGTCATTTTCTATGGTTTGTCCTATTTATGCCTTTGGTTCGATTAATATTTATCGATTCGGACTTACTTCGTTCATTTCGGTGTTTTGTAGGAAAACGGCAGAAAATAGGATGAATTGGATCAGCCAAGGATCAGAAATAATTGAAGAACATCTCGACAGGAGTTCATAGGTGCAAGCGGATCACAAATCGGAGTTCGGACGCGAGAGAACGGAGGCAACGTCGGTCGCGCGTATGCGTGCGAGCGCGTGCGCGCTCGCCCGCCGCTGCCGCCCGCCCCGCCGCCCCGCATCGCCGTGCCAGCGCGCCGCATCGGCCACCAGGGTCTAAGCACGCGCTCCCATTTAACTCCGGCGCTCAAGGCTAGCCGGCGCTCCCAACGCGCAGCCGGCGCCACATGCCGCGCGCCCAAAGACTCCGCCATCGCTCGGCGCCTCGCGCCGTCCGGCGCTGGAAGGCGGCGCCTTGCCAGCGCCGAAACTCCGTCCGCGCTGGATCCAAGCCCGCCACACTCACGCGCGCCCGTATGCCCCAGCGCCGCCGCGACTCCGCGCCCGCACGCGTCGCCGCCGCCCAATGCCACGCCTCCGCGCCCGCCCGCCAGCGCGCGCGCGCGCCTCCGGCACTCGCTACGCCGCCTAGCGCCCGCTCGCGTTTGTCTCGCCAGCGCCCGGCGAAAGCATCCGCGCTGCTTGCCGCCGCTTCTCCCGCAGCGTTGCCTTCTCGTGCTCTGCTCCTCCAAAGACCGAGCCCACCCGGCGCTCGATCCGCGCGCTAACTCCGCTTGCACGCCCGCGTAAGTTCACTTCCAAGCGCGCGTTCAGCCTATTCTCCTCGTAAGCTCACTCCCAGCCGGCGTTCATATTCAAGGCAGAATGTATTTTGATCCGGCGCTCACTTGCAACCGACGCTCATATTCAAGTCAGAATGTATTCTGAGCGTGCACTCACCTTGAACGCCGGCTCACTTTCAGTTAATATAAATTTGCGCGTTTTAGGTCGAAAAGGACCTCTTGATTCTAGTCATGGCGCCTCTGCAATTTTTCTCTCCAAATGACGATCTTGATTTTCTTCCGACGATTCCTCAGGCAACATAACACAGATACAATTCTTATTTTAATTCCTATTTTTAGTTTCATCATTTGAATGTTTAGTTTATCAATTTATGTTTGGGATTTCTACATTCACTGGAATCAATTTCTGATTTATTATTTGATGATTTTGTCAATTCAATTCATAGTGACGATGGATTGGATTTTCATGTTCCGTTGGTTTAATTTGCTTAATGATTTCTTGCTTTCGTTTATTTGCAATTAGATTTAGATTAGGGATTGACAAACCACATGAATAATATGATTGCATATACTTTGTTTATCGCTTTGATTTATCGCTTTCATAGTTAAACTAGGGATTGACAACTCCTAGTTTAGATTTATCGCTTTATTAATATAGCTCGGGATTGACAACCCCTAGCTTAGGTTCGCCGTTTATTTCTCGTATTTCTATTCCTGCATGTTCAAACCCTTGTTGGCTTTAGTATGTTTAGGTTTTAATCGCTTTCTGTGTATGACATGAACAATCGCCCTGTTAAGTTTTCCTTGAGAGACGACTCGTGTTAACTTATCACGCTACGATTACCTCGTACGATGGCGAGTGAATTTGAGTGTGTTTTTAGCTCGATCAATACATACATAAAACATAAACATTTTGGGCAGGTAATTTCATAAACATTTCATCAACATTTCTCAAAAGAGATCATCATAAATAGATACTTTTCACTTCGAACAAAGCATCATAAATAAAGCATTTTATCCTTGAGGATAAGAAAAGAAGCCCACCTGGTACGTAAGCTTTCTTAATTCGTTTTCCTTTTAAGCCAACGATCGTATCCACGTCTCACCTTTACGTAAAAACGATCTTAGTACGTTTGTCACGTTTTTCGAGATTTTCAAAGTTTAAAACAAACTTTGATAACTTATACTATAATAATTCGAATTTCTTAACGAATTGATACGTCGTCGATCGGCGTATCTTGACTAAGCATTTCTCGTGCTTTGATAGAGGCGAGATATGTTCAACTATTTCATTTTAACCCTTTGGGTTAAGCGTTCAACGTATTCTAACATTTTCTATATAAAGATTTCAATTATGAAATCTTTTCTTACCAAAGAGACTTTCTTATAAATTTAATCGTTTTACGTATTAGCGTATTATCGAACATATGTCGTGCGTTAATTTCAAAAGTCAACAATTTTGACTTTTCTTATTAAATTCTTTAATAATTCATATTTTAATATCTAATTTCCATATAAATTGATTTTCAATCGATTTCTTTCATAAAACCCTAATTTTCGATTTTCATGCAAATCGATAAACTTTATTAATATTTTCTTAAATATTAACTAACTTGTTCATTAAACATTATTTTTCATTTCTAACGTTATTTAATATAACGTTTAGCCATAAACATAGTATTCTATGTTTATAAAATTCCATAAATTCTTGATATGTCTAAAATAATTTCTAGACATATAATATATTAATATTTTTCTTGATATTAAGGAATTAAAACCCTTAATATATATATTCAAGCTCACGACTTCTTGAGCTTATAATTTCTAAACATCTTCCAAAAATTCTTCTAAATTCATATAGTGTACTATATTATCATAGTATCACTAATATGTATTAACATTAACTATAGAAAATTTTGACATCACCTATCCATGCCATATAGCTCTCGACTTTTACAAAAATATAACCAAATAATTTTCTAAAATTTTAATAAAATTGCACAAGGCCCCAACATCAATTTATAACATGATTATAATATATAGTCCAACATTTTCAATTTCTACATCAAGGATTCATGTTCAAGGTTCACGGTTCCTTCAAGAAAAAATACTAAACATTTTTGTAAAAATCCTACAAAATTACACAATGCTAATACACTATAGTATAACAACATTTCATCATAATATTCACCAAAATCATCTTAGTCATTCATGTATCAAACTTTGAAACTCACGGTTATATTGAGAAATTTGGAGCAATTAATTCCCAAAATTTCTAGTAAAATCACTCAGTCCATAATTAGGGTCCTAGATCAACATTATACTATAACATCATTCAAACATAATTTGTACATATACATACAATTTCAAGAAATTTTCGGTAATTACAAAGTAATTACATACAATTCTAAAATTTCCAATAAATCCCAATGTGTTCCTTTGCTATTATATAACATTAATCCACCAACAATCTAACCTTAAACATTTTCGATCAAAACTATAAAATCATAGCATGCTTAGTTTTAATTTAAAACATGATAGGTAAAGCTTATACCTCATATTATACATACTTAGGAAACAATTTAGCATGCTAGCATAATTTATCCTCAAGAACACATGCTTGTAAAATAAAATCGAACCATTAGATATTGAAAATTCTAATGTATAATCGAAACTTGTTCGATTCCTAACCTTTAACGATGTCGATTTAGTGCACAAGGATTTTAGCTCAAGTTTGGTGAAAAGAATTGAAGAACACTCAAGTTTTCTCTCTTTTTTTGCTCACGCGTAATGCGATTTTTTTTGGAGAGAAAAATGGTTGTTTGATGTAGTCCTATGACTTTGTAACATGATTAAATATTTTGTACTCAATTTTACCTCTCACTCTCAAGGCAAGACAAGCCTTTTAATTTTTTTGCTTTATGACTCACCAATGAATACATCACCAAAGTAAATGAACTTACACATAGCTTTGAACAAAACAAAATGAAATCACTCCTATCCTACATGAGCCGTCGGCTCTCTTCTCAAAAATGCAAAGGATGCCCTTTTTAATTTGTCTCATACACCATAATCAATACTTACACTCTTAAACATGTAATACATCAACAAAGAGTTGTATGAAATCTTCTAACCTCAAAGTAGTCAAACTATGCGGCCATCTCACTATACACAAAGCCTTCCACTTGTTTCACTTAGTTAAAGTTCTTGATAAGAGTGTAATTACATCACACTAATGTATAACATATTGGAGATCACAAAATGTGTACATTAAAACACATATGTACACGGCACTTTCCATTCTAAGTGCCCAACATTTAAATTTTTGCAATAAGTAGTTATATAACATAATATATGTCTTAGATGATAAATTATATCATAGGAAAAATAATTAGAATGATTCATGTGTCAAACCCTAATTTGAAAATTAGGGTTTGGAAATACTAAATTTATTCAATAATTATTCCTTAATTCTCTAGCATTATTTTAATGATAAATAATACTCTAATTACATAAAATAATCATAGGAATTTAAATATTATAATTCCTTGATCATTAAACTCATTTTTCTAATCGTCTCTAAACGTTGACGTTTGAAACGTCTCAAAACGTTCATAATCGACCCATCTCAAAATGGTCGTAATAAAGTCATAATGACTTTATTAATTCATTTCATTAATAATGGAATTTAATTTTAAGCTTCGTCACTTAGAAAATTTTATGAAATTTTAACTATCGATAGTCAATCGACGTTAAAATACTACTGCCGAAATACTTTATATATATATATTCCTTAATTCACAATCCTTAGTGAATATAAAATAGGAATTCGTTATCTCGTAATTAATCGAAATCATTATTCGATATATTACTAATTTAATTATTTCGGCGAAACCCTAATTTACGAATTTAAATATCGTAATTAGGCATTTAATTCTTCGGGATATTACATTTTCACAACTTCCTTTCTTAACCTCTATTCATGATTTTCTTCTCAACCAAATTTCCATAACTTTCCTTTCTTTTGAAACATCATTTCAATCCTTTTTCACTTTCAAACTTTTCATTTCAAAACTTTGGATAAGAAATCATTTACCTCATTCCGGTTGAGCTTGATGTGATGGAGTGTTGAGCATAGTCAGCTGATCTCTAGAAGTCTAGTAACTCAATCTAGACTTAACTTTTGAAAGGAGGGTTTTGGTTTTAAAGAACGAACTGCTCTGATACCACTTTGTAACAGCCCTCTAATCCTAGCAACGGATTATCAAGGACTATTACTGGGAACAATAATTAAGAGACATGATAGATCAATGATCATAGACTTGTGAGACATAATTCAAACAAACTTTAGAACTTCAAACCATTTCAGATTAAACACACATAATTTACATATAAGACTGGTCCATCAGATCTTAACAAAAGGGTTCAACTGATCTGAAGGTAATAGGTTTCAAACTCAAAATATAACTTAGTGTTCTTTGCAGCGGAAAACATGTGAAATGCACATGTGACGATGTGCACTCAAGGTTCTATTATCAGTGACAAAAGATCCGACTGCTCAAAACTGCTCCATCCATCTCTAGCTCAACCTGCACATTTAAAAACAAACATGCAGGGTTGAGTACACGAATGCACTCGGTGGACTTATGCCAAAAACATTTTATCAACTTTAAATTACACTGCCCCATCAGTAAGACACAAGGGTTTTATTTGAAAATGCCTTGTGCTTACTAAAACATTTCATCTTTTCTCAAAACGTCGCTTGGCCAAGAATTTTCTCTTTGTATGTATGATCCATATCCTTTCATTTCTCATATATCATCATCTCACATCACTCTCACGCCATAGAAGGTGGCCTTCTTCTACGGACGCTGTGACCGGCCGAGAATTATCCTTTCGGCACACAGTCACCTCTGGTGTACACGTTAATCCAGGCTAGGAATTATCCCTCAAGCACAGGATCCGATATCGATTTTCTCATAAGTTGGGAGCGACCCAACAACTCATTATCATTCATTGTTGACGAACCAAAAACTTTCATTATCATTCAGATATGATCCATACATAAAACATAAACACTTTGGGCAGGTAATTGAATAACATCTCATTATCACTTTCTCATCAGAAAGCTTGTAAATAAATACTTTTCATTTCGAAGAAAGCATAATAAATAAAGCATTTGCCATTTTTGAAGAGTAAAGCCCACCTGATACGTATGCTTTTCAATAAAGTTCATTCCTAACGTCAATGATCATGTCGCGTTCCACCTTTATGTAAGAAACTAATTTAGTACGTCGGTCACGTTTTTTAAAAACGTCCAAGTCTAAGACATTCGATATCCTTCTAACATACTTTGTATCCTTTAACCCATTTAGTACGTCTTACACATCTTAATGAATTCATTCAATGAAATCCATATATCTCCTAGACGTATCACATAACCATGTTCATACATTAACGTATTTCATACGTTTATACTCTAGTCAAGTCATTTGACTTTCAAAATCACATGTTTCACAACGTTCACATATATAACTATTAATTTATATATATATATATATATATATATATATATATATATATATATATATTTGATTTTAAATCTTTTTCTAATCACGTTCTCATAAGTCTCGATTTTTCACGATAATCAATAATCATACTTCGATAACATACATACATATGATCTAACTTGATCATAACATTTCACTTTTCAATCCCCACGTCACATGACAACATGTTTCGATATAAACATAACATACCTCATTTTAAAAATCACATAAATTCATAGTATGTCCAAAACATATTTTTAGAACACATTAGGTGATTATACATGGTAAAATAATTTTAGAACTTTTAATTCCTTACTCCATGGCTTTCGGCCCTTTTGTTTCATTCTTCATAACTTGCTCATAAATTTTCATAAATTCACGTATCATACTATATTATCATAGGATCAATAATATGTAATCATATTATCCATAGGAAAATTGTACATCACCTAATTTCACTATATAACTTTCGGTCATTTATGAAAATCATACCAAACATTTTTCAAAAATTTCAATTAAATCACATAACACATAATCATCATCATGTATCATCACTATAAGATAATTTTCATTATTCACAAGTTATACATCAACATAATCTAGGTTCATATTTTCGAAAATATGACTTAGGTGTAGCATAATTTTTAAAACTTTAATAAATTCATATAACACTATATTATGAATCTATATCATTAATATGCTATAATATCATTTAAATATGAATCATATATCAACATAATATTTCTCAATATTTTCGGTAATTTCAAAATATATATACTAATGTTTTCCAAATTTCTACATAAAATCATACAAGCTTATTTAATACCATAGATCATTATTCCATGCTTAAATCAACAATTAAAAAATTGTAATACCCCGTCCTTTTTAAGCTTCAGGTTTGCATGGCACGTTTTTCGAGAAAGGTCAAAAGGTTGACTTTTTGTTTCGGTGATGCGACCGTCACGAAACCTCAGGCTTTGTGAAGAGTGTCTTATGACGGATTCATAGACACTAAGTACGCAGGTTTTCGACCACCCACGAAGGTTTGGCACTCCGGGGAAGTTATCGAAAAACCGGACTTTTCATGGATCTTTTAAAAGCATATCTTGTTTATAGTCGTTGTGTCCGGTATTTTATTTCGTATCCATGGGTACTAAGTTTGCTAAATTTGGAGTCCGTTTGCAAAGTTGTGTCGCTTTTGCGTTTTCGAAAAAGGGTTGCATTAAAGCTTCTGTGACCCACCTTTTCCTATAAATAGGAGGCTAGGGCCTTCATTTTCAACGTTCATTTCCTTCGCTCTCTGTGTTTACGGAAGAGCCGAGCAGCTCAGTGCTGCTGCGAGCGTTGGAGGAGTGGGGATCGGCCGGGAGGCTCGGCGGCGCGCATTTCTTGTTCTTGCCGCCACCACCGCCGATCGACCCCTCCCCGACAGCCCGTTTTCTGTTTTGCCCTTTTCTTGTTTTGATTCCGCCTTTTAGTAGATCGTATAGCATAGAACTCGGGATTCTAAAGGGACGGACGGAAAAGCAGCCGGGCCGACCGATTTGCGAAACCGCCGCCCCAGGCCATGCCGCCGTGAGTTGTTGGTCGCCGTTTGGTGGCGAAGGCCACCTTTTGCTATGGGTCCTTTAGGTTTTGAGTTCCGGCTATGCATTCTACTAAAGTACCGATTAGTTTTACATTTTTCGCGTTTACGCATGTCGGGATGTTTTCCGTTGCTTGAGTTTTCTAAAGGAAGTACATGCCCGTGTTATCCATTTTAAACATAGTTTGTCATTCCATGTTCGTCGTTATGCATATTGCTTATGTTTCCATTTTCATGCATCGATTTTGGATGGTTTATCCTAGATCTGAGGATAGGCATCGATTTTTGAAGCTTCTTCGCTGCTAAGATTTGAGTCAACTTGCATACATGCATATTTTTAAAGTACCCTATTATAGGTCTTGATGCCCTGAATATATTTCCCTTCTACATCGAGTTGATTTGAAAACCCGGAGAGTGCCAAATATGGGTTTAGAAAGTCGAAAACCCTAGTTTTGCTTCGATCTTCGTTTGGATCACTATGTTGCTTTGCTTTGTGGGATGTGACCCCAAAATTTGTTCCGTTTTGTTACCAGGTACCTACCAGTTCGATCGGTGAAGTCATCGGATTCGTAGATATCTCCCGGTTGACATTTTCGATACATTCGTGTTGGGTTATATATGCTTATTTTGAGTTATTTACTCTGATATTTCAAAATAAAACATGTGCGCCGTAACATGTTTTGGTGAAGTTATTACTGTTCTCTGATCCGAGATGTGGTTCTATTGTGATTGTGCACGAATCTCTATTCGGTGGGTTGATCACCATCTTGAGTATTGATCGTAAGGATAGACCCCAACACGTGGTTATGGTTACGATGGGGATAGACCCTAAGTCCACACGAAAATGGTAATGAGGTGGTTATGGTTACGACGGATTGACCCAAGTCCACACCGAGTTAACTTCTTTGGATACGTTCGGGCATGGGTCGACCGGATATGTTACGGGCGAGATATTGTGGGTCATGGATATGTTTCGGGCGAATGAATGAGATGTGATGGGCTGGCGGGATACGTTCGAGCCGTGGTTCTATGATGAGAACAACGGTAATAACGGATCGTATCGAAAACGAAAAATCTATTTTGCTTACTTAGAAGTGGATTTACATTTTAAAACCTTCTAAGGTAAGTGCTCTGAACAAGGCCTCATGATTCTTTTGATTTATGATAAAACCCAGTGAGTGCGCTAGTACTCACCCCAAACTCTTTTCAAATCTTTTCACGGATGGAGGAGGGTTGGGCGACGGCGGCGAGGGTGGGCTGCGGGTTCTTCATGCTATGCTTCCGCGATGTTGTGTTATATACGTACTACGGTGTTGATGTATTCTTGTCCCTTATTTTGCTTTCGATTGGGAACAAGATTTGCTATTATGTTATTATCTTTGTGAGTCTCGATATGAGCATGCTATGTGGTTGACGGTCTAGTCAATGCGGTGTAATGCTATTTTGCTTTCTTGCATTACTTATTATAAACCAAGATCATGTTTCATTGAGGTTATGGTATCGATATTATTACATTGGTGGATTGTTTGCGCACCCTCCCTTCGTGATATGTCCTAGTTATAGAGGAGATCTTGCCCGATTTCATGGTCACATCTTCTTATCGTGTATTTTATATGTATCCCCTTCTTCCCCGCTTCTTAACCCCACCCTAATCACACCGGCATCCGTGCCTTCCTCGAATTGGGCGTGGCGCTTGTATCGAGCAATGTTCTTGCCCCTAGTTTTCATAGTTGTTGATATCAAGCGGTTCATTTGCTTTATATCATATACGTTCTTGAAATTGAGTGTTTAGAACTTGTTCTTCTAAACTGCTTATCGTGTCTGACTACCCTCAGCTCACCGTCAGGCCGCCTCCTTTAAAAAAGGGATGAGGTATGTGTTTATTTGCTGATGCTTTATGTGATTACGTGATGCATGATATGATCTTGGTTTCATGTGTTTTGGCCTGGTAAGAGTTTACGTGATGTAAACGTGATGTGGATGAGATATTGTTGGATGGTGATGTGGATGTGGAAGTGATTGTTGATGAGACGAAAAGGGCCTGTGTGGCTGTGATATGGGAACCATTGATGTGGTATGATGTGATTGATATGATCATGAATGGATGATGTGAATCTATGTGTTTACATAGAAATATGTTGTTGATTGAAAATCTTATTTTTATTGATAAACGAGTACTTGTAAGTGAATCATGTAATTGTTTACGTGATTATTGTTATGAATATCCATATCGATGTTGATATGTGTTGGAAGTGAATATGTGTCTCAAGACATGATTACCCAGATGACTGGGGCAGAAAAAGGAAGCGTGAATATTTGTTGTTATTTTGATGAACTAACATGTAGGTTTATGGATATTCAGTGGCCCAGACAACGTGGTTAAGATCCCACAGGATGGATGAGCAAATTCGTAAGTTCAGGGAATGTACCAGGAATGTCCATGAACCGTTGGGAGTGTTTCTGGGGAGATTTGTTGGTTTGTGGAGGAAGATTCGAGATTGTGGAAAGGTATCCGAGTACGAGGCTTACTATCGGATGACAGAAAGGCTACCGACAGGTTGGCAACCATGAGCAAGAAGGCAAGGGTACGTGATGTTCCGTCGGGATCCTATCACCAGACACCTTACCTTGGATTTCAAAGAGTTCGCTGCTCGAGTGTGGAGATAGTGGACCGATCATCGAGGCATACCATCTGAGGCAGATGTGATAGCGAGGCATGTTCGAGGCCCGATCCAGATTGATGATAGGTATGATGTTCCTGAAGAGCCTTTGGGAGAGCAACCATCGCGTAGACGATCGCCAGTTCATCAGGATACACGAGTCACTACACCTCCATCTACGATCCTCACCTTCGGATGACTCAGAATGATTTTGGGCGGGACCTCCGGTAAGAGATTGTCCATCCGACGGTGGTAGGGAAGAGGCCGGGATCGAATCTTCATGCCACCAAACATGATCATCGCCGGCCTCCGGGAAGGAGATTCTGAGGAGGAGGAAGATCCGGAGGAGGACGAGGAGGACAGTGAGGATTCAGAGGACCCGGTGATCTAGATAGCAGATGACTCAGATGAGGTTGAGCACGTTGAGGAAGGGCGCGCGGAGACCGAACCCAGAGGCGGCATTCACCGAGACTCGGCGATCGAGCACGGCTTGGATGGGATCATACCCACGAGACTTGCTTCCATGCGGGATCGCTTTCTTGACGGCCGCGAATCCAAGCCCTGATAGGAAGGGAGAGAGAGGATGAGGAAAGGCAGAATGGAACCATTGAAACAAGTGGAGAGTAGTGGGCGGATATGAAGGACAGAGATCTGGGTAGTCAGTGTGTACAGTGACAGTCGCAGAGTCTGCTTTAAGCATGGACAGAGCGGCATCTTTTGGCAGTAACCGGAGTCAGATTCTTTTGCTCATATCTGACCTTTTTGACTGACATACATTGATCTTGTATTTTGACAGTCCTTTACGGACAATACTGATACTAACGCTGTCTATGACAGGATGTTTATGTTTGATGCTTATATGTGATATGAGCTATTCCATGATGATGTATGATCTATGTGATGTGTGATGATGATGTTATGTGAAATGCATAACGATGATGTGTTGGCAGATTGCATGTTTATATTTGATCGTGATATGTGGCATATGTGATGATATGTGGTTATGGGTGATGATATATGTTATGTGATGATACCCGGTTATCTATGCGAAAGTGTTTCTAATGTTTCAAACGTCGGTACAGAATGCCAAGAACAAGGAACCAGAGAAACAATAACGTGGAAGAAGCCCAAGAACCACCTTTGGTTCAGCGGCATGCGATCGAGAGTTTTCGCAGGCAGAATCCCCCTACGTTCGACGGTCTCGGCGAACCGATCGACGCTGAGAACTGGATACGATCCACCGAAAGGATCTTCGAATACATCGGTGCGAAGAAGCGAAAAAGCTGAATGCGCGATCTTTCGCCTAACCGATGAGGCTGATTTACGGTGGGAATCCGTGAGGAGGACCTAACACCGTGACGATGGGGAAGGTATCGTGGGAAGATTTCAGGAAGAACTCATGGAAGAGTATGTGCTGGCGTTTATAGGCGGAAGGCAAAACGAGTTCGAATCTTCGTCGAGGAAGAACGGTCACCGAGTCGATCGCTCGTTGATAAATCGCATCGTCGTTATGCTACGTGCACTGTTGGCAATTGAGTCGCCGCCGAGCGAGTTCGAGAGAGGACTCAGGCAATCGAATTTTGCTCGTCGATCGTGGAGATTTGGCGTATCGCGATCCTTAAACGGGCTTTAAACATTGAGTCAATGTTTCCCGGGAAAAACGATGCCACCGGATAGCCAAACCGACGGAGGAAGAGGTAAGAGGAAATGGGAAAATCGAGGAAAGGCAATCGGTGTTCGAGGAACGGAGCGGTCCAAAGATTCCGAGGAATCTGGGTATTCGAAAGAGAAAGCAACCTTGGGAATGAATTTCCAACCCATGCGGCAGTGGGGCCAGGGTGTGGAAAGACCTTGGTGCCATAAATGCCAGAGGAATCATTTAGGCGAGCGAGCAAGGTAACGTCGAGTGTTATCGTTGTAGGAAGTTTGGACATTCGCTCTAGATTGTCCATTAGGAGGTCCGTAGTGCGGCCGCCGGTGAGGCGACTTCCAGCTCATGAGCAAAACCAAGCTCATGAGGACAAACAACGGAGCAAGAGGTCACCCTAGGCCAGCAAACCAAAGGCCACCGCAACAAGCAAGGGTGTACGCCTTGAATCGAAGCAGCGACCTGAGCTCCCGAAATCTTGCGGTATAATCCATATGAGTGATATACCCGTTTTCGCTTTGTTTGATACAGGAGCCTCACATTCTTTTGTTTCAAAATCGCGTGTGAGAGGTTGGGTTTGGTACCCAAGAAATAACAGAGTACCCTGGAAATTAGCATCCCATCGTGAAGTGCTAAAGGCAAAAGAGATATGCCCGAACCAGGAGGTAGAAATCTGTGAGCAGAAGGTCTTTGTCAATTTGCATGTCATCGGAATGGAAGATTTCGATGTCATCTTTGGCATGGATTGGTTGGAAAAGCACGGGCAACTATCGTTGTCTCGAGAGAGAAGTTGCTTTTCGAACAGCCGAAGGAGTGGAAGTTTGTTTCCATGGCATAAGGATGGGTGTTTGCGTGCCTGTGATCTCAACACCGAAGGCAGTGAGGATGATCAGGAAGGGAAGCTGTCAAACTTTCTTAGTAAGTTTGACAGGCACGATGAACAGCATAGCGATTGCAAGAGGAGCGATGGTGTGTGAATATCCGGACGTGTTTCCCGAGGACTTGCCAAGTTTACCGATAGACAAGTGGAATTCACTATTGATCCGGAACCGTGAGCAAGAAGATATCAAAGGCACCATATAGAATGGCACCTAAAGAATTGCAAGAACCGAAAGCGCGATTGCGGAGCTATTGGATCTAGGTTTTATCCGACCCAGCGTGTCGCCGTGGGGCGCGCCGCCTGTTCGTCAAGAAGAAGGATGGGTCAATGCGGATGTGCATTGACTACGAGAGTCAATAAGCTAACGATCAAGAACCGATATCCTCTTCCAAGGATCGACGATCTGCTTCACCAGCTCGATGGGCGAGTGTCTTCTAAGATCGATTTGAGGTTAGGCTACCATCACCAAGATCGGGAAGGAGGGCGTTGCGAAGACCGCGTTCGAGCGAGGTATGGGCACTACGAGTTCATTGTGATGCCGTTTGGTTTGACCAGCGTGCCGGCGAGCCATGGATCGATGAATCGAGTTTTCCATCGATGTCGGATAGTTTCGTCTTGGTTTTTATCGATGATATTCTCATCTATTCCAAGAATGCGAGTTGCATAGAGAACACCTCCGTGCTGCTTACGGAAATGTTACGGCGAGAGGGTTATACGCCAAGTATAGTAAGTGCGAGTTTTGGCTCGGAGAAGTGATGTTCCTTGGACACATCGTGTGCGAAGGAATCAAAGTCGACCCGATGAAGGTTGAAGCGATAAATAATGGAAGGTTCCGACTAATGCCAATGAGGTTCAAGCTTTCTAGGCTTGGCGGTGATATTATAGACATTTCATCGAAGGGTTTTCGAAGTTGGCAAGGCCGATGACGCAACAGCTCAGGAAAGGGATCAAGTTTTCATGATCCGAAGCTTGTGAAGCAAGTTTCCAAGAGTTGAAGAAGAAGCTAACAACCGCTCCATTGTTAACCGTACCGGAAGGGAACGATGGGTTTGTGTTCTACACCGATGCATCCAAGCTTAGGTTGTGTTCTTATGCAGAACGGGAAGGTTATAGCTTACGCGTCTCGTCAGTTGAAACCGCACGAGTTGAGCTACCCAACTCACGACTTGGAGTTAGCAGCAGTCGTTCATGCGTTGAATATTTGGAGGCACTATTTCTATGGAGTTAAGTGTGAGATCTTCAAAGATCACAAGAGCCTCAAGTACTTCTTTGAACAAAAGGAGCTGAACATGAGGGAAAGGAGATGGCTAGAGTTGGTAAAGGATTATGATTGCTCTATCAGCTATCACCCGGGGAAAGCCAATGTCGTAGCAGATGCCCTTAGTCGCAAGTCGAGAGCGAAGTTGGGATATCTTCTTACGCGAGAGAATGAGCTTATTCGAGATTTTGAGAAGCTCAGCTTGGAAGTGATTCACTGCGGAATCGGTCAAGGATTCGTCGCAGCTGACTTGTGTGAACCCGAACTTGAGAGAAGCCATCGTGGTAGCGCAATGAGGAGGAGACGAGTTCTTGGAAAGGATGCGTTTGAAAGCAAGGCTAGAAGATAGCAAGGGGTTCACGGAAGCGAAAGACAACGCGCTATTATTCCGAGGAAGGTTATGTGTGCCACTCAATAGGGAATTTAGAGATAAGATCATGAGTGAAGCTCATGAGGCACCATATACAGCTCATCCTGGAAGCACCAAAATGTACAGAGACCTTAAGAGGAACTTTTGGTGGGAAAGAATGAAAAAGGATGTAGCCGCGTTTGTGGAACGTTGTTTGGCTTGTCAGCAAGTAAAAGCTGTGCACCAACGTCCGTCAGGTTTGTTGCCACCGCTACCAATCCCAGAGTGGAAATGGGATCATATCGGTATGGATTTTGTGGTGAGTTTTCCAAGGTCAGCGTGAGGAAACACCGCTATATGGGTTGTCATCGATAGACTGACGAAGTCAGCTCATTTCTTACCGATTCGGATGACATACGGGTTAGATAAGCTTGCTCAGCTTTACGTTAGAGAAATCGTACGATTACATGGTGTGTCGGTATCGATTACGTCGGATCGTGACCGAGGTTCACGTCGAGTTTTGGAGAAGTGCGCAAGCCGTATGGACCAAGCTGAATCTCGATCTGACTTTCCATACTCGGTGATGGTCGACCGGAAAGGATGATCGGTATTGGAAGATATCTTTGCGGCGATCGTGGCCGATAGAGGAGGAAAATGGGAAGAGATACTACCTTTGGTGGGTTGCCTATAACAATAGTTATCGGGCCACCATAGAATGGCTCCCTATGAAGCGTTATGCGGAAGGAAGTGTCGATCGCCACTTTATTGGGACGAATGGGCGAGAAAAGATGTTAGGACCGAGATGGTTCAGCAGACGGTCGAGTTATCGATCGAGATCAGCGAAGGATCAAGGAAGCTCGGGGATGAGCGAAGTCCTATGCGGATAAGCGTCGTACGGATCTTTAGTTCATGATCGGAGATCGCGTTTTCCTTAAGGTTTCCCCGACGAGAGGAGTCGTTCATTTTGGGAAACGAGGTAAGTTGCGACCGAGGTTCGTTGGATCTTCCGAAGTTCTTGAGAGAATAGGCCCCGTTGCCTATAGGTTAGCTTTGCTGCCTAGCATCGGAGATGTGCACGACGTGTTTCACGTTTCTCGATTGAGAAAGTGCGTGTTCGACCCAAAACACGTGATCAAGCATGACCAGTGGTTCTTGCTCGGGATCCGAGTTACGAAGAGACCGGTGGTGTTTTGGAGCGAGAGTCGAGGTTGAGGAACAAGCGATTCACGGTGAAAGTGTTGTGGAATCACCATGGAGAAGAGGAAGCTACATGGGAGTTGGAAGACAAGTTCGGGGCTCGAGACCGAGTTGTTTTCTACGTGTTTTAAATTTCGAGGAAGAAATTTTTCTAAGGAGGAGGATGTAATACCCGTCTTTTTAAGCTTCGGTTTGCATGGTGCGTTTTTCAAGAAAGGTCAAAGGTTGACATTTTGTTTGGTGATCGACCATCACGAAACCTCGAGCGTTGTGAAGAGTGTCTTATAGACGATTCATAGACACTAAGTATCACGAGTTTTCGACCACCCACGAAGGTTTGGCACTCAGGGAAGTTATCGAAAACCGGACTTTTCATGGAACTTTTAAAAGCATATCTTGTTTATAGTCGTTGTGTCCTCAGATTTTATTTCATGTCCATGGGTACTAAGTTTGCTAAATTTGAGTCCGTTTGCAAAGTTGTGTCGCTTTTGCGTTTTCGAAAAGGGTCACTTGCATGCAACTGTGTGACCCTCTTTCTATAAATAGGAGGCTAGGGCCTTCATTTTCAACGTTCATTTCCTTCGTCTCTCGTGTTTACGGAAGAGCCGAGCAGCTCAGTGCTGCTGTGGGCGTTGGAGGAGTGGGGATCGGCCGGGGAGGCTCGGCGGCGGCGCCATTCTTGCTTGCCGCCGCCACCACCGCCGATCGACCCTCCCCAGCCCCGTTTTCTCTTTTACCCTTTTCTTGTTTTGATTCCGCCTTTTAGTAGATCGTATAGCATAGAACTCGGGATTCTAAAGGGACGGACGGGAAAACGGCCGGAGGCCGACCGATTTGGCTTGCCGCCGCCGCCAAAGCCGCCGCCGCCGTGAGCTGTTGGCCGCCGTTTGGTGGTCGAAGGGCCACCTTTTGGCTATGGGTCCTTTAGGTTTTGAGTTCCGGGCTATGCATTCTACTAAAGTACCGATTCCGTTTTACATTTTCGCGTTTACGCATGTCGGGATGTTTTCCGTTGCTTGAGTTTTCTAAAGGAAGTACATGCCGGGTATCCATTTTCAACATAGTTTGTCATTCCATGTTAGATCGTTATGCATATTGCTTATGTTTCCATTTTCATGCATCGATTTTGGATGGTTTATTTTAGATCCGAGGATGAGCATCGATTTTTGAAGCTTCTTGTTTGCTAAGATTTGAGTCGACTTGCATACATGCATATTTTTAAAGTATCCTATTATAGGTCTTGATGCCTGAATATATTTCCTTCTACATCGAGTTGATTTGAAAACCGGAGAGTGCGAATATGGGTTGAAAGTGAAAACCCTAGTTTTGCTTCGATCTTCGTTTGGATCACGATGTTGCTTTGCTTTGTGGGATGTGACCCCAAAAGTTGTTCCGTTTTGTTACGGTACCTACCGATTCGATCGGTGAAGTCATCGGATCCGTAGATATCTCCGATTGACGTTTTAAATCATTCGCTCAGGTTGGGTTATATATGCTTATTTTGAGTTATTTACTACGATATTTCAAAATAAAACATGTGCGCCGTAAAATGTTTTGTGAAGTTATTCTTGTTCTCGATCCGAGATGTGGTTCTATTGTGATTGTGCGGGATCTCTATTCGGTGGGTTGATCACCATCTTGAGTATTGATCGTGAGGATAGACCCCAACACGTGGTTATGGTTACGAAGGGGATAGACCCGGAAGTCCACACGGAAATGGTAATGAGGTGGTTATGGTTACGGCGAGTTTGACCCAAGTCCACACCGAGTTAGCCGTGAGAATCGTTAGGGCATGGGTGACTAGATATGTTCGGGCCGAGATATTGTGGGCTGGGCCGATATGTTCGAGCGAATGAATGAGATATGATGGGCTGGCGGGATACGTTCGAGCCGTGGTTCTATGATGAGAACAACGATAATAACGGATCGGTGTCGAAAACGAAAATCCATTTTGCTTACTTAGAAGTGGTTACGTTTTAAAACCTTCAAGGTAAGTGCTCGAACACGGCCTCATGATTCTTTTGATTTATGATAAAACCCGGTGAGTGCGCTAGTACTCACCTCAAACTCTTTTCAAATCTTTTCACGGATGGAGGAGGGCTGGGCCGGGCGGCGAGGGTGGAGCTGCGGGTTCTTCATGCTATGCTTCCGCGATGTTGTGTTATATCACGTACTCGATGTTGATGTATTCTTGTCCCTTATTTTGCTTTCTGATTAGGAACAAGATTTGCTATTATGTTATTATGCTGTGAGTCTCGATATGAGCATGCTATGTGGTTGACCGGTCTAGTCAACAGGGTGTAATGCTATTTTGCTTTCTTGCATTACTTATTATAAACTAAGATCATATTTCATTGAGGTTATGGTATCGATATTATTCTGTTGGTGGATTGTTTGCGCACCTCTCCCCTTTAGGATATGTCCTAGTTTTAGAGGAGATGATGCCCGATTTCATGGTCACATCTTCTTATCGTGTATGTTATATGTATCCATTCTTCCCCGCTTCTTAACCTCATTCCCTAATCACACCCCGCATCCGTGCTTTCCTCGAATCGGGCGTGACAAAAATCATTCTCATCAACATATGATACACACAAGGTTTCGGTCATCACACAAAATTTCATAACATGCTTTACTTTATACTAAATTCATAATATATACTTAGAAACATCATATAAACATAATTTCTAAACAACTTAGTACATGAACATTATTTCCTAAAATTTCATCATAAATAATAAAAGCATGTAACATATGATTTCATGGATGGAATTCAAAAAATTTAACATATATTAGAAGCTCGTAACGTTTCTAAACTTTTAATCGGAATCGATTATTGGCGGCAACGTTTTTCTACTTAAAAATTTGGAAAGGAAAAGGATGAACTCTCTCCTATTTTCTCTCTATGTTTTCGGTTATAAGGTGAGCAAAATGATAGAAGTGATGACCTTATACATTATATATACTAATGTCCCACTTGTGTGATAACTATCACATTAAATCACAATTAATTCACTTGTATTATCCTTGAACATTTCAGTCCACTTGATGCTTCAAGACAAAACTTTAATTCTCATCATATTATACTTTATCATGTAATACTCTATCACATAATTAATGTACATCTTATTCCTAAATATCACTTTCAAGAAGTTGAGAAATTTTCTATTATTTCATGTGATGTTTCGGTCCTTTTAGGGATGCAAGACAAAAATTTATACTTTATCTTATTTCATTACATCATCCTATCCTATAATTATTACCTATCATTTTCATTGTCTATCATTTTCAAAGATTGAAGAAAAATCTTTCACTTTGATCAATATGCATCGGCTATTTCACATAATTGGAATAGGAAATTCATCTTGTCTTATACTATAATTCATGAGTCATATGTGTCTTTATCAAGCATAATCCATCATTAATACTTTATAAAAAATCAATCTTTGAAAAGTAAAAAATATACAGTTTGAATTTTCCACATTTCACACTTGTTCATACTTGATTTTTCTTGTAATTTTCGGTACTCATTATGAAGGGGAAGATATTTTCATTCTTTTTTACACTAAGATACAAGGAATAATATGTCATAATCATAGTACAACATATCACTATCCTAAGGTTGGAAATTTTCTTTTCTTTCTTCATTTATCCAAAGTTTTCGGCCCCCTTCATGGACAACTCATAGCCCACTTGTTTAATTCATGATAAACCATATCTCATGCATTAATAATGTATCACTATCACAATTATTACATAGCATCATCAAAAGATAAGAATTAAATTCAATTCACACATTTTGTCCAATATTTTTGGCACTTTCATTACAAGTGGCCTTCCACTTGTGCAAATTGATAATACACCATATCTTATCCTTACTAATATCTCCTTAACATAATTATTACTATACATCATCAATTGGATTGGAATTAAATTCATTTCACACTTAAGAAACCCAAATTTTCGAAACTTATAGCAATAATGCTATACATTTTATTCTCTTGCTACATATGTCTTATATATAGCTATGTGACATATTATAATTCTTAGATGATAAATTAAATTATAGAAAATAATTAGAACAAATTTTATGTCACAAAACCCTAATTTCGAAACCCTAGTTTTCGAAAATAAGCTCACTCTAATCAATCTTTATTCCATAATTTTCTAGCATTATTTTAATGATAAATAATGCTCTTATTACATAAAATAATCATAGGAATTTAAATATTACAATTCCTTGATCGTTAGGCTAACTTATCGAATCATCTCAAACGTTGACGTTCAATGTCTCAAAACGTCCATAATCAAATCATCTCTAAAAACGTCCATAATAACGTTGTAATCACTTTATTCATTCCTTTTGGTAATAAGGAATTTAATTCTAAGCTTCGTCACTTAGAAAATAACGTAAGACTAACTATCGAAATTTAATCGACGTTAGAATTATACTTTCGAAGGAATCATATAAACTATATTCCTTAATTCACTAATCGTTAGTGAATATGATATAATAATCCTCGTATCATGTATAGTCGAAATCGACCTTTGATTATTGTTTCAATTATCGAAACAAAACCCTAATTAGCGATTTTTATTATCGTAATTTAGAATTAAAACTTCGGGATATTACACTTACCTAGCTAACTACTAACCAGTCTTAATACTACATGCCTAACTCGCATCGATATCATCATCTGACTTCTTTTGTTCATCAGATATCTCTGGTTCAGGTTCCTCTGGTGTAAGGAGGTAATCGGTGGATGAGCTGATAGACTCTCCAGAAGTGAGAAGGGATGGATCGGTATCAGATAGCATCTTACTGATGGGCAAAGGCTGTGATCGCTCACTTTTCTAACACGAAAACGTGCAAGTATAAAGGTAAGTCGAGTATCGTATCCACAGGGATTGTATCACGAAAACACAGAAACTAACTCAACAACAATTCATCATTATCCAAGAATAGATTTGGTTTATGAAGGGTTTAGGGCTTCGAATACTAAATCCAAAGCAAAAGGTAACAACTTAAAAATAAACGAAAGCAATAAACACTCAAAGATGAAATTAAGATAGAAAGACTAACCCTAGGGATACATTAATCCTACCCACAACATATGTTTATCCTGCTTTCTATTAACCAATTTTAATCCTGACAAGATGGAAGATCACATATGTAACCAACAATTTAAGTTACGACAATTGTGGCAGTTGATTACTAATTTTCCCTATTACTGTTACGTCTCTAGGTGAAAATAAGTAACTCCAAAAGAATCACAAAGAATATGCTTCCTACGAATATTCCTATCTCAGCTACGACTCAAGGCTTATTCGTATTATGAATTCAAGATCGATTGACAATTAAAACGATTAAGTAATTAATTGGCAACTAGATATGCATCAAGATTGATCAGAAATTAACACATATAATTAAGCACCAAGAATCATAAATCAATGCCTGGAAGGTAAATAGCAATAGCAGGAATCACAACATTTAGGATAGAATAATGCAAACCCTAGGATTAGAACGGAAATTAGCTAGACATAATAATCAACATAAAATAAGAATTAACCATAAAAATAAGAATTAAATAGATAAAACCCGTAGTGTAGCGTCGAAAGAACAATGGTTGGGTTCGTATCCAAACCCAAGTAACAAACGAGAAAATATGGAATTCGTTCGGACGAAATCATTCCAAAGCGATAACAATACGTAGAACTAATGTAGAACAATGAAAATCTAATGCTTAGATGAATCTAAATCAATACTAGAGTGTAAAACTATGAAAAACTGAACAAATTCGTGCTCGGAGAGGTTGGGGGCGCGGGAGCAAGCTTGGGGATATATATAGGTGCAGGAAAAATCCTAATTTTGTGCCCAACCGCCTCGCCTCACGGCCGGGCTCATGACATGACTCTGCCAACGTTCACGATTTCTCATGGCCGTCCTCGCGGCCGCGAGGTAGGTCGCTAGCTCCTGCGCGACTTCATTGTTTCACTCCGTTCTCTCGCGTCCGAACTCCGAATTGCGATCCGTTTGCGCCTATGGACTCCTATCGAGATGATATTTAATATTGTAAACTTTTCACATCCATATTTTTCATATCCATTATATCATCTTTGGTTACATATCTTTCGACTATATAACACACTTAATAGCATCGATTATCACAATAAGCGAAAAGCCTACAAAACACCAAAAAGAGAAACCCCAAGAGCAATGAGTATCTTCCAAAATATACTAAAAGCATAAAGAGTATAGACTATATAAACGCACTTAATAGATCTATTTCATCTTAATATATCATCAATAAGCGAGTAAAAGCACGTTTATCACATTTTCTTCTTCACCTCCAAACTTGAAGCATTGTTTGTCCTCAAACAAAAGAACAAACGAAAAGACAACAAAGCGAAGCCGGAATGAGCGAGCGACAACAAAGATTATTGGCAATATGTGCCTCAAAGCAATGAGCAACAAAAGATTCACATCAATGGATCAAATCACAACATCTCAACTCTTGATAGTTGCGTGATTCTCGAGCTTGAGAGTCGTCTGGGGCGCAAATAGCGCAAAAGACTTGATTATAACTTTATAAGTGTATAATGCTATATTTGGGTATCTATCTTGGATTGCTGTGAAGAAGATTAACTATTGCATTCATGAGATATGTATAGAGTGAGCATGTTTCTTGTTTTCTACTTTAGTTGTAACATGGCATAAGCATATTGATTTCAAAACGTTGAATAGAAAGCAAACCTTTGCAAGGTTTGTGCTTTGGTTTTCTGTGGGATTTGTTTTATGGTTTTTCAGAGTAAATTGGTTGTAGGGATTAGATGTGTTTGAATAGGAGGAAAAAGAAACTCACTCAATTTCTAGTCCATATTGATATTGGGTTATGAATATTGTACTTTGCTTGAATGTAGACTATTCTTCACTTGTTTGAATAATAAAGATCTCTCTTGTTTCTCTTGGTGCTTTGTATTTGACTGATTTGATTTGTAGTGCATATGCTTGTTGCATTATTTTTCTCGATGTAAGATATACAATTTGTTTTCTGAGGCTGTAGATCACTATTTTTGGTTTAACAATTGGGTTAAGAAATGTAAAACCATTTATCATCTCAAGCCTTTGAACATACACCTAATTTGTTAAAAGGAGACTGACACCTACAGTGGATGTTGATTTCTTCATGTTCCAGTACCATTCTGCATTACATGAAGTGTTGATGAAAAACAGATATAAGATATATATATATATATATATATATATATATATATATATATATATATACGAGAGGTTTGAGATTCAAGATCCCACCATTTTTCATGTTACTATCTAATTGTTGTAAATGCAAATAACTTCTTTACTTATTTCTCTTTGAGATATTCCGCTTCATAACTTTTTTGATTAATAGTTAATACGTTTTTTGTATGTAAGAAAAATGATAATATAAAGGATTTGAATATGATTTGTTACTCTTACCGTTGCTTTGAGAAAATCGATAGGGTTACTACCGTATTTTGCTCAACCTTTTGGGCTATACCATTGATGGTGTCGAGAAGGACTTTGTAGCTCTCTCTCATGTATTATGGTAAAGTACCGATTGCATCATACTCCCACCTTAATTGAAAATTTTGATTACATATACGTACATAAATTACTAAAACTCGTGTGTAACTGTTTCACGGGTTACTACACATAAAGGTGTAATAAAAAAAATAAAATCCCTAAAATGTTTATGTCCGTTTGTAATAGCACATATCTGATGCTTGTAGCAAGCAGCTCTCTATTTCTAATGATGTTTCGTCTCTTAGGTGTACAATATTGACCATTCTTACTATCTCACGTGCTTGATATATCGGATAACATCATGCTTGACTACAACGTACATTCATTGAATTGTGTGTACATATTATTTAATATGGAAACAAGTGATACCTGTTTTTGAGTTTGAGCTAACTGATGAGTACCCTCCAGTGCCTTTACTGAAAGCATACGTGATGAATTCAAAGAAACTTTCCCAGAAAGTGCATAAGAGTACGAAGAGTTCTCACCAGTCATTGGTAATACTGTTAAACTTTTCTTCATTTACCTTGTATTGTGAGGGTGTCCTCTTACCATTCGTGTGTTTCAAAGCTGATTGGCTGTAATCACAAAGCTTTTTTGTATATGGTAAATCTGAAGGAGTTTTATCATTTATGTGTTCTATATTGGAAATATTTGATGGTTTATGATAAACACAATAAATGCACATTAATTAAGAAAAAAATCTGTTATTAGTCAACCCAGAGATACTAGCAGTATATGTTCTCCATCCAAGGTGCTATCCCACTTCTGAATTGGAGGCTATTCTGTTTCTTGAACCTTTTAAGTAGCTTCTTGATATCTGATATTAATGATTCTATAAGCGATCAATGCTAAAATAATACATTAGTCAAATAATTTTCACTAGTTTGTCAATTTCTAGAAACTAAAAATCCCTGTCAAACAGCATTCATTAACTTATTTACTTCTGATAGTTTATGATTTTACAAGAATCATTGCTGAAGTGCAGTAACCTTCCCGAGGAAACATTGATGGACTTATCCACACCCCTGTAGTAAAGTGGCCTATTAGCAGTTAAGTGTGGAGTATTTGTAATATTGAGAAACTAGAACATTGTCATGGAGGTGTACAGATTGCCTCCATTGATGTTCTTGTAACTTCTGAGTCAATTATTTTTTTTAAAGACACAAACATTGCTAGTAAAGTTGCTAGATGGATACCTTTTGGATAACTCAAGTCCTTGCAAGTGCTAACTTGAGTTAACACAGTAGGTCAAAGCAATATGCCATCTATACTTTTTCTGGTCTAGCTAAGATGAATGCTAGCTAAGAGCCTAAGATGAATACTAAAAATGGTGTTATATTTGGATAATTAATCCACTAGCTGAAATGCAGTGATCTTTGGTGAGGGACTCCAATTGAAGAGGCTATAGGCGATGTGCTAAAAGCCATTGGGATCATGAGAGGACAAAATTTTCATTGCCACCAATGATGACTTTAGTAAGTTCCATAAAATGTATGCATATGATTTAAAGTGTACAGATGTTCTGGTCTTACTTTTCGGAAATAGTTGTGGGGTCATATTTTCTTCGTAATCTGGAGTGTTATATTTCCATGGATAAGTATTAAAGAGCTAACTCGGACACTGAAAATTTTCCCAATTACGTGACGAAGGTTTGATATGGATCTTCTATTTTCATGTGTTTCTCTCTACTCATGACGGGAAGCATTTCAAAACTTGTTGCACAAAGAGATGGAGCAGTCGAATGGGAGTATCCGTTCGTCACCGGCATCAATATTTCCTTTATGTTGGTCGAATGTTAGATCTCCAATCGGTGCTTAAGGGTTACGTAATGTGTATTTTATCTACAATCTTATTATTTTGTTATGTGATGTGCATAGTTTTTTCAGATAGTGATTTTGTAGGCGTAATGAAAGCAGTTGTATATTTTGTATAGTGATTACGTAGCTATAATGAAAGCAGTTGTATGTTTTGAATAGTGATTTTGAATACGGTTGAAATTGAAAAACCGTGTTGTTATTAAATTGACTTGTAATAGAAAAGCGTAGTAAATTTGGCATTAAAGCGGTATAGACTACGCGCATGGCGTAGTCTATGAGAGAAAAGCGTGATCATGGTGGGTATAGACTACGACAAAAAGCGTAGTCTGTGCGAAATTTTGTGTGATGCATGCAGGTGTAGACTACGGCGTGGCGTAGTCTAAGAGAAAAGTGGTCATGGTGGGTATAGACTACGACAAAAAGCGTGGTCTATGTGCGAAATTTTGTGTGAGTGCATCGCGTATAGACTACGGCGTGGCGTGAGTCTATGTGAGGCGTGGTCTATGGTGGGTATAGACCACTCGAGTCTATGTGCAAATTTTGTGTGTGCGTTATAGACTACGCCTAGTCTATGTGAGAAAAGGTCATGGATATATATTTTCTCTACACCACTTTTGTCTACACTCCGACGCATGCATAGACTACACATATGTGTGTAAGAATCTCTAGTAGTGAAATCACGACATCTTCGTTCGACTCATATCATAATAACCAAACACACTCAAGTGTATCAATGAGGATGTGTATACTCTTAAAGTTTAAAACACACGGAATCTACCATAAGCTTGCGGATCGTCTAATTCTCCATTGCTCAAATATGTGCTCAAGAACCAAGATCAAAAAGGTCTTTATAACAGGTTATAATGTAGGCTCTTTGGTAAGGTAGGATATATTTAGGTTAAGTGACTTATAATCCCATAATGAAAACACCATAAATATCATAAGACACAATTCTCAACTTTTCACAATTCATTTCAATACTCCACACCAAAGAGTCATTTTTCTCTTAAGAACATCACACTAATAAGTGATATACTTATCAAAAGCACTAGCTACTTACCCATTTATATTCTTTTCGCACACGTGTGCTATTTTTTTCTTTTTCTTTTCTTTTCTTTTCGAACTTATATGGGTAAGCAACTATTTTTTATTATCACTTTTCATCATCTATTTCTTTTTCTTTTCTTTCTTTTTCTCAACCCTCAGTTCTCGCAACCAAAAATCATACTATCTACATAACCCAACCAACGGCTATATGAAAGAATAAGGTAGGCTCAAACGGGCTCATCAAAGGATAATATGAATAATAGGTTAGTGTTTGGATAATATATAAGCTAAGAAAAGAATGCCTAATATCATCTCCCAATTCTTAAGCACATCAATGCAACCTCGAAAAGATCCGTAGCAAGTTCTAGAGAACACATGCTATTTCAAACTATTCACACAGAAGAAACAAGATCGCAAATATATGACAATCAAAGCTCAAGTCTCACATGTTTCAAAAATGTGATCAAGTTCTCAAAGGCTCAATACTTACAATAATCATAACATGCTTTGTCTCACAAAATCAGCTGCAATAAATTTTCTAATAAAAACAATTCTCATCATCGGCTGCTCGTCATTCAACTCAACCCCACAACAGACACGAAAGCAAAACTAAACAAAATAAATCAACGAAAAACATTAGGTTACCTCCCAACAAGTTATTAATTTAACGTCATTAGCTAGACCATCACATACCTCGATCAATCCGGTGTTTTGACAACTTCCTTCTTGCCAAACTTGTGGTTGCTCTTATACTTTGCATCCACAGCAGACAACCACTGAGTGTGGAAGTGCCCCCCCCCCAAACTTGAACGAATCACTCGGAGTTCCATACCGAGTCCATTTCTTCGTTGTAGCCTCCTCATCGACTGGTTGGTAGACATTCAATCGAGAGACTTGTCTAGCTGTGGTAGTGGTGATTGAATAGCACTTCTCATGCTCTGAACTATCGTGTTGCTTGATGGCGTCATATATTGAAGTTTTCAGCTCCTCATCATTGACACAAAACGTGAGATCACCTTCATGCACATCAATTAAAGCACGACCAGTGGCTAGGAAAGGCCGACCCAAGATTAGTGGTTGATTTTTAAAGTCAGGAATGTCTAAAATAACAAAA
Organism: Salvia rosmarinus; assembly: GCA_036937905.1. Lineage (NCBI taxonomy): Eukaryota > Viridiplantae > Streptophyta > Magnoliopsida > Lamiales > Lamiaceae > Salvia > Salvia rosmarinus. The sequence continues at coordinate 39,191,289 of CM072822.1, read as the reverse complement.
TCAGCAGGAATGACAAAGTCCCGAATTTTTACCAACACATCTTCAACTATTCCCTTAGGATATGCTACTGACCTGTCAGCCATCATCAATGAAATTTTAGTTGACTTCAACTTTCCAAGCCCCAGGTGATTGAATACAGATAAAGGCATCAGATTGATGCTCGCTCCCAAATCACACAACACGTTGGGGAATGTATGCTCAACAATCTCGCACTCCAATGTGATGCTCCCCGGATCCTTCTGTTTCAGTGGTAACTTCCTCTGTAAGATATTACTGCATTCTTCTGAGAGGTTAATTTTTTCAAATTTACCCAACTTCTTCTTGCTTGCCAATGCATCTTTGAGAAATTTAACATATCCGGGCATTTTTCTGAGCGCATCAAAGAGAGGTAAATTGATGTCAACTTTCTGGAATATCTCTTTGAATCGGGCGAACTCCTCGTCATATTTCGACTTAGCTAGCCGACTTGGGAAAGGAACGAGAGGAGTATAAGTTGGATAATTCTTCTTCGCGTCTGCCTCGCGGCCACCGTCGCAATCGCTAGGGTGGTCGCGAGCTCCTGGAGCCGTATCTATCTTGTTCATTGCGGCCGGCCTAGCGATCGCTAGCTCTTCGTCAGAGCTCTCTGGACATTTCCTCGCAAGCCGGCCTAGCGGTCGCTAGGCCGATCGCTAGCTTCTCGGGCACCGTTCTGCCTCTTTCCTCGCGGCCGGGCTAGCGGTTGCTAGCTCGATCGCAAGCTCCTCCTCATTCAGCGCATGTCCTTCTTCTCGCTCGGGATGGTTCTGGCACTCTTTCCCACTCCTCAACTGGATTGCAAAACATTGATTCTTCAGGTTTACCTCCGTAGTGCTAGGAAATTGGCCCGACTTTTGTTGCGCATTCAGCTGTGCGGCTATTTGACTGATTTGGCTTTCCATCATCTTCATGTGCTTCCCCATAGCCATCACAGTGGACTCCAGATGAGTTATCCTCTGACCAGTGCTACTGATGAAGGCGTTCTGCTGAGTCGTCAATTGTTGGTTGCTCTCAACCAACTGTTGCATCATATCCTCTAAGCTCTACTTTTTCGGCTCCTGAATCATCCCATTCTGCACTGCGAAGCCTGGAGGTTGTTGGAAGTTGTTTGGGTTGGCATACGACAAGTTAGGATGATTCCTATTGTTAGGATGGTACGCCGAATTTTCCCCAGGACGGTTCCTCTTATTTATAAAATTAACGCCCTCCATCTCGAACTGACTTTTCAAAAGAGTAAACTTCTCCATGAGATCGTCATATCTCGAGTCACTCTCTACAGCAGCTGCTTTAACCATAGGCATTCTCTCTATCGGCCATTGATAGCTATTGGCAGCCATCTCTTCTATGATTCTTCTGGCCTCCTCCACTCGTCGATTCAATAGGCATCCTCCTGCCGATGCATCCACAATGCTCCTCGTGTGAAGTGTCAACCCACTGTAGAATTGTGTGATCTGCTGCTCTTTGGAGAATCCATGCTGAGGGCATTTTCTTAATAGGCCCCTGAATCTCTCCCATGCCTCAAATAATGATTCATGTTCTTGTTGGCAGAAATGGGAGATCTCGGCTATGATCTTATGCGCTTTAGCCGGTGGAAAATATTTTGAAAGAAACCTCTCGCAAAGTTTCCCCCAACTATTGATTCCAATTCGATCCAGGCTCTTAAACCAATCCGTTGCCTGCTTGCACAGAGAAAATCCGAACATGCGCATCCGGATCGTATCTTGTGGGACCCCATTCTGCTTGATGGTGTCACATATGTTGAGGTATGTCTCAAGATGGGCATTCGGGTCTTCTGTCACTCATCCTCCGAACTGTTTTCCTTGTACCATGCTGATCAGGGCCGGCTTTAACTCAAAATTATTTGCATTCACTTCCGGGCCCCATCCACCTCATTGGAATTGCTCAGTTGGTGGTCGGTACATGTTACTCAATGATCTCGTCTCTGGAGCAGGGACAAGGAGTCCCATGTTCGCCATTTGGTGCCAGATCTCGAGAATTACGCGGTAAGACGGCACCGCTCAGAGGTACACCGCTGGGAGGTACATCCCCGTTGTTCGGATTTGCTGCCATTTCTTGCTCTCTCATTTCTCGTCTCCTTCTTCTCGGAGTGCTTTTGATCTCGGGATCTAAATATTTTTCAGGAGGTCCCTGAGATCTTGTAATCATATACTACCTAGAGAAAGAAAGAGAACTCAGCTCTGACAAGAAAAAATAAATAAAATACAATTTGAATTAATAATTCCAAATCGTCAAGTTCTTCCTATTTAATCTAAACAATCCCCGGAAACCGCGCCAAAATTTGATCGACACTTTTTCTAACACGAAAATGTGCAAGTATAAAGGTAAGTCGAGTATCGTATCCACATGGATTGTATCACGAAAACACAAAAGCTAACTCAACAACAATTCATCATTATCCAAGAATAGATTTAGTTTATGAAGGGTTTAGGGCTTCAAATACTAAATCCAAAGCAAAAGGGAACAACTTAAAAATAAACGAAATCAATAAACACTCAAAGATGAAATTAAGATAGAAAGACTAACCCTAGGGATGCATTAATCCTACCCACAACGTATGTTTATCCTGCTTCCTATTAACCAATTTTAATCCAGACAAGATGGAAGATCACATAAGTAAACAACAATTTCAGTGAAGGATTTACAATTGTGGCGGCTTGATTACTAATTTTCCTATTATCATTCGCCTCTAGATGAAAATAAGTAACTCCAAAAGGATCACAAAGAATATGCTTCCTACTAATGTTCCTATCTCAGCTACGACTCAAGGCTTATTCGTATTATGCATTCAAGATCGATTGACAATTAAAACGGTTAAGTAATTAACTGGCAACTAGATATGCATCAAGGTTGATCAGAAATTAACACATATAATTAAGCACCAAGAATCATAAATCAATGCCTGGAAGGTAAACAGCAATAGTAGGAATCACAACATTTAGGATAGAATAATGCAAACCCTAGGATTAGAACGGAAATTAGCTAGACATAATAATCAACATAAAATAAGATTTAACCATAAAAATAAGAATTAAATAGATAAACCCGTAGTGTAGCGTCGAAAGAACAATGGTTGGGTTCGTATCCAAACCCAAGTACCAAACGAGAAAATACAGAATTCGTTCGGACGAAATCATTCCAAAGCGATTAACAATACGTAGAACTAATATAGAACAATGAAAATCTAATGCTTAGATGAATCTAAATCAATACTAGAGTGTAAAATTATGAAAAACTATGAAAAACTGAACAAATTCGTGCTCGTAGAGGTTGGGGGCACGGGAGCAAGCTTGGGGATATATATAGGTGCAGGCAAACCCTAATTTTGTGCCCAGCCGCCTCGCCTCGTGGCCGGGCTCGCGGCCGCGAGCTCTGCCCGAAAACGTTCACGATTTCTCGCGGCCGTTCTCGCGGCCGCGAGGTAGGTCACTAGCTCTTGCGCGACTTCATTGTTTCGCTCCGTTCTCTCGCGTCCGAACTCCGAATTGCGATCCATTTGCGCCTATGGACTCCTATCGAGATGCTCTTTAATATTGTAAACTTTTCACATCCATATTTGTCATATCCATTTTATCATCTTTGGTTACATCTTTTCCTTGTGCATCGATTATCACCTGAAAAGCCTACAAAACACCAAAAGAAACCCCAAGAGCAGTATCTTACAAAAATAGCTAAAAGCATAAAGATCGATTACATAAACGCACTTAATAGATCTATTTCATCTTAATATATCATCAATAAACGAGTAAAAAGCACGTTTATCACACCCCCAAACTTGAAGCATTGTTTGTCCTCAAACAAAACAGAACAAACGAAAGACAACAAAACGAAAGGGAATGAGCCGAACGACAACAACAATAATGCCTCAAAGCAATGAGCAACAAAAGATTCACATCAATGAATCAAATCACAACATCTTCGTTCAACTCCGCATATCATAATAACCATAAGCACAAGCCTTCTCAAACTTTAATCCTCACGGCATATATATATATATATATATATATATATATATATATATATATATATATATAAGAATCTCAAACACTCAAGTGTATCAATGAGGATTTACTCTTACGCTTAAAAACACACGGAATCTACCATAAACTTGCAGATCGTCTAATTCTCCATTGCTCAAATATGTGCTCAAGAACCAAGATCAAAAAGGTCTTTATAACAGGTTATAATGTAGGCTCTTTGGTAAGGTAGGATATATTTAGGTTAAGTGACTTATAATCCCATAATGAAAACACCATAAATATCATAAGACACAATTCTCAACTTTTCACAATTCATTTCAATACTCCACACCAAAGAGTGATTTTTCTCTTAAGAACATCACACTAATAAGTGATATACTTATCTCAAGCACTAGCTACTTACCCATTTATAATCTTTTCGCACACGTGTGCCATTTTTTTCTTTTTCTTTTCTTTTCTTTTCGAACTTATATGGGTAAGCAACTATTTTTGATTATTACTTTTCATCATCTATTTCTTTTTCTTTTCTTTCTTTTTCTCAACCCTCAGTTCTCGCAACCAAAAATCATACTATCTACATAAACCGACCCACGGCTATATGAAAGAATAAGGTAGGCTCAAACGGGCTCATCAAAGGATAATATGAATAACAGGTTAGTGTTTGGATAATATATAGGCTAAGAAAAGAATGCCTAATATCATCTCCCAATTCTTAAGCACATCAATGCAACCTCGAAAAAGATCCAGAGCAAGTTCTAGAGAAACACATGCTATTTAAAACTATTCACACAGAAAGAAACAAGACTTGAAATATATGACAGTCAAAGCTCAAGTCTCACATGTTTCAAAAATGTGATCAAGTTCTCAAAGGCTCAATACTTACAATAATCATAACATGCTTTGTCTCACAAAATCAGTTGTAATAAATTTTCTAATAAAAACAATTCTCATCATCGGCTGCTCGTCATTCAACTCAACCCCACAACAGACACAAAACAAAAATGTATACCTAAAGCAAAACAAAACAAAATAAACCAACGAAAAACATTGGGTTAACTCCCAACAAGTTCTTAATTTAACGTCATTAGCTAGACCATCACATACCTCGATCAATCCGGTGTTTTGGTAACTGCCTTCTTGCAAACTTGTGGTTGCTCTTATACTTTGCATTCACAGCAGACCACCACTGAGTGTGGAAGTGCCCCCCCCCAAACTTGAACGAATCACTCGGAGTTCCATACCGAGTCCATTTCTTCGTTGTAGCCTCCTCATCGACTGGTTGGTAGACATTCAAGCGAGAGACTTGTCTAGCTGTGGTAGTGGTGATTGAATAGCACTTCTCATGCTCTGAACTATCGTGTTGCTTGATGGCGTCATATATTGAAATTTTCAGCTCCTCATCATTGACACGAAACGTGAGATCACCTTCATGCACATCAATTAAAGCACGACCAGTGGCTAGGAAAGGCCGACCCAAGATTAGTGGTTCATTTTTAAAGTCAGGAATGTCTAAAATAACAAAATCAGTAGGAAAGACAAAGTCCCGAATTTTTACCAACACATCTTCAACTATTCCCTTAGGATATGCGACTAACCTGTCAGCCATCTTCAATGAAATTTTAGTTGACTTCAACTTTCCAAGCCCCAGGCGATTGAATACAGATAAAGGCATCAGATTGATGCTCGCTCCCAAATCACACAATGAAGCATTGTTTGTCCTCAAACAAAAACAGAACAGAAAGAAAACGAAGGACACAACAAAAGATCAACGAGTATAGCAAAGGTGATAAACACAATCAAGCCTCGGAAATATCTTTCAACGCTCGAAAATATTAGCACACATGACGACATTAGTCAATTCAACACGAACAACGATTGAAAGCAAAAACTCATTTAGTTCAACTCTCACAAAGGCATGTGTGTAAAATATAGGATACACTCAACTCATAAAGAAATCAAGGACGTGTATACACTCATAGATCAAAGCAATGCAACATCTTACCATAGGCTTGCCATTTCTCTAATATCTCCACCGCGTCAAATGTGTTCAAATAAGGATCAAAAAGGTCTTTACATAGGTTATAATGTAGGCACATTGGTTAAGGTAGGATAATATATGGCTAAGTGACTCAAAAATATTCCAAGCACCCCCATTTATACTTTTCGACACATATGGACTTCGCCTATTTTCCTTCTTTTCCAACGTACTAAATCGACGCTTTATCCTCATAAGGTACCTATACTTTGATTAACGACCCTTTATGCTCAAAACACATAGTGAACTTATCATTGCTTTTCTTTTCTTTTCTAGAGCTCATGGGGTTTATCATTCACAACAAAGGTATTATTCTTCACCACGATGTATTTCTCTAAAAGTAATTTTTCTCGTCATAACTACATCAAAATTTCAACCCTTTTGATTCCCATATCCATCCTCACCTCCTATCATCCGGTTAATCGAAAGAATAAGTCTAATAAAAGCTCAAAGAAGGCGACAAATGGTATACATCATCGGGTTAGTGTTTGGGTGAATATGTGGTTAACAAAGATGGCCTTTATCCTTTCCAAATTGAAACACATATTGCGGTCTCGATACGTAAAACGGCAAGTTCTAGAAGAGAATCACATGCATGATATCACACAATTAAAAGAAACTGTATCAAGATATATATACAGTGAAGCTCAAGTCTCATAGGATAAGCAAATGGTGAAAAACAACAAGCTTAAGCAATCTCAAGTCATTCATGCGTCATTTTCTAACATATCATGTGCACTATCATTAAATTTTACAAAAAAAATTTCTATCGTCATTGGTCACATGGATTAAAACACTTCACTTAACTCGTTGATCGACAGACACAACACGAAAAGAAAGACAAAGACACGGCAAAAAAGCAACACAAACGAAAAACAAAACAAAACACAAAAACAAAACAAGAAAACGTTAGGTTACCTCCCAACAAGTGCTTAATTTAACGCCTTTAGCTAGACCATCACTAACCTTTCTCAATCCGCGTTTTGGTGGCAAATGTAAATCTTTCCCAATTTGTGGATTCTCCCATACTTAGATTCACGGATGACCACCACCGACCATGGAAGTGGCCACCTTAAACTTGTAACAATACCGCCAATCTAAAGTACGGATTAACGGGATCACATTATTAAATGTGGATTAAGAACATAATGACCAACAACCTTTCAAGACTTCAAACTGTTATAGATAAACACACAATGATTTCATACAAACTAGACCAACAGATCATCAACAAAAGAATTCAACTGATCTGAAGGTAACATAAGTAATATCCAAAAATATAACAAAGTGTTTTCAACAGCGGAAAGCATGTGAATGCATATATGAGATATACATTCAAGGTAAACTATCAGTGACAAAAACTCCGATTGCTCAACACTTGTCCATCCATCAACAACTCAACCTGCACATTTAAAAACAAATATGCAGGGCTAAGTACAAGATTGCACTTAGTGGACTCATGCCAAAATCATTTCATTAAATTACACTGCCCATTAGTATAACACGAGGATTTTAGTTGAAATAACTCGTGAATACCAAAACACTTTATCATTTCTCAAAAGATTAAATCGGCGGGCATTTTCGATTCAGATGATCCGTATCATTTACATAACTGCTCATAATCGATCTCACGCCGTAGAAGTAGGCCTCTTCACCGACGCCGCGACCGGCCGAAGATGTTGCTATCGGCTCACAATCTTCTAGCGTTTGGATCGCTCGCTCGATTGGCCATCCGTTCGTGGATGAAAAGTCATAAAAATTCACTTTGTTCCCAATTCCTTTGTAAGCTAACCTGAATCTCAAGTAAATTTCAATCTCTATCGGTGATAGATTTCGTATTCCATGCAGACGTACAATTTCCTCGACATATAGTCGGGCTAACTTGTCGGATCCATAGGTGATTCAATTGGTAGGAATCGAGCACATTTTGTAAGGCGATCCACTACTACCCATATAGCGTTGTTTCCTTTTGTGACTTTGGTAAACCCATTACAAAGTCCATAGCTATGTCGTCCCATTTCCATTCGGGTATTTCCAAAGGTTGCAGCTTTCCATATGGCCTTTGATGTAATGCCTTCACTTGTTGACAAGTTAGGCAACGTTCGATGAAAGAGGCTATATCTCTTTTCATTCCTTCCCACCAGAACTTTCCTCGTAAGTCTTGGTACATTTTAGTACTGCCTGGGTGGGCGGTATAAGGAGTATCATGAGCTTCACTCATGATTTCATTTCTAAGCTCGTTATTGTTTGGAATGCATAGCCTTTCTTCAAACAATATAGCGTTATCAGATGCTTCTTTGAAACCTTTTTGTTCTCCCATTCTCACTTTAACCCTTATCTTTTCTAGTTCTTCATCATTTCTTTGTTCTTCTATGATTTTATTCCTTAAATCAGACATCATAGTAAGTGTAGCAACGTTACCCATGATTGTCTTTGGTAGTTCAACTATCTCAATTGACATCTTCTTAAACTTTTCAATGAGTTTTCCTTCCTTTGTCAAGAGACATCCATGTTTTGATTGACCTTTACGACTTAAGGCATCAGCTACTACATTAGCTTTCCCGGGATGATAGTTTATGCCACGATCGTAGTCTTTACTAGTTCGAGCCATCTCCTTTGTCTCATGTTCAGATCTTTTGCTCGAAAAAGTATTTTAAACTTTGTGGTCAAGAAGATTTCACATCTCACCCGTAGAGATGATGTTCCAAATCTTTAAGGCGTGAACCACAAATGCCAGCCCAAGTCACGAGTCGGGTAGTTCAACTCATGTGGTCTAAGTTGCCGTGATCGTAAGCTATTACCTTCCTTCTTGCATTAATCGCAACCAAGTCCATTCTTGGAAGCATCAAGATAAATAACATATTCTTTGTTCGAACTGGGACGCTAACACCGGTGCACTAGTCGGTTTTCTTTAACGCTTGGAAACTTACCTCACACTCATCGCCTATGTAAATTTAATCCCTTCGGAGTAGTTGTGTCATTGGCCTTGCTATCTTGGAGAATCCTTCAATGAATCTTCTATAGTAACCACTAATCCTAGAAAACTCCGTTTCATTCGAGTGGTCGGTGTTTTCCATCCTTGTCTGACCCTCGACCTTTGCTTCTGATCAACTTTTATTCCTTCCACGACACAATGTGTCCAAGGAATATTACTTCCTTAAGCCAAAATTCACACTTGCTGAATTTAGCATAAAGTTGTTCGCCCATAGGTCTCAGAACAATCGCTCTCAAGTGTTCCCTATGTTCCTCCTCGTTCTTCGAGTAGATGAGAATATCATCTATGAAGACTAAGATAAACTTATCCAAGTATGGATGGAACACTCTGTTCATAAGATCCATAAATAAGGCAGGTGCATTGGTTAGTCCGAACGGCACTACTACAAACTCGTAGTGGTCATATCTTGTTCGAAATGCCGTCTTAGATATATCCTCTGGTCGCACCTTTAGTTGATGGTAGCCTGACTTAAGATCGATTTTCGAGAATACGCTTGCACCTTTTAACTGATCGAATAAATCGTCAATCCTTGGTAGTGGTTATTTGTTCTTAAGCGTCAGTTTATTTAATTCTCGATAATCAATACACATCCTTAACGAACCATCTTTTTTCTTGACAAACAGGACAAGCGCTCCCCATGGTGAAACACTTGGTCTAATAAAACCCAAGTCTAATAATTCTTGAATTTGAATTTTCAGCTCTTCGAGTTCCTTGGGTGTCATTCTGTAAGGCGCTTTTGATACTGGAGCTGATCCCGGCTCCAGATCAATTGTGAATTCTAGCTGTCTGTCTGGGTAGTCCCGTATAATGTGTCGGGAAAGACGTGCTGAAATTCGGAACAATTTCCACGCCTTCACCCTTGTTTTCGCTTTTCTTCTCTATTTAGATAGACAATGAATGCTTGACATTCCTTTTGTTCATCATTCTCCGTGCTTGAGTGCGGATATTATTGGGATTTTCTTTCCCATACTAATCCCATAGAAGTTCGTAGCTTCTTTTCCGGTGGTTGCATCGAAATTCTTCTTTCCTCAGATAAGATCGTGGAATGGTTTTCGCCAACCAATCCATTCCTAAGATTATATCTACATCCCCCATGGGTATTACGCTCAAGTTATTTGCTAGAACCTTAAGTGAGCCTAAGTTCAACTCTAAGTTCGAGCAAGCCCGTAACGGTCATAATACCTCCTACGGTGATGAGATTCTAATTTCTGATTCGCCTCTTCGTTTTAAGTTCTAACATATCAACGCATGCTTTTGAAATGAAAGAATCGAAGCACCAGACGAATGTAAGATAATAGGTATATTGCAAAGTAATCCCATACCCGCTAGGTTACCTTGGTTCTCGCTGCTCGACGCCTATGTAGCGCATAGGCTCGGCTCGAGCCGGTCATGGCCGGCGAGGTGCTTGCCTCTGTTGATATGGCTGCTTTGTTGCCACGGTTCTTTGCTATCTCTCTGCGTCACTCTTTGCCACTCGCCTGCTTCTTCTTCTGTGGTCGGATAATGAATTTCCCTATATGAGTTGGGTGCTCGCCTTGGTTTGGCCTTCCCATAGTTATCTGGCGAATCCCAGGGCATTCATTTGCAAAGTGGCCCCTCACGCCACACTTATAACAAATGAAGTTTCCAGCCAAGCACACTCCCGCGTGTCTCTTGTTACATTTTGGGCATGGCGGAATCCTTACTATTTCCTGGGTAGGTGGAGTAAATATGGGTCTTCTCCACTGCCTCTTGGGCCATGTTATTCGCCATGGTCTCAGATCCATTATTAAAGCCTCCTCGGTTGAAGTTGTTGTTATTAGAACTTCCTTCCCATTTGCGCTTTCCCTTGTCACCGACATTCTGTGACTGAGTCGGTGCAGGTTTCTCTTCGGGCATTGCAGCCTCTATGTCCAAAGCTCTACCAAGAGCTTCCGTATATGTTAAGTCGCCATGACTTGCCAGCGACATCCTTATCTCATGTCTCGATCCCCGCCTCGAATTTTTCTCGATATTTTCATGTCAAGACTCACTAAACCGGGCGATCTAGACATATCGCAGCAATCGGTCGTACTCAAATGACCGACATCTTGTCTCGCCGTGGTGAAAAATTCAACATCCTTTTTCTTCCGATAGCTTTTGGGAATGTACTTATCATACATTTCGCTTTGAAGTCATCCTGTGAAGTACTCCATTTGTTCCGGGGTCGGCCTTCCTTCTTGCCTCCCACCGTAAATCACCGGTCCGTGAGTTGAACGAATGCAAGATAACATCTCTTGCGTGGTACAACGAAGGAAATCAAAATTGCTCAATTGCCCCGACCCACTGCTCGGCATCCTCGTGGCTTCCTCACCGCTTGAAGGAGGCGGGTTTTGTCTTAAGAAGAGTTCTTCCACTCTACGGTCGGGTGGAGGTGGGGGTGGCACTGGAATCTCCTCACTTTCTGCCCGTGGTATCCTGCCTCTGCCCCTACCTCTTCCTCTACCTCTGCCCCTCTCTTCTTGCTGAGGTGCACGTCTGGGCGGCATTCTGTTAATAAAACGTAGTTAGCGTTTGAATAACGTTTATCGAAATTCAGTATACATAACATCTTTATACAATCGTATCGTAAAATAGTTCTTTGATAACCATTGATTCCCTATGTACACATCTTTTATCATCTAGGGTCATCATATATATATATGAAAATTGCCTCGATTGAGGACTATTATGTACAAGTCATAAGACTTCAAAAAGATCTCATAGCGTTTACAAAGTGCTATGCTTCTATAGTTACTGCTAGAGCATCTCTAGTTACACTATACACATGCTATTTTTCACTACTATGTTTTCTCTAACCATACTATCTATAGTATGATTTGCTATTTATTCTTTAGGTTTTGACGTTGTTGAGTGTCCTTCATCCGAGTCATATTCTTCGCTTGGAAACTTGCGACAGTGTCCAAATATGTCCTTGCCTCGTACATCAAGTAATTCAACTCTTTTAAAGGGCCGGGTAATCTTTGCCTCGCTTCTCCATGAGACCGTAATCCTTTGTCGCCGCTTTCTCTTCTTGCATAACCGATGGGGTAGGATATGGGTTGATATATTGCCTTCATAGTGCCTCTTTCCCTTCGTGTCCTCGTGCTATGTATATTGTTGAGGAAAGGTTCTCACAGGTGCTGCTCCATACATATCATATGTAATCTTGAGATGGTTGACAAATCCTGTTAGATATGTCAGAATCTCCAAATTCTCTTTATAGATAACATATTCTTTTGCCACTTCACGTGCATATTCTTGCCGACTGTTGGCGATCGAACGAGTCGCTGGATACCATCCAAAGCTGTTATTCCATGGTAATGAGCTTTCATCCAGAGGCGCAAGAACTCATCCAGGAATTGCCCTATATCGGTGCCTGGTCTATAATGAAAGAATCTATACTCGAGCTCCTCGTTCGAAACCTTTCCTTTTCCTGCCATCTGAATACAGACAGTACTAACGTAAGTCTATCTAAACATATCTGATAAGCAGATAAGGCAAACTGGATATATCTGTTAAGCAGATAAGGCAAACACATCTGATAAGCAGATAAATGTTTACATCAAAGTTCCTATGTTCATCCTACATCATAGTTTCACTTATGAGATCCTTACTTTAAATTTTCTAAGTTCTTTGCTCTTAGCAAATTTTTTCAGTCTAACTTCAACTGTTCCCCACGAATTCTGGGGAAGGATTCAGGATTTCTGTCCTTCATATGAAATGAATTTCGTTGCAATAAGAGTACGTGATCGAAAACCGTTCGCAAAACGGAGTTCAAACGAATGAGGGAGGTTCAAAACAAAAATACTGCGCAGTGCAGTTTTCTGCCTGCGCGACCGTACGCCGTGAATTACTCCTTTCCAGATAAAAGGCCTTATAGAAGGGAGCTTCCTCAACTCATAGCTACATAGCTACAAGAACAAGGAGCTCATAAAGAAACAAGGAGCTTCCTCAACTCATAGCTACATAGCTACAAGAATAAGGAGCTCATAAAGAAACAAGGAGCTACCAAGGCAACTAAGAGTTAAAGAGCTAAAAGAACAAGTAGCTTCCTAGCTCGAAAGGTCGCCCCATGTCTCATTCCTCGGGTGCCTTCGGAATGTTGGGGCAGCGAACTCCTAGCTTCATAACAACAATTAGAAGAAAGAAAAGAAAGACTGGAAAGTAAGGATTTCATACCTTCTAAATAAAGGAACAAAAGGAACAAATAGAGCAAAAGAGTTAAAGAGTTAGTGCTTAGCTCCAAGGTTTAGCTCAGTTAGTGAGTTAAGAGTTAAGAATTTTACCGATTAGTAGCTCCGTGATTGCGAGCTCATGCTCCTTTTCATACGAATTTCTTTTCAAAACTCGTTTAGTTTTCTATTTTTCATATCGAACTTACGTATCTTGCTCCTTTGATCTCCTCCTTTGCTTTCATCCTTCTGTCGTTGAAAACTCAGGTTCGTTTCCAACTAACTTTTCGTTCGTTAGTAAATCAATACCTCACTATTGTTCTCGTATGAGGGATAAAGTTTCCCTAATTCGTACTTCTATGTTCAAGAGGTGAGCATGCTTCTTAGAGCATCTATGTTCTTTTGGGAATAACATACCCACTTTCAAAATAAACTGTAAAACTTTGAATAAACATTTCAAAAATCATAACATAACTTCTGTATTCATGTTTTGATAACTCAAGCATCACTTTTGACATTACCATGTCAACTATTTCTCATTCTCTGTAAACTCTGTTTCATCTCACTGATAACTCATTATCATATCACTTTTGACATAAAATTGTCAACTTTTCTCATAACACTGAAAAATTCTTTTTGGAATACATTCCAAAACTTTCATAACTTTCACTGTTTTCAAAATATGAGTTCAATCTCATTTTCAAAACTTTCAAGTTCAACTGTTTCAACTTTCAACTTTCAATCTCAAACTGAGAAAATAATTTACCTCTTTCCCGGTTGAGCTTGACGTGATGGAGAGTTGAGCACAATCAGCTGATCTCTAGAAGTCTAGTGACTCAATCTAGACTTGACTTTTGAAAGAAAGTTTTGGTTTAAAAAGAAAGATCCGCTCTGATACCAACTGTAATAGCCCGCCAATCTAAAGTACGGATTAACGGGACTGTTACTATTAAACAGGGATTAAAAACATAATGACCAACAACCTTTCAAGACTTCAAACTGTTATAGATAAACACACAATGATTTCATACAAACTAGACCAACAGATAATCAACAAAAGAATTCAACTGATCTGAAGGTAACATAAGTAATATCCAAAAATATAACAAAGTGTTTTGAACAGCGGAAAGCATGTGAATGCATATATGATTTATATACATTCAAGGTAAACTATCGACGACAAAACTCCGATTGCTCAACACTTGTCCATCCATCAATAGCTCAACCTGCACATTTAAAAACAAACATGCAGGGTTAAGTACAAGATTGCACTTAGTGGACTCATGCTAAAATCATTTCATTAAATTACATCGCCCATTAGTATAACACGAGGATTTTAGTTGAAATAACTCGTGAATACCAAAACACTTTATCATTTCTCAAAAGATTCGCTCGCGGGCATTTTCGATTCAGATGATCCGTATCATTTACATAATCGTTCATAATCGATCTCACGCCGTAAGTAGGCCTCCTTCTACCGACGCCGCGACCGTCAAGATGTTGCTATCGACTCACAATCACATAGTCGGGGATTCGCATCGACTAGATCTATGACCGCCGATGATGTTGCTAACGGCTCACGGTCATTTAGGTGTACACGTTAATCCTGGCCGTGAATTCGTGATCCGACTAGATCCGATATCGATTTTCGATAAAGTTGGGAGCTACCCAACAACTGATTCACATTCATAGTTGGCTCGCCCAACCACATGATAGGATACATACGTTAAAACATAAATACTTTGGGCATGTAATCAATAACGTTCAGTAATCATTTTCAACCGAAAGTCGGTAAATAAATACTTTTCAAGAAAGCGTCGTAAATAAAAGGGTTTTCGAGTAAACACCACCTCGTATAATGAAGGTATTTTCACTACGGTTTCCTTTCTACGTCGAATGCTCAAGTCCACGTATCACCTTAACGTAAGAATTATTTTAGTATGTCGGTTACGTTCGATAGAGATGAACATAGTCTATAACGCTCTACGCGTCAAATAAGGCTAACGCCGACTTATTTCGACGCTTCCTAATCAATAAATGTCGATTATGAATTTTCTCAATTTATAAGAGATATTCTACCTTTTAGTATATAACGACGCTTTAATGTACTTACGTAACGTAAGTTACATTGTTGCTAAACATACTTCGTCACATAGATCACGACATCGAATTACGTGCCCTTTGACCTTGGTCAACGTTTTTGTCAACTATTTTGACTTAGTCAACATTTAGTCAACAATTTTGACTTTAGTCGACTCAAAGTCAACATTTGACTTTTCAATTTCTTATGAAATTTATTATTTTATGTGCAATTCTTGTTCCAAAATTCTATAAAATCATACTATGTCTAAAACATTATTTTAGATCATATTATGTAACTATACTTGATAAAATAAATTTATAACATTAATACACATAAGGTATAGTTTTCATCATCATAATTAATCAACTAAACATTTTTCAAAATTCCAATAAATTCACATAACACTTAATCATCCTTAATTATCCTTATTATAACATAATTGTTATTTATTATGAACTATTGAATTTAATTTACCTAAGTCATATTCAAATTTTCGACTTAGGTCCAAATAATTTTATAAATTTCAATAAATTCCTACAACCATATATTATGAATCTACATCATCAATATGATATGATAACACTTAAACATGGTTTATATCACAACCTATTATCATATACTATAATTTTGAAATTCATGAACTTAGGTACTAAAGTTTTCCAAAATTCTATATAAATTCATATAAAACATTTAATACCCTAGATTATTATTTCATGCTCAAATTAACAATTAAAAATCAAAATCATCAACATATACTACCTACATGATTTCGGTCAACATATAGATTTGATATTATGTTTAATTTTGTGATATAATTATACTACATACTTAATAACATAGTATAAACATGATATCTAAACATTATTTAAAATTTTCGAACATATCACATGAACAAACTAAGCTTATAACATAAATTCTAATGTATGTATGAAGCTCGTAAGAAATCTAACCTCTTAATCGGATTAGAATTGATCGGCGAACGTTTATTTGTTCTAAGCTTGGGTTTGAAGGATTGGAGAACACTCTCTCTTTTCTCTCTATATTATTTTCGAAATTTTGGTATGTGATGAAGAAACGAAGGCCTTCATGGGGTATTTATAGACTTAGGCCACTTGTTTTTAATTATTATATGAAAATATCTAATGTACACTTGTACCAAATCTTATCTTTATCCTTATCATATCTTATCTAAATCCTTATCATATCTTATCTAAATCCTTATCATGTACAACTCATCATGTACCTTATCCCTTAATTAGATTCATTGTATCATAGTTGTCATTTAATTAAATAATTTGTAACATTTTAATATATATATATATATATATGTAGGTGTCGGCTATATCACATAGCCTAGAATTAAATTTTTATTTTATTACTATATTATATACCTTATTATGTTATATTATTACTTAATTAATAAATTGTATCATAAATATCAAAATTAAAGAAATTATTACATTATATAATATTTGTGACATTCTCGGCCATGCCTTAATTAATTAGGTTTAATTTTTTATTTTTTTCCTATTATATATTATATCATTATCATATTATAAAGTTACTTTGGAAAAGACAAATATTTCAACTATACAAGTGGCCTTAATATATAGTGTGAAATCAAAATATTTAATCCTATTTTTTTTCAAGAATTTCGGCCCCTTCATTAATGAGCCATGGATTACTTGATCAACTTGTTAATTAATACTACTTTACAACTCATATAAGATAAGATCCAACTCATGACCATTCATTAATTATAGGATAAACCTTATCCTATAAAATCTTATCACAATCTTTAAAAATTTAGTCCACTGCACAAGTGTCCCCCACTTGTGCCACTTGATATAATACTATATATTATCCTTAATAATATCATTTTAATGTAAAATTATCATAGGACCATAATTGGATAGCAATTAAAATTAATTAATACTATAAGCTCACATTTTCAAAAATTAGGGTTACATATGCTAAATATTTTATTTTCTTGTAATAAATAGCTAACACATGGCTATGTGTCATATTATAATCCCTAAATGATGATTTTAATCATAGAAAAATATTTAAAACAATTTAGATTCACAAAACCCTAATTTTGGGAAATTAGGGTTTTCGAAACCCTAATTATTGGGGCTTTAAATTCTATAATTCCCTAGCATTATTTTGATGATAAATAATGCTCTTATATCATCAAATAATCATAGAAATTTGAATTTTATAATTCCATGATCATTTGACTGAGTTATCGACTCATCTCTAAAAACCAACGTTTGAAACGTCTCAAAATTCTCATAGACGAATTATCTCTAAAATGTTCAAAATAAAGTTGTAACAACTTTATTTATTCCCATAATAATAGGAATTTCGAAATTAAGCTTAACTGCTTAATAATACTGTAAGACATGACTGTCGAATTTATCCGACGTTAGAACATTACGTCCGAAGGAATATCAGAACTTATATTTCTTAATTCACTAAGCATCTGTGAATATCACACAAAAATTATCCAATTATGCTTGGTCAAAGTCAAGTGTTGACTAATTAAGATTTTAATTATCGAGCTTAAAACCCTAATTACGATTTATATTATCGTAATTACGTATTAAAATTATGGGATATTACAAAACTTGAACGATACACTCGGAGTTCCATGCCGAGTCCACTTCTTCCTTCTCGCACTTCCTCGATTGGCGAGTACCCTCTAGCGCGGCGTGTGCGGCGATGGCGATCGTGATCGAGTAGCAATCTTCCGGCTTTTCACTGTCGTGTTGCTTGATGGCGTCATATATGGAAATCTTGAGCTCCTCATCGTTAACACGAAACATGAGATTACCTTCCTGCACATCAATCAAAGCACGACCAGTTGCTAGAAAAGGTCTGCCCAGGATTAGTGGTTGTTGTTTGAATTCGGGAATATCTAAAATCACAAAATCGGCAGGAAAAACAAAGTCCCGAATTCTTACCAACACATCTTCGACGATACCTTTAGGATATGTGACTGACCTGTCAGCCATCATCAGTGAGATCTTCGTCGGCTTCATCTTTCCTAGGTGCAGCCGGTTGAATACGTTCAAAGGCATCAGATTGATGCTCGCCCCCAAGTCGCACAACACATTTGGAAAAGTATGCTCGGCGATCTCGCATTCTAACGTAAAACTGCCGGGATCCTTCTGTTTCAGAGGCAGCTTCTTCTGCAAGACGGCACTGCATTCTTCGGATAGGGTAATTTTTTCAAATTTCCCCAATTTCTTCTTGCTTGTAAGCGCGTCTTTTAAAAATTTCACGTATCCCGGCATGTTTCGCAGCGCTTCAAAGAGAGGCAAATTGATTTCAACTTTTTGAAAAATCTCTTTGAAACGAGCAAACTCCTCGTCATATTTCGATTTGGCTAGTCGACTCGGCACGGACCGGAGGAGGTACGTGCGAAGATTTTCTTCTGGGGGTGCCTCACGGTCGACCTCACGATCGCTGGTCAGGTCGCGAGGGATCTGCTCTGCGCTGTAATCCTTCTTCACGTGCGAGCTTGCGGGCGCGAGTTCTCGCGCTGACACTTCATCAGAATACTTCGCGGTCGTGCTTTCGGGCGCTGGGTCGCTCGCGAACAACTCGGGCGCATAACGATGGCTCGTGGTCGGTGCGGCGGCGCGTGCTCGGTCGTGAGCTTCTATGGGGAAAACTCTGGACTCCTCGCGATCGGGCTCGCGGTCGCGAGCTCGGTCGCGAGTTTCTGCTCCAGTTTACTTTCTTGCTCCGTATGGCTTGGGTAAGCTTGTCCACTCCTCGTCTGGATGGCGAAGCACTGATTTTTCGGGTTCACCTCCGTATTACTCGGAAATTGGCCCGTCTTTTGTAGTGCATTCAATTGTACGGCTACTTGACCAATCTGATTTTCCAACATCTTTACGTGTTTTCCCATAGCCGTCACAGTCGACTCCAGATGAGTTATTTTCTGCCCGGTACTGCTTATAAATGCACTCTGTTGAGTCGCCATCTATTGCACCATATCTTCTAAACTTGGCTTCTTCGGCTCTTGGATCATACCATTCTATACCGTGAAGCCTGCTGGAGGTTGCTGAAAATTATTCGGGTTGGCATATGACAGGTTCAGATGATTTCTATTGTTTGGAGTGTATGCCAGATTCTCCCCCTGACGGTTCCTTTGATTTGTAAAATGTACGTCCTCCGTCTCAATCTGACTCTTCAACAGAGTGAATTGCTTCATCCGCTCGTCGTATCTCGAATCAGCCGCGATGGTCGCTGCTTTAACCACTGGCGTTCTCTCCGTTGGCCATTGATAGCTGTTGGCAGCCATCTCCTCTAAAATACGGCTCGCCTCATCTACTCGTCGGTTCAATAAACAGCCCCCTGCCGATGCATCCACAATGTTCCTCGTCTGAAATGTCAGTCCACTGTAGAACTGCGTGATTTGTTGCTCCTTGGAGAATCCATGCTGTGGACATCGCCTCAATAGACCTCTGAATCTCTCACATGCCTCGAATAGTGATTCGTCATGGTTTTAGCAAAAATGGGAGATTTCGGCGATGATCTTCATTTCGCCCGGCGGAAAATATTTCGAGAGAAACTTCTATAAAGTTTTCCCCAAGTGTCACTTGCGATTCGGTCCAAACTCTTGAACCAATCTTTCGCTTTGATTGCAAGAACGAGAAACCTAACATGCGCATCCGGATCGTGTCTTGTGGTACCCCATTCTATTTGATGGTGTCACAAATATCGAGAAAGGTCTCGAAATGCGTATTCGGTCTTGATGACTCCTCCCAAACCGCACTCCTTGGACTATCTTGATCGGGGCGGCTTGACCAAAATTGTTTGCATCCACGTGCGGGCCCCATCCGCCTCCTTGGGACTGTTCAGTAGGAGGTCGGTATATAAAGTTCAGTGGTCGCGTCTCTGGAACAGGGACAAGGAGTCCCATATTCGCCATCTGGCGCTGCATTTCTGCGAAATCAGCTAGCATGCATGTAGCTTGTTCGGGAGGAATGCCCCCATTCTGTGGATTAGCTGCCATTGCAGCCCGTCTCTTTTCTCGTCCTCTTCTCCTTTGAGAGCTATCGATCTCGGGATCTAATAATATTTCAGGAGGTCCCTGAGATCTTGTACGCATAAACTACTTGGAAAAGAGAGAATTCAGCTCTTGCAAAAATAAATAAATAATATAATATATAACTTGAATTAATAAATCCAAATCGTCAAATTATTCCCATGTAATCTTAACAATCCCCGACAACGGCGCCAAAATTTGATCGCTCACTTTTATAACACTAAAAAGTGTAAGTATATAGGTAAGACGAGTATCGTATCCACAGGGATTGTATCACGAAAATATAGAAGCTAGCTCAACGATAATTCATCATTATCCAAGCAACAGATTTGGTTTGGTAAGATATTAGGGCTTCGGAATTTAATTCAAAGCAGATGTAACCATGCAGAAATATAAAATAAAGCAATAAAATCACGGATGATAAAACAGATAAAAAGACTAACCTTAGGGATGCATAAATCCTATCCACAATGTATGTTTTTCCTGTTTCCTATTAGCCAATTTTAATCCAGACAAGATGGAAGATCACATATATAACCAACAACTTCAGTTACGACAATTGCGGGTCAGAGATTACTAGTTTTCCCTATTCTTTATACGTCTCTAGGTGAAAACAAGCAACCCAAACATATCACAAAGAATAAGCTTCCTCGTATGTTCCTATCTCACCTCGACTCAAGGTTTATCTCAGATCATGCATTCAAGATCGATTGACAATTAATACGATTCGTAATTAATCGCAACTAGATATGCATCAAGATTGATCGAAATTAACACATATAAATAAGCACCAAGAATCATGAATCAATGCCTGGAAGGTAAATAGGGATCACAGGAATCACAACGTATAGGATCGGATCATGCAAACCCTAGGATTAGAATATAAATCTAGCCAGACATAATAAACGGAATAAAATACGATTTAAGCGTAAAAATAGAAATTATATAAATGAAACCCGTATTGAAGCGTCTGATGAACAATCGTTGGGCTTGAATCCCAACCTCAGCGAAAAACGGAAAACAATTGGACAAAACGTTCCGAATGATAACACAGCGATAAACTAAACTAGAACAACGAAAAAATTAAAGCTAGAACTAAACGGGATGAACACTAAAGACTAAAAGCATAAAACCGAGGAAAAAGGCGTGGCGTGTGCGGGGCGTCTAGGTCTGAGGAGGCGCAAGGGGTGTGCTCCCCTATTTATAGAACTAGGGCGAAACCTTAATTTCTCTTCAGCCGCGCCGTCTCGCGACCTCTCCTCGCGGTCGCTAGCTCGACCGCGAGGCATCACCCGTGCGCCTCCTCTCTCGCATCCGCGCGCAATTGGCTTCCCTCGCGACATGGCTAGCGGCCGCTATCCATGGTCGCGAGAATTTGGGCAGTGGCTATCTCGGCTGGGCATGCTCGCGTGCACGAGGTCGTGGTCGCGGTCTCGCTGGGCGCTCGCTAGGTTGAACCTCGCGACCAGCCTAGCGACCGCAAGGCTGGTCACTAGAAACTGGACAGATCGCTATTTTCGCCTCGTGCTTCGTTCCTTGCTTCGATTATCAACTCATAAACCTACAAAACACCAAAATAACACCCAAGAGCAGTATCTTCTAAAATAGATAAAATCATTAAGATCCGATACATAAACGCATTTAACAGACCTAAAAATCATCTTTAAATAACATAAATAAACGTGTAAAACGTGCGTTTATCACACAACACGTTGGGGAATGTATGCTCAGCAATCTCGCACTCCAATGTGAAGCTCCCGGATCCTTCTGTTTCAGTGGTAACTTCCTCACGTAAGACGACCGCATTCTTCCGAGAGGTTAATTTTTCAAATTTACCCAACTTCTTCTTGCTTGATGCATCTTTGAGAAATTTAACATATCCGGGCATTTTTCTGAGCGCATCAAAGAGGTAAATTGATGTCAACTTTCTGGAATATCTCTTTGAATCGGGCGAACTCCTCGTCATATTTCGACTTAGCTAGCCGACTTGGGAAAGGAACGAGAGGAGTATAAGTTGGATAATTCTTCTTCGCGTCTGCCTCGCGGCTACCCTCGCGACCGCTAGGGTGGTCGCGAGCTCCTGGAGCCGTATATATCTTGTTCATCGCGGCCGGGCTAGTGGGCGCTAGCTCTTCGTCAGAGTTCTCTGGACATTTCCTCGTAGCCGGCCTAGCGGTCGCTAGGCCGATCGCTAGCTTCTCGGGCAACCGTTCTGCCTCTTTCCTCGCGGCCAGGCTAGCGGTTGCTAGCTCGGTCGCAAGCTCCTCCTCGTTCAGCGTATGTCCTTCTTCTCGCTCGGGATGGTTCTGGCACTCTTTCCCACTCCTCAACTGGATGGTAAAACACTGATTCTTCGGGTTTACCTCCGTAGTGCTAGGAAATTGGCCCGACTTTTGTTGCGCATTCAGCTGTGCGGCTATTTGACTGATTTGGCTTTCCATCATCTTCATGTTCTTCCCCATAGCCATCACAGTGGACTCGAGATGAGTTATCCTCTGACCGACTGCTCTTGATGAAGGCGTTCATTGAGTTGCCAATTGTTGGTTGCTCTCAACCAACTGTTGCATCATATCCTCTAAGCTCTGCTTTTTCGGCTCCTGAATCATCCCATTCTGCACTGCAAAGCCTGGAGGTTGTTGGAAGTTGTTGGGGTTGGCATACGACAAGTTAGGATGATTCCTATTGTTAGGATGATACGTTGAATTTTCCCCAGGACGGTTCCTCTGATTTATAAAATTAACGCCCTCCATCTCGAACTGACTTTCCAAAAGAGTAAACTTCTCCATGAGATCGTCATATCTCAAGTCACTCTCTACAGCAGCTGCTTTAACCATAGGCATTCTCTCTATCGGCCATTGATAGCTATTGGCAGCCATCTCTTCAATGATTCTGCTTGCCTCCTCCACTCGTCGATTCAATAGGCATCCTCCTGCCGATGCATCCACAATGCTCCTCGTTTGAAGTGTCAACCCACTGTAGAATTGTGTGATCTGCTGCTCTTTGGAGAATCCATGTTGAGGGCATTTTCTTAATAGGCCCCAGAATCTCTCCCATGCCTCAAATAATGATTCATCTTCTTGTGGGCAGAAATGAGAGATCTCGGCTATGATCTTCTGCGCTTTAGCCAGCGGAAAATATTTTGAAAGAAACCTCTCGCAAATTTTCCCCCAACTATTGATTCCAATTCGCTCCAGGCTCTTAAACCAATCCGTTTCCTGGTTGCACAGAGAAAATCCGAACATGCGCATCCGGATCGTATCTTGTGGCACCCCATTCGCTGATGGTGTCACATATGTTGAGTATGTCTCAAGATGGGCATTCGGTCTTCATCACTCATCCTCCGAACTATTTTCCTTGTACCATGCTGATCAGGGCCGGCTTTAACTCAAAATTATTTGCATTCACTACCGGGCCCCATCCACCTCCTTGGAATTGCTCAGTTGGTGGTCGGTACATGTAATTCAATGATCTCGTCTCTAGAGCAGGGACAAGGAGTCCCATGTTCGCCATTTGGCGCTGCATCTCGATAAATTACGCCGAAGGCCGCGCGCTGCTCAGGAGGTACACCCCGTTGGGAGGTACATCCCCGTTGTTCGGATTAGCTGCCACTTCTTGCTCTCTCCTTTCTCGTCTCCTTCTTCTCTGAGTGCTTTTGATCTCGGGATCTAAATATTTTTCATGAGGTCCCTGAGATCTTGTAATCATATACTACCTGGAGAACGAAAGAGAACTCAGCTCTGACAAGAAAAAATAAATAAAATACAATTTGAATTAATAATTCCAAATCGTGATGTTATTCCTATATAATCTAAACAATCCTTGGCAACCATGCCAAAATTTGATCGACACTTTTTCTAACACGAAAATATGCAAGTATAAAGGTAAGTCGAGTATCGTATCCACATGGATTGTATCACGAAAACACAGAAGCTAACTCAACAACAATTCATCATTATCCAAGAATAGATTTAGTTTATGAAAGGTTTAGGGCTTCGAATACTAAATCCAAAGCAAAAGGTAACAGCTTAAAAATAAACGAAAGCAATAAACACTCAAAGATGAAATTAAGATAGAAAGACTAACCCTAGGGATGCATTAATCCTACCCAGAACGTATGTTTATCCTGCTTCCTATTAACCAATTTTAATCCAGACAAGATGGAAGATCACATATGTAACCAACAATTTCAGTGACGACAATTGTGGCAGTTGATTACTAATTTTCCCTATTACTGTTACGCCTCTAGATGAAAATAAATAACTCCAAAAGGATCACAAAGAATATGCTTCCTACGAATGTTCCTATCTCACTACGACTCGATGCTTATTAAGTATTATGCATTCGAGATCGATTGACAATTAAAGCGGTTAAGTTATTAGCGGCAACTAGATATGCATCAAGATTGATCGAAATTAACACATATAATTAAGCACCAAGAATCATAAATCAATGCTTGGAAGGTGATAAATGCGCATTTACGTTTATTGTTGATTTTAAAGATGATTTTAGATCGATAAAGTGCGTTTATATCTTGGATCTCAAT
Organism: Salvia rosmarinus; assembly: GCA_036937905.1. Classification (NCBI taxonomy): domain Eukaryota; kingdom Viridiplantae; phylum Streptophyta; class Magnoliopsida; order Lamiales; family Lamiaceae; genus Salvia; species Salvia rosmarinus. The sequence goes on along the minus strand of CM072822.1, from coordinate 39,166,383 downwards.
GCTTTTACATATTTTTGAAGATCACGCTATTGGGTTCCGTTTTGATGTTTTGTAGGTTTATAAGTTGAAAACGAGCATGGAAGGAAGAGCGGCGAGACGAGGTAAAACACAGGCCTAGCGACCGCCCGTGACCGCCGGCCGGCACGAGTGAGCTACCGGCGACGCGAGCCGATGCACGAAAATAGAGGTCTCGCGACCGACCTGGCGACCGCTAGGTCGGCCGCTAGGAAACACAACACACGCGAGAGAGCGCTGAAACGCGAGCACTCCCACCGGGCGCGAGATGTGCCGCGATGATTTCATGTGCGACGCGACCACACCTAGCGACGCGAGGCGTGGCGTGAGCAATATGTGCGCGCCCGCCGAGAGTATGAAGGGCGGTCGAGGCGAGATGTTCCCTCGAGACCGCGAGCCGACCATGAGGCATGGCGAGACTCCAAAATGGGGTTTCGACTTTAATTCTATAAATAGGGCATTACCGCCCGCAACCTTCCCCTGACACTGTTTTTACATGTTTATGTCCATTTTTCATTATTTTTCCTTCTTTTGCACTCTAGCTTTGATTTAGATTCATTCTAGCATTAGTTCTATGCATTGTTAAAGCTCGTAATGTTTCTAACCTTTTAATCGGATCGATTATTGGCGGCAACGTTTTTCTACTTAAACATTTGGAAAGGAAAAGGATGAAATCTCTCTTATTTTCTCTCTATGTTTTCGGTTATAAGGTGAGCAAAATGAGAGAAGTGATGACCTTATACATTATATATACTAATGTCCCACTTGTGTGATAATTATCACATAAAATCACAATTAATTCAATTGTATTATCCTTGAACATTTCGGTCCACTTGATGCTTCAAGACAAAACTTTAATTCTCATCATATTACACTTTATCATGTAATACTCTATCACATAATTAATGTACATCTTATTCCTAAATATCACTTTCGAAGTTGAAATTTTCTATCATTTCATGTGATGTTTCGGTCCTTTTAGGGATCGCAAGACAAAAATTTATACTTTATCTTATTTCATTACATCATCCTATCCTATAATTATTACCTATCATTTTCATTGTCTATCATTTTCAAAGATTGAAGAAAAATCTTTCACTTTGATCAATATCATCGGTTATTTCACATAATTGGAATAGGAAATTCATCTTGTCTTATACTATAATTCATGAGTCATATGTGTCTTTATCAAGCATAATCCATCATTAATACTTTATAAAAATCAATCTTTGAAAGGTCAAAATATATGTTTGAATTTTCCACATTTCACACTTGTTCATACTTGATTTTTCTTGTAATTTTCGGTACTCATTATGAAGGGGAAAATATTTTCATTCTATTTTACACTAAGATATAAGGAATAATATGTCATAATCATAGTACAACATATCACTATCCTAAGGTTGGAAATTTTCTTTTCTTTCTTCATTTATCCAAAGTTTTCGGCCCCCTTCATGGACAACTCATATCCCACTTGTTTAATTCATGATAAACCATATCTCATGCATTAATAATGTATCACTATCACAATTATTACATAGCATCATCAAAGATAAGAATTAAATTCAATTCACATTTTGTCGATATTTTCGACACTTTCATTACAAGTGGCCTCCCACTTGTGCAAATTGATAATACACCATATCTTATCCTTACTAATATCTCCTTAACATAATTATTACTATACATCATCAATTGGATTGGAATTAAATTCATTTCACACTTAAGAAACCACAATTTTGAAACTTATAGCAATAATGCTATACATTTTATTCTCTTGCTACATATGTCTTATATATAGCTATGTGACATATTATAAGTCTTAGATGATAAATTAAATCAGAGAAAATAATTAGCACAAATTTTATGTCACAAAACCCTAATTTCGAAACCCTAGTTTTCGTAAATAGGCTCACTCTATTCAATCTTTATTCCATAATTTTCTAGCATTATTTTAATGATAAATAATGCTCTTATTACATAAAAAAATCATAGGAATTTAAATATTACAATTCCTTGATCGTTAGGCAAAGTTATCGAATTGTCTCAAACGTTGACGTTCAATGTCTCAAAACGTCCATAATCAAATCATCTCTAAAAACGTCCATAATAACGTTGTAATCACTTTATTCATTCCTTTTGGTAATAAGGAATTTAATTCTAAGCTTCGTAACTTAGAAAATAACGTAAGACTAACTATCGAAATTTAATCGACGTTAGAATTATACTTTCGAAGGAATCATATAAACTATATTCCTTAATTCACTAATCTTTAGTGAATATGATATAATAATCCTCGTATCATGTATAGTCAAAATCTAGCTTTGATTATTGTTTCAATTATCGAAACAAAACCTAATTAGCGATTTTTATTATCGTAATTTAGCATTAAAACTTCGGGATATTAAACTTACCTAGCTAACTACTAACCAGTCTTAATACTACATGCCTAACTCGCATCGATATCATCATCTGAATTCTTCTGTTCATCAGATATCTCTGGTTCAGGTTCCTCTGGTGTAAGGAAGCAACCGGTGGATGAGCTGGCAGACTCTCCAGAAGTGAGAATGGATGGATCGGTATCATATAGCATCTTACTGATGTGCAAAGGCTGTGATCGCTCACTTTTCTAACACGAAAACGTGCAAGTATAAAGGTAAGTCGAGTATCGTATCCACATGGATTGTATCACGAAAACACGAAACTAACTCAACAACAATTCATCATTATCCAAGAATGATTTGGTTTATGAAGGGTTTAGGGCTTGAATACTAAATCAAAGCAAAAGGTAACAACTTAAAAATAAACGAAAGCAATAAACACTCAAAGATGAAATTAAGATAGAAAGACTAACCCTGGGATACATTAATCCTACCCACAGCGTATGTTTATCCTGCTTCCTATTAACCAATTTTAATCCGACAAGATGGAAGATCACATATGTAACCAACAATTTCGATTCGACAATTGTGGCGGGTTGATTACTAATTTTCCTATTACTTTTACGTCTCGAGGTGAAAATAAGTAACTCGAAAAGGATCACAAAGAATATGCTTCCTCGAATGTTCCTATCTCATTCGACTCAAGGCTTATTCAGTATTATGCATTCAAGATCGATTGACAATTAAAGCGGTTAAGTAAATAACTGGCAACTAGATATGCATCAAGATTGATCATAAATTAATACATATAATTAAGCACCAAGAATCATAAATCAATGCCTGGAAGGTATATAACAATAGCAGGAATCACAACATTTAAGATAGAATAATGCAAACCCTAGGATTAGAACGGAAATTAGCTAGACATAATAATCAACATAAAATAAGAATTAACCATAAAAATAAGAATTAAATAGATAAAACCCGTAGTGTAGCGTCGAAAGAACAATGGTTGGGTTCGTATCCAAACCCAAGTAATAAACGAGAAAATACGGAATTCGTTCGGACGAAATCATTCTAAAGCGATAACAATACGTAGAACTAATGTAGAACAATGAAAATCTAATGCTTAGATGAATCTAAATCAATACTAGAGTGTAAAAATATGAAAAACTGAACAAATTCGTGCTCGGAGATGTTGGGGGCGCGGGAGCAAGCTTGGGGATATATATAGGTGCAGGCAAAACCCTAATTTTGTGCCCAACCGCCTCGCCTTGCAGTCGGGCTCGCGGCCGCGAGCTCTGCCCGAAAACGTTCTGGACGATTTCTCGCGGCCGTCCTCGCAGCCGCGAGGTAGGTCACTAGCTCCTGCGCGACTTCACTGTTTCGCTCCGTTCTCTCGCGTCCGAACTCCGAATTGCGATCCGTTTGCACCTATGGACTCCTATCGAGATGCTCTTTAAAATTGTAATCTTTTCACATCCATATTTTTCATATCCATTATATCATCTTTGGTTACATCTTTTCCTTGTGCATCGATTATCACCTGAAAAGCCTACAAAACACCAAAGAGAAACCCCAAGAGGAGTATCTTCCAAAAATAGCTAAAAGCATAAAGAACGACTATATAAACGCACTTAATAGATCTATTTCATCTTAATATATCATCAATAAACGAGTAAAAAGCACGTTTATCACACCCCCAAACTTGAAGCATTGTTTGTCCTCAAACAAAGCGAGAACAAACGAAAGACAACAAAGCGAAAGGGAATGAGCGAGCGACAACAAAGAATAATGCCTCAAAGCAATGAGCAACAAAAGATTCACATCAATGGATCAAATCACAACATCTTCGTTCAACTCCGCATATCATAATAACTATAAGCACAAGCCTTCTCAAACTTTAATCCTCACGGCATGGATATATATATATTATATATGTAAGAATCTCAAACACTCAAGTGTATCAATGAGGATGTGTATACTCTTAAAGTTTAAAAACACACGGAATCTACCATAAGCTTGCAGATCGTCTAATTCTCCATTGCTCAAATATGTGCTCAAGAACCAAGATCAAAAAGGTCTTTATAACAGGTTATAATGTAGGCTCTTTGGTAACGTAGGATATATTTAGGCTAAGTGACTTATAATCCCATAATGAAAACACCATAAATATCATAAGACACAATTCTCAAGTTTTCACAATTGATTTCAATATTCCACACCAAAGAGTCATTTTTCTATTAAGAACATCACACTAATAAGTGATATACTTATCTCAAGCACTAGGTACTTACCCATTTATATTCTTTTCGCACACGTGTGCCATTTTTTTCTTTTTCTTTTCTTTTCTTTTCGAACTTATATGGGTGAACAACTATTTTTGATTATCACTTTTCATTATCTATTTCTTTTTCTCAACCCTCAGTTCTCGCAACCAAAAATCATACTATCTACATAACCCGACCCACGGCTATATGAAAGAATAAGGTAAGCTCAAACGGGCTCATCAAAGGATAATATGAATAACAGGTTAGTGTTTGGATAATATAGGCTAAGAAAAGATTGCCTAATATCATATCCCAATTCTTAAGCACATCAATGCAACCTCGAAAAAGATCCAGAGCAAGTTCTAGAGAAACACATGCTATTTCAAACTATTCACACAGAAAGAAACAAGACTGCAAATATATGACAGTCAAAGCTCAAGTCTCACATGTTTCAAAAATGTGATCAAGTTCTCAAAGGCTCAATACTTACAATAATCATAACATGCTTTGTCTCACAAAATCAGTTGCAATAAATTTTCTAATAAAAACAATTCTCATCATCAGCTGCTCGTCATTCAACTCAACCCCACAACAGACACAAAACAAAACAGACACGAAAGCAAAACAAAACAAAATAAAACAACGAAAAACATTGGGTTACCTCCCAACAAGTTCTTAATTTAACGTCATTAGATAGACCATCCCATACCTCGATCAATCCGGTGTTTTGGCAACTGCCTTCTTGCCAAACTTGTGGTTGCTCTTATTATACTTTGCATTCACAGAGACCACCACCGAGTGTGGAAGTGCCCCCAAACTTGAACGAATCACTCGGAGTTCCATACCGAGTCCATTTCTTCGTTGTAGCCTCCTCATCGATTGGTTGGTTGACATTCAAGCGAGAGACTTGTCTAGCTGTGGTAGTGGTAATTGAATAGCACTTCTCATGCTCTGAACTATCGTGTTGCTTGATGGCGTCATATATTGAAATTTTCAGCTCCTCATCATTGACACGAAATGTGAGATCACCTTCATGCACATCAATTAAAGCACGACCAGTGGCTAGGAAAGGCCGACCCAAGATTAGTGGTTGATTTTTAAAGTGAGGAATATCTAAAATAACAAAATCGTGAAAAAACAAAGTCCCTAATTTTACCAACACATCTTCAACAATTCCCTTAGGATATGCGGTGACCGTCACGGCCATCATCAATGAAATTTTAGTTGACTTCAACTTTCCAAGCCCCTGCGATTGAATACGAGATAAAGGCATCGATTGATGCTCGCCTCCCAAATCACACAACACGTTGGGGAATGCGTATGCTCAAGAATCTCGCACTCCAATGTGAAACTCCCGGATCATACATGCTTCAAGGTAACTTCCTCGTAAGATAGAACCGCATTCTTCCGAGAGGTTAATTTTTCAAATTTTCCCAACTTCTTGCTTGCCAATGCATATTTGAGAAATTTAACATATCCGGCATTTTTCTCGAGCGCATCAAAGAGAGGTAAATTGATGTCAACTTTCCGAATATCTCTTTGAATCCGAACTCCTCGTCATATTTCGACTTAGCTAGCCGACTTGGGAAAGGAACGGAGGAGTATAAGTTGGATAATTCTTCTTCGGCGTGCGCCTCGCGGCCCACCGCGACCGCTAGGGTGGTCGCGAGCTCTGGAGCCGTGATCTATCTTGTTCATCGCGGTCGGGCTAGCGGTCGCTAGCTCTTCATCAGAGCTCTCTGCACATTTCCATGCAGCCGGCCTAGCGGTCATTTGGCCGATCGCTAGCATCTCGGGCAACCGTTCTGCCTCTTTCCTCGCGGCCGGGCTAGCGGTTGCTAGCTCGGTCGCAAGCTCCTCCTCGTTCAACGCATGTCCTTCTTCTCACTCGGGATGGTTCTGGCACTCTTTCCCACTCCTCAACTGGATGGCAAAACACTGATTCTTCGGGTTTACCGCCGTAGTGATAGGAAATTGGCCCGACTTTTGTTGCGCATTCAGCTGTGCGGCTATTTGACTGATTTGGCTTTCCATCATCTTCATGTGCTTCCCCATAGCCATCACAGTGGATTCCAGATGAGTTATCCTCTGATCAGTGCTACTGATGAAGGCGTTCATTGAGTCGCCAATTGTTGGTTGCTCTCGACCAAGCTGTTGCATCATATCCTCTATCTTGCCGCTTTTCGCCCCGAATCATCCCATTCATCATCGCGAAGCCGGAGGTTGTTGGAAGTTGTTGGGGTTGGCATACGACAAGTTAGGATGATTCCTATTTTTAGGATGGTACGCGGATTTTCCCGTGACGCTTCCTCCGATTTATAAAATTAACACCTCCATCTCGAATCGACTTTTCAAAAGAGTAAACTTCTCCATGAGATCGCCATATCTCAAGTCACTCTCTCTGAGCACCGCTTTAACCATAGGCATTCTCTCTATCGGCCATTGATAGCTATTGGCGACCATCTCTTCTATGATTCACCGGCCTCCTCCACTGCCGATTCATAGGCATCCTCCAGGCCGATCGTCCACAATGCTCCTCGTGTGAAGTGTCAACCCAGCATAGAATTGTGTGATCTGCTGCTCTTTGGAGAATCCATGCCGAGTGCATTTTTTAATAGACCATGAATCTCTCCCATGCCTCAAATAATGATTCATCTTCTTATTGGCGTAAATGGGAGATCTCGCTATGATCTTCTGCGCTTAGCCGTGGAAAATATTTTGAAAGAAACCTCTCGCAAAGTTTCCCCAACTATTGATTCCAATTCGATCCAGTTTTAAACCAATCCGTCGCCTGGTTGCCTGACAGAAAATCCGAACATGCGCATCCGGATCGTATCTTGTGGCACCCCATTCTCGCTTGATGGTGTCACATATGTCGAGTATGTCTCAAGATGGGCATTCGTGTCTTCTCGTCACTCATCCTCCGAACTGCTTTTCCTTGTACCATCCGATCGGGGCGGCTTTAACTCAAAATTATTTGCATTCACTTCCGGCCCCATCCACCTCCTCGAATTGCTCGGTTGGTGGTCGGTACATGTAATTCAATGATCTCGTCTTCCGAGCGAGGACAAGGAGTCCCATGTTCGCCATTTGGCGCCGCGTCTCAATAAGTTCGCGAAGACGTGTACCGCCTGGGAGGTACACCCCCGTTGGAAGGTACATCCCCGTTGTTCGTATTTGCTGCCATTTCTTGCTCTCTCCTTTCTCGTCTCCTTCGTCTCTGAGTGCTTTTGATCTCGGGATCTAAATATTTTTCAGGAGGTCCCTGAGATATTGTAATCATATACTACCTGGAGAAAGAAAGAGAACTCAGCTCTGACAAGAAAAAATAAATAAAATACAATTTGAATTAATAATTCCAAATCGTCAAGTTATTCCTATATAATCTAAACAATCCCCGGCAACCGCGCCAAAATTTGATCGACACTTTTTCTAACACGAAAATGTGCAAGTATAAAGGTAAGTCGAGTATCGTATCCACAAGGATTGTATCACGAAAACACAGAAGCTAACTCAACAACAATTCATCATTATCCAAGAATAGATTTAGTTTATGAAGGGTTTAGGGCTTCGAATACTAAATCCAAAGCAAAAGGTAACAACTTAAAAATAAACGAAAGCAATAAACACTCAAAGATGAAATTAAGATAGAAAGAATAACCCTAGGAATGCATTAATCCTACCCACAACGTATGTTTATCCTGCTTCCTATTAACTAATTTTAATCCAGACAAGATGGAAGATCACATATGTAACTAACAATTTCAGTGACGACAATTGTGGCAGTTGATTACTAATTTTCCCTATTACTTTATTCGTCTCTAGATGAAAATAAGTAACTCCAAAAGGATCACAAAGAATATGCTTCCTACGAATGTTCCTATCTCACCACGACTCAATGCTTTTTCATTATGCATTCAAGATCGATTGACAATTAAACGGTTAAGTTATTAACTGGCAACTAGATATGCATCAAGATTGATCAGAAATTAACACATATAATTAAGCACCAAGAATCATAAATCAATGTCTGGAAGGTGATAAACGCGCATTTTACACGTTTATTGTTGATTTTTAAAGATGATTTTAGATCGATAAAGTGCGTTTATATCTTGGATCTCAATGCTTTTACATATTTTTGGAAGATACTGCTATTGGGTTCCGTTTTGGTGTTTTGTAGGCTTATAAGTTGAAAACCGAAGCATGGAACGAAGAAGGAGCAGACGAGGGCAAAAACCTGGGCCCAGAGGCCGCCCCGGACACCCGGCCGGGCGCGAGCTACCGGCGGCCTTGAGCGCGAGCTTGCGCGAAATAGATGTCTCATGACCGACCTAGTGACCGCTAGGTCGGCGGGCTAAACACCAACACGCGAGCACTCCCAGCGGGCGCGAGATGTGCCCGCGACGATTTCATGTGCGACGCGACCACACTTAGCGACCGCGAGGTGTGGCCGCGAGGCAAGTATGTGCGCGCGCCCCTGCCGAGAGTATGAAGGATGGCCGAGACGAGATGTTCCCTCACGATCGTGAGCCCGGCCGCGAGGCATGGCGGCAGACTCCAAAATTAGGGTTTCGATCTAATTTATAAATAGGGCATTACCACCGCGCCCCCAACCTTCCCAGAGCACTGCTTTTACACGTTTTGTCCGCCATTCATTATTTTCCTTCTTTTGCACTCTAGCTTTGATTTAGATTCATTCTAGCATTAGTTCTACGCATTGTTAATGATTCGGAACGCTTTTGTCCGAACAAATTCCATCGTTTTCCCGTTTTCCGTTAGGTTTGGATACGAACCCAACCATTGTTCGCAGACGTTTTTCTACGGGTTTGATCTATTTAATTCTTATTTTTATGATTATTTCGTATTTAATTTCGTTTTTATGTCTAGCTAATTTATGTTCTAATCCTAGGCTTTGCATGATTCTATCCTATATGTTGTGATTCCTGCTATTGTTATTTACCTTCCAGGCATTGATTCATGATTCTTGGTTCTTAACTATATGTGTTGATTTACGATCAATCTTGATGCATATCATAGTTGCCGATTAATTACGTAATGCTTTAATTGTCAATCGATCTTGAATGCATGATACGGATAAGCCTTGAGTCGTGGCGAGATAGGAACATTCGTAAGAAGCATATTCTTTGTGATCCTTTTGAGTTGCTTATTTTTCTCTAGAGGAATAAGAAATAGGGAAAATTAGTAATCAATTGTCACAATTATCGTGAATCAAGTTGTTGGCTATATATGTGATCTTCCATCTTATGCGGATTAAAGCGGTTAATAATAAGCGGGATAAACATCGTTGTGGATAGGATTAGTGCATCCCTAGGGTTAGTCTTTATCTCTTATATTCATCTTTGAGTATTTATTGCCTTTGTTTATTTTCAAGTTGTTACCTTTGCTTTGGATTTAATTATCTCAAGCCATAAACCTTTCAAACCATATTCATTGCTTGGATAATGATGAAGGATTAGAGAGTTAGCTTCGTGTTTTCGCATTACCATCCACATGGATCGATACTACCTTTTATACTTGCGCATTTTTCGTGTTGAAAAGTGAGCGATCGGAAGGTAAATAGCAATAGCAGGAATCACAATATTTAGATAGAATCATGCAAACCCTAGGATTAGAGCGAAATTAGCTAGACATAATAATCGACATAAAATAAGAATTAACCATAAAAATAAGAATTAAATAGATAAAACCCGTAGTGTAGCGTCGGAAGAACAATGGTTGGGTTCGAATCCAAACCCAAGTAACAAACGAGAAAATACGGAATTCGTTCGGACGAAATCGTTTCAAAGCGATAACAATACGTAGAACTAATGTAGAACAATGAAAATCTAATGCTTAGATGAATCTAAATCAATACTAGAGTGTAAAAATATGAAAAATTATGAAATACTGAACAAATTCGTGCTTGGAGAGGTTGGGGGTGCGGGAGCAAGCTTGAGGATATATATAGGTGCAGGCAAAACCCTAATTTTATGCCCAGCCGCCTCGTCTCGCGGCCGGGCTCGCGACCGCGATCTCGGTCGCGAGCTTTGCCCGAAAACGTTCTGGACGATTTCTCGCGGCCGCGAGGTAGGTCGCTAGCTCCTGCGTGACTTCACTGTTTCGCTCCGTTCTCTCGCGTCCGAACTCCGAATTGCAATCCGTTTGCACCTATGGACTCCTATCGAGATGCTCTTTAACATTGTAAACTTTTCATATCCATATTTTTCATGTCCATTTCATCATCTTTGGTTACATCTTTGCCTTGTGCATCGATTATCACCTGAAAAGCCTACAGAACACCAAAGAGAAACCCCAAGAGCAGTATCTTCCAAAAATAGCTAAAAGCATAAAGATCGACTATATAAACGCACTTAATAGATCTATTTCATCTTAATATATCATCAATAAACGAGTAAAAAGCACGTTTATCAGGCTACAAACTCGAGGTACCAACTGAAAATTGACACTCATTTTCGATGTTTGTATTAACTAGAGGTGGTAATGAAGTAATTTCTGGAGGAGGGGTAAGAGGAATAACGGTGGTGATGGAGGACTCAAAGCAAAAGGCTGACCATACAGTTCTAGTTCAATGGAAGTCAGTTCAAATTCTATACGATGTTCATAATCAAAAGGAAAGTTTGAAACAACAAACTCATCCAAATCAGGGCTATGCTCATTGGGTTCATCAGAATCAGGTTAATTCCTACTCTTCTCTGGAGCTAGGATATCAGCTAGAATTTAATGGACTGCAGGGATCAAACGATCTAAAGAATGGTACTGACCAGGAGGAGGATTCTCAGTCAAACTAAATTGTTCTTTAATAAGATCAATGAAACCAACAAGGTTACCAATGACTCTGGCTTCCATGTCAGGATGTACAAAATCCAAGGCAGCCACAGAAGCCCATCCACGCCAATTAGGAGGTAAAGCTTGCACTAACTAGAGTAACCCGTCTAGCTCAATAACATTGTGCTTCCTTACCAATGCCCATAAATGCAGATACTGATTGAGGAAGCGGACCATGTTCTGATGCTCACCCATTCTAAAGGAAAAGAACCTATTTGTCCTTCCTATTGCAGTCGGTCTAACAGTTGTGGTCTTCCGTGGAGTAATTCTTGTTCTTGACATCCTATAAAGAAAAATATAACTTAAATACTAACCAAAGGCATAAGTTATCCACTTTCTATGCCCAAACTTCTTACTTTTTCTCACAACACATTTATCTTCCATCATACCTTTTCAAACATATCACATCACCTAAATTCACATCATGCTCATCAAACTTTTTCCAAGACATGCATATTCTATGCTTCTTATAACAAATCATAACTTATATTACCTGGTTGAGCTGGGGAGATGGATTTGGAATGCTGAGTGTGACGACCCGACTTCTCAAAGGAGTACGGATCATATGGATCGTCACTAGTATAATAATGCAGTGGATAAATACTTAACTAATCAACATAACTAACCCTTAACTACGAATAAAGGTATGGACTGAAGAGAATAAGCTGTTCAAAACAAACTCATGTCACAGAAGGACTTGCCAAAAGGTTCAATATTCAAATGTAACCCAATCAGGGCGCAATTCAAGGAACGAGGTACGACCTCAAGTTCAATAAGGTATGAAAGCAGTCATAATCAAGACATCAAATAATATCAGAGTTAGGCAGCAATAAACGTGTGGACATGTATATGACGATACACGACCAAGGTTCTAGAAATCCTTTCTAATAAGCAACAAAACAACTGCTACTTTGCACCACCTCGCACTCATCATCAATCCCTGCTCAACCTGCACATCAAAAATGAGATGCAGGGCTAAGTACAAAAGTACTCAGTGGACTCATTGCCGAAAACATTTTCTTTGTAAAAGTCATTGAACTGTCCACAATAGCGCATGAGGATTTTAGTTAAAAGACTCATGCCTATCAAAAATTTTATCATTTTCCAAAAGTGCCAGGCCTGACTATTTTATCCACGTTGTTCCATATCTGATCATCCATTCATTCAATCATTCGCGCACTATGGAGGTGGCCACCTACACATAGTCGCCTTGACCGGTCGAGGTAGCTAACCTTAACACACGATCACATGTGTACACAATCCGAAAGTTAGTCCTTAACTAAATCGGATCCGATCGTATACCTTTTTTAACGCTGGTGGCCAACACATTCACATACCACATCGATATACCAATCTCGGATAGAATCACAACAAAACATAAACATTTGGCGATCAATAACAATTTATGTAATAATATTTCGTAAAGCTTTTGTAAATCATGCTTTGAGATAGACATGCATGTCATTTTGTTTCAAGAGAGCCCACCTGCTAGTTCAAAGCTAGTAAGTCTAAGTGAGCAAGTGAAATTGTCCTTCCTCGCCAACTACGTATGATCAAACCCTTCATAAGAAAACTGCCTTTCTTAGATTCTTTCCATCGATTGAAGGTCGTTTATAAATTACGACTTAAAGCTCCCAATTAGGGTTTCTTTATGATTTCATGTGATTGTTTTAAGTTAATTTCTATTATCTTACATTCTCAATTCCCAAACTATATTACTTCATCATTCATAGGTGAACTTCAACTTATAAATCACATACTCCGAGTCTATCCTCGACTCTTAACCTTAGTGTCCTTCTAAAACGTTATTACGTTATAGATTGTTAGTACTCAAGTTATGATTGTATGTTATGATATTCTCAAGCCACTAACTAGACTTAGCAATTATAGTTACGTTCTAGTAGATTATGCTTGACGACTTGTCGTATTAACATGACGAATAAAGGGGAGTCTTGACTTATTACTCAAGTGATCACATGCTATCATGTAAGTAAGTACTTAGAAATAGATTAATTCCTTAGGGAATATTACTCGACCTTTGAGACATAAGGATCGACATCTTATGTTCGAATCTTTGTTTGCACTTTACGACGTTGTTTGTTTCTCTTAACTCGTCGGAGATTGTATAAGTTGTATAATCGATATTCGTTGTCGAGTTGACTTAACGCGCAATCTAACATCGTATTGGGTTGTCGTTATTGAGTATCAACGTTGTAACTCGGGTTTTGGTTTCTTTAACATAGGAACTCACGTTTGAGTATCCTATTATTAATAGGAAAACCCTAATTTGTGTCTAACTTCGATTCTCATTAATTCTTTCTTAAGTTATCGAAATTGGTCGATTTCTTTTGGATTCTCGTACATAAAGTATTATGTTGTTTACGTTTGGGGTTTTGTCACCCCGATTTGGCTACTACCTTACCTGACCGTGACTAGGGGTTTCGGTTTAAGTAAACATTAAATGAAAAGAGGTTTTCAACTTATTTCACATGTGAAGAACATGAATGTTGCAAAGCGAGACGAGATTTAGTATAGAAGGAAATAGTTAATATAAAGGATTGTTTTAAAGGTTCTAACAAAACAGTAATTTTTACAAGACTTTCAACAAAATATTTAGGAACTGACATAGTTGCAAAATATAAAGGAGTTCAAGAGTTTGGCAGCGGAATAAACGTGTGAGACATGCATGTGAAGATGCATTCTCAAGGTGAACCAAAACGTTCCATACTTAGTTGCAAAAAGATTTCCGCTCAACTCCGCTCCGATCTGTCACCAGCTTAACCTGCACATTTTAAAATAAACATGCAGGGCTGAGTACAAAGTACTCAATGGACACATGCCGAAAACATTTTCACATTTACGAAATATTGTCTTGCCTCATCACAGAAGTGTCACGCCCCAATTCCCGGGAAGGCACGGATGCGGGGTGTGATTAGGGTGAGGTTAGAAAGCGGGGAAGAAGGGGATACATATAACATACATGATAAGAAGATGTGACCATGAAATCGGGCAAAGATCTCCTCTATAACTAGGACATATCCTCAAGGGAGGTGCACAAACAATCCACCAACAGAATAATATCGATATCATAACCTCAGAAAACATGATCTTGGTTTATTATAAGTAATGCAAGAAAGCAAAATAGCATTACATCCTGTTGACTAGACCGGTCAACCACATAGCATGCTCATATCGAGACTCACAGCAGAATAACATAACAAATCTTGTTCCCAATCAGAAAGCAAATAAGGGACAAGAATACATCAATATCAGAGTACGTATATAACACAACATCGCGGAAGCATAGCATGAAGAACCCGCAGCTCCACCCCTCAGCGTCGCCCGTCCAGCCCTCCTCCATCTGTGAAAAGATTTGAAAAAGAGTTTGGGGTGAGTACTAGCGCACTCAGCTGGGGTTTTATCATAAATCAAAAGAGTCATGATGCCGTGTTCAGAGCACTTACCTTAGAAGGTTTTAAAACGTAAATCCACTTCTAAGTAAGCAAAATAGATTTTTCATTTTCGATACCTGATCCGTTATTACTGTTACTCCCATCATAGAACCATGAACCACGGCTCGGAACGTATCCCGCCAGCCCATCACATGACATTCATTCGGCCCGGAACATATCCAGTCGGCCCACGCCCGGAACGTATCCAGCCGGCTAACTCGGTGTGGACTTCAGGGGTCAAATCCCCGTCAGAACCATAACCACCTCATTACCATTTCCGTGTGGACTTCCGGGTCTATCCCTTCGTAACCATAACCACGTGTTCGGGTCTATCCCCTATGATCAATACTCAAGATGGTGATCAACCCACCGAATAGAGATCCGTGCACAACCATGATAGAACCATATCTTGGATCGAGAACGATAATAATTTCACAAAAACATTTCTGGCGTACATGTTTTATTTTGAAATATCGAGTAAATAACTCAAAATAAGCATATATCACCCAACTCGAGCATTTAAAACGTCAACCGGAGATATCTACGGATCCGATGACTTCACCGATCGCCTTTGGTAGGTACACGTAACAAGACGGAACAACTTTTGGGGTCACTTCCCACAAAGTAAAGCAACATCATGATCCAAACGACGATCGTAGAAAAATTAGGGTTTTCGACTTTCTCGAACCCACATTCGCACTCTCCGGTTTTCAAATCAACTCGATGCGTAAGGAAATATATTGAGGCATCAAGACCAATAATAGGGTACTTTCAAAATATGCATGCATGCAAGTTGACTCAAATCTTAGCGTGAAGAAGCTTAAAAATCGATGCCTATCCTCGGATCTAGGATAAACCATCCAAAATCGATGCATGAAAATGAAAACATAAGCAATATGTATAACGGCTAACATGGAATGACAAGCGATGTTGAAAATGGATAACCCGGCATGTACTTCCTTTAGAAAACTCAAGCAACGGAAAACATCCCGACATGCAAAAACGCGAAAAAGTAAAACGGATCGGTGCTTTAGTAGAATGCATAGCCCGGAACTCAAAACCTAAAGGACCCGTAGCCAAAAGGTGGCCCGTCGGCCACCAAATCGGCGACCAACAGCCACGGTGGTGGCGGCCTTGGGCGGCGGCGGCAATGGCTGAATCGGTAGGCCTCGGCCGTTTTCCGCCTCGTCCTTTAGAATCCCGAGTTCTATGCTATCGATCTACTAAAGGGAATCAAAACAAGAAAAGGATAAAACAGAAACGGGCTGCCCGGGGTGGTTGATCGGCGGTGGTGGCTCGGCGGCGCAATGGCGCCGCCGAGCCTCCCCGCCTCGATCCCCACTTCTCCAACGCTTCGCAGCAGCACTGAGCTTCGGCTCTTCCGTAAACACAGAGACGAAGGAAAATGAGCGTTGAAAATGAAGGCCCTAGCCTCCTATTTATAGGAAAAAGCAGTGGCAGCAATTGCTTGCTGCTGACCCTTTTTCGAAAACGCAAAAGCGACGCAACTTTGCAAACGGACTCAAATTTAGCAAACTTGGTACATGGACACGAAATAAAATACGGACACAATGACTATAAACAAGATATGCTTTTAAAAGACCAATGAAATGTCCGGTTATTCGATAACTTCCCTGGTGCCAAACCTTCATGGGTGGTCGAAAACCCGCATACTTAGTGTCATGAATTAGGTCATAAGACACGCTTCATAACGCCCGAGGTTTCGTGGCTGGTCGCATCATCGAAACAAAAGGCGAGGTATTACATCCTCCTCCTTAGAAAAATTTCGTCACGAAATTTCAAACACGTGGAGAAAACAACCTCGAGTGCGGAGCCACGAACTTGTCTTCCAACTCCCACGTAGCTTCCTCTTCTCCGTGGTGATTCCACAACACTTTTACCAACGAATCGCTTGTTCCTTAATTCCTTGACTTCGCTCCAAAATAGCCACCGCCTCCTCGTAACTCGGATCCCGAGCAAGAACCACTTGGTCATGCTTGATCACGTGTTTTGTGTCGAACACGCATTTCTCGGTGATAAACGTGAAACACGTCATGAACATCTCCGATGCTAGGCGGCAAAGCTAACCTATAGGCAGCGGGCCTATCCTCTCAAGAACTTCGAAGGTCCAACGAACCTCGGTCAGTAACACCTCGCTTCCCAAAGCGAACAACTCCTCTCGTCGGGAAACCTTATGGAAAACGCGATCTCCGATCATGAATCAAGATCCGACGACGCTTGTCCGCATAGGACTTACTCGTCCCTGCGCTTCCTTGATCCTTCGCTGATCGATTGATAACCTCGACCGCCTGTTGAACCATCTCGGTCCTAACATCTTCCTCTCGCCCACTTCGTCCCAATAAAGTGGCGATCGACACTTCCTTCCGCATAACGCTCATAGGAGCCATTCTATGGTGGCACGATAATCTTGTTATAGGCAAACTCTACCAAAGGTAGTATCTCTTCCCAATTTCCTCCTCTATCGGCCACATTCGCATGAAGATCTCTTCCAAAACCTCGAATCGTTCTTTCCGATCGACCGTCCGTTTGAGGATGGAATGTTTGTACTAAGATTCGACTTGGTCCCCATGGCTTCTCGCACTCCTCCAAAACCTCGACGTGAACCTCGGGTCACGATCGGACGTAATCGATCTTGGCACACCATGTAACCGCACGATTTCCTTGATGTAAAGTCGAGCAAGCTTATCTAACCCGTCGTCATCCGAATCGGTAAAATGAGCTGACTTCGCGGTCTATCGACGACAACCCATATAGCGGTGTTTTCTCTCACGACCTTAGCAAACTCACCACAAAATCCATACCGATATGATCCCATTTCCACTGCGGGATTGGTAAGGTTGCAACAATCCCGACGGACGTTGGTGTCGGCTTTCACTGGCGACAAGCCAAACATCGCTCCACAAACGCTACATCCTTTTCATCCCTTCCCACCAAAAGTTCCTTTTAAGGTCTCTCAGTACATTTGGTGCTTCCTGATGAGTCAGATATCACGATGCCTCATGAGCTTCACTCATGATTTTATCTCTCAATTCCTATCGAGTGGCACACATAACCTTCCTCGGAATAGTAGCGTTGTCTTTAACCTGCGAACCCCTTGCTATCTTCTAGCCTTGCTTTCAAACGCATCTTCTCCGGAATTCGCCTCGCCAAGCGCGCTCACGATGGCTTCTCTCGGATCCGGTTAAGTCATCAAAGTGCGATGAATCCTTACCGATTCCGCGGATGAATCACTTCCAGGCTGAGCTTCTCGAAATCTCGAATAAGCTCTTTCTCTTGCGTGAGAAGATATCCCAACTTCGCTCTCGACTTGCGACTAAGAGCATCTGCTACGACATTGGCTTTCCCCGGGTGATAACTGATAGAGCAATCATAATCCTTCACCAACTCTAGCCATCTCCTTTGCCTCATGTTCAGCTCTTTTTGTTCAAAGAAATACTTGAGGCTCTTGTGATCCGTGAAGATCTCACACTTAACTCCATAGAGATAGTGCCTCCAAATCTTCAACGCATGAATGACTGCCGCTAACTCCAGATCGTGAGTTGGGTAGCTCAACTCGTGCGGTTTCAACTGACGAGACGCGTAAGCTATAACCTTCCCGTTCTGCATGAGAACACAACCTAAACCAAGCTTGGATGCATCGGTGTAGACCACAAACCCATCGTTCCCTTCCGGTACGGTTAACACTGGAGCGGTTGTTAGCTTCTTCTTTAACTCTTGGAAACTTGCTTCACAATCTTCGGACCATGAGAACTTGATCCCTTTCCTGAGCTGTTGCGTCATCGGCCTTGCCAACTTCGAAAACCCTTCGATGAAACGTCTATAATATCCGGCCAAGCCTAGAAAGCTTCGAACCTCATTGGCATTAGTCGGAACCTTCCAGTTACTTACTGCTTCAACCTTCACAGGGTCGACTATGATTCCTTCGCAGACACGATGTGTCCAAGGAACATCACTTCTCCGAGCCAAAACTCGCACTTACTATACTTGCATACAACCTCTCCGCTCGTAACGTTTCGAGCCAGACGGAGGTGTTCTCTATGCAACTCGCATTCTTGGAATAGATGAGAATATCATCGATAAAACCAAGACGAAACTATCCGGACATCGATGGAAAACTCGATTCATCGGATCCATGAAGATCGCCGCGCGTTGGTCAAACCAAACGAAGATCACGATGAACTCGTAGTGTCCATACCTTGTTCGAACGCTCTTCGCAACGTCCTCCTTCCCGATCTTCAAATGATGGTAGCGACCTCAAATCGATCTTAGAAGACACTTGCTCCTTTGAGTGGTCAAAAGATCGTCGATCCTTGGAAGAGGATATCTGCTTCTTGATCGTCGACTTATTCGACTCTCGTAGTCAATGCACATCCGCATTGACCCATCCTTCTTCTTGACGAACAGGACTGGTGTTCCCACGGCGACACGCCAGGTCGGATAAAACCTAGATCCAACAGCTCCTGCAATTGCGCTTTCAGTTCTTGCAATTCCTTAGGTGCCATTACGTATGGTGCCTTTGATATCTGGCGCCGCTCACGGTTCCGATCAATAGTGAATTCCACTTGTCTATCGGTGGTAAACTGGCATGTCCTGAAACACGTCCGGATATTCACACACCATCGCTCCTCTTGCAATCTGTTTGCGTTGTTCATCGTGCCTGTCAAACTTACCAAGAAAGTTTGTGACTTCCTTCTTGATCATCCTCACGCTTTTAGTCTCGAGATCATTGTACGCAAACACCCATCCTTATGTCGTGGAAACAAACTTCACTCCTTCCGGTACATTGAAAAGCAACTTCTCTCGAGACAACGATAGTTGCCATGTGCTTTTCCAACCAATCCATGCCAAAGATGACATCGAAATCTTCCATTCCGATGACATGCAAATTGACAAAGACCTTCTGCTCACAGATTTCTACCTCCTGGTTTTGGCAAATCTCTTTTGCTTTTAGCACTTCCCCTGACGGGATGCTAATTTCCAGGGTACTCTGTGATTTCTTGGGTACCAAACCCAACCTCTCACACGCGATTCTCGAAACGAAAGAATGTGAGGCTCCTGTATCAAACAAAGCGAAAACGGGTATATCACTCATATGGATTATACCTGCAAGATTTCCGGGAGCTTGAGCTGCCTGCTGTTGATTCAAGGCGTACACCCTTGCTTGCTGCGGTGGCCTTTGGTTTGCTGGCCTAGGGTGACCTCCTGCTCCGTTGTTTGTCCTCATGAGCCTGATTACGCCTCATGCGAGCTGGATCTTGCCTTCTTGGCGGCCGCATTGTTCTGCCCTCCTAGCGGACAATCTCGAGCGTAATGTCCAGACTTCTTACAACGATAACACTCGGTGCTACCTTGCACGCACTCACCAAATGATTCCTTTGGCATTTCGCACCAAGGTTTTCCACACCGCCGCATGGGTTGGAAATTCCTTCCCAAGGTTGCCTTTCTCTCTCTTGAATGCCTTGATTCCTTGGAATCATTTGGACCGCCTGGTTCCTTGGAACACCGATTGCCCTTCCTCGATCTTCCCATTTCTTACCTCTTCCTCTGTCACCGGCTGTCCGGTGGCATCGTTTTCCCGGGAAACATTGACTCAATGTTTAATGCCGGTTCAAGGATCGCGATGTCGATCTCCCGGATCGACGAGCGAAATTCGATCTCGGGTCGAGTCCTCTCTCGAACACATGCGCCTGGCGACCTCGGTGCCAACCGGTACATAGCATAACGTGATGAGACGATTAAGCGGCGATCGTACTCGGTGACCGTCCTTCTCCTCGACGAAGATTCCGAACTCGTTTTTTCTTCTCATCTGTAACGCGTGCACGTGCACTTCCATGAGTTCTTCCTTGAAATCTTCCCACGTATACCTTGCCCATCGTCGGTGTTAGAGTCCTCCTCACGGATTCCCACCGTAAATCGACCTCATCGGTTGGTCGAAAGATCGCGCAATTCAGCTTTTCTCGCTTCTTCACGCCGATGTATTCAAGATCCTTTTGGTGGATCATATCCAGTTCTCGGCGTCGATCGGTTCGCGAGACCGCCGAACGTAGGGGATTCGCCTACGAAAACTCGATCGCATGCCTTGACCAAAGGTGGTTCCCGGCTTCTTCCACATTATTGTTCCTCCGGTTCCTTGTTCTCGGCATTACGCATCGACGTTTGAAACATTAGAAACGCTTTCGCATGGATAACCGGGTATCATCGCATAACATATATCATCACCCATATCACATATCATCACATATACCACATATCACGCACGATCACATATAATCATGCAATCTCGTCAACATATCATCGTTATGCATTTCACATAACATTATCATCACACATCACATAGATCATATATCATCATGGCATAGCTCATATCACATATAAGCATCAAACATAAACATCCCGTCATGTATGCGTTAGTATCGAATATTCGGTGTCCATGAAGAATCACAAAATACAAGATCAAGGTATGTCGGTCAAAAAGGTCGATATGAGCAAAAGAATCGACTCGGTCATCAAAAGATGCCGCTCATCCATGCTTCTAGCAGCACTGTGACTATCACCGTACACACCGACTACCTAGATCTCATCCTCCATATCCATCCACTATTCCCCGCCGTCCCAGCGGTTCCATTCTCGCCTTTCCTCATCCTCTTTCCTTCCTATCGTGGCTTGAATTCGGTGCCGCCGTAAAAGTGATCCCGCATGGAAGCAAGCCTCGTGGGTATGATCCCATCCAAGCCGTGCCACGATCGCCGAGTATCGGTGAAAGGCGTGCTCGAGTCCTGTCTCGCGCTTGCCTTTCCTCAACATGCCCGACCTCATCGTAGTCATGGCTATCTCGATAATCGGGTCCTCGAGTCCTCACTGCCCTCCTCATTCTCATCCGGTCTTCCTCCTCCTCGAGTCTCCTTCCTCGATGCCAACCCGATCTGATTCGGTGGCACGAAAATTCGATCCCGGGCCTCTTCCACCGCCATCGCCGGATGGACAATCTCTCGCCCGGAGGTTCCCGCCAAAATCGTTTGGGTCCTTCGAAGGTAAGGATCATCGATGGAGGTGTAGTGACCGGTGTATCCCGACGCACCGGTGATCGTCTCGGCGATGGTCGCTCTCCCAAAGGCTCTTCGAGACATCATCCCTATCATCAACTGGATCGGTCCTCGAACATGCCTTGCTATCACATCCTCCTCGATGGTATACTCGATGATCGGTCCACCGCTCCATACTCGAGCAGCGAACTCGGTGAAATCAAGGTAAGGTGCACGTGATAGGATCCCGTCCCGAACATCACGTATCCTTGCTTTCTCGCCCATGGTTGCCAACCTGTTGGTAGCCTCTCTGTCGACCGATAGTAAGCCTCATATTACGATATTTTCCCACTGCTCGGATCTTTCTCCAAAATCCAACAAATCTCCCGAAATACTCCTAACGGCTCATGGACATTCTGGTACATTCCCGAATTTACTGATCCGCTCATCCATCCCGTGGATCTTAACCAACGTTGTGCGGGCCATCAATATCCATAAACCTACATGTTAGTTTATCAACATAACAACAAATATTCACGTTTCCTTTTTCTCGCCTCAAATATCCGGGTAATCATGTCTCAAACACATGTTCATTTCAACACATATCAATATCCATATTTATCATAATAATCACGTAAGCAAATACAGGATTCACTTACAAGCACTCGTTTATCAAAATAAACAAGATTTTCAATCAACAATACATTGCTATGTAAACACATAGACTTACATCAACCATACGTGATCACATCAATCACATCATATCATATAAACGATTTCCATATCACAGCCACACCGGTCTTTCCGTCTCATCAACAATCACTTCCACATCCACATCTGTCACAGCCCCACAATCCTAAGTACGGATTAACAGGGACTATAACTCTAAACAGGGACAAAAATACAAGGAGACTCTTTTTAACAATAAACGTAATACATATGTCATTTATATTCTTGGACTATATTACATAATTTAGGGTTCTTGTAGCGGAAGACATGTGATAAGTACATATGACGATGTACTATCAAGGTATAAACTTTTCAGCGACAATAATCCTATTGCTCAACACTGCCCCATCCATCATCTGCTCAACCTGCACATTTAAAAACAAACATGCAGGGCTGAGTACAAGAATGCACTCAGTGGACTCATGCCAAAAATATTTTATCATTTGAAGATTACACTGCCACATCATGGTAAGACACAAGGGTTTTAGTTGAAAATGCCTTGTGCTTACTAAAATATTTTCATCATTTCATAAAATCATCGCCTGGCCAGGCATTTTTCTTGGTGTGTATGATCCATATCCCTTAACATCCTTCGTCATATCATCATAGTCGAACATCGTGAAGGAGGCCTCCCTCTACGACGCCGTGACCGCCGTGAATTGTCCTTACAAAGACACAAATACCTTAGTGTACACGTTAATCCTAGCTGTGTATTGTCCTTCCAAAGATAGGATCCGATATCGATTTTCATTCATAAGTTGGGAGCGACCCAACAACATTCATAACATTTCATAACGTCTCATGGATAGGACACAATACACAAAACGTAAACATTTTAGCAGGTAATCATGTAAACATTTTTATCAACAGTTGAAATAAGAATCGAAATAAATATTGCAATAGCATTTCATTTTTGAGTAGAGTAAAGCCCACCTGGACTGTAGATTGCCTTAATCCCATTTCTTGACCGTAAGTCCTAGCTTTAGCCTATCTATTCTTGGCCTTGAGGTTTTGGAGCTGGAAAAATGCATTGGGTCTTAGAACCCATATTTCTACTTTAGTGTATATCATGGTATGATATACACTCAATTGACCATGTGGTAGCACATAGTCAAATATTTCACGTTAAGGTATGCTTTCGTGAAAATATCGTATCATGATGTTTTATTATAATTGTACATCTTATAATGCTCTATCGCACCTTGCGACATAACATAATGAATGCATCGATTAATAGCATGTTAGTCACATAAGGCATACTTCACATAGGGGTTTCCAACACTTAGTCAAATTTCAAGTGTTTAATTTCAGCAAAACAGCTTGAAACAACCCAAGTGACGTACTTTGACGATCCATAACTCTCGATTCAGAATACGTATGGTCGCACAAAGATACATTCTGAAACCTCTAAACTTGTACTACAAGTTCTAAAAAGGAATTAAATCCAAAAGAGTCGTGGTTCGGGAGATATAGGGTCTCAAAGTGGGCAACTCAAACTGACTTCTATACTTAGAAAGTTTTTCAGAATTTTCAGTTTTAGCTTAACGATGAGGGGTTTTGCGAGGCTCGTAACTTTTGACTCGCAATGCCAAAATGGCTGCAGGATACCAATTTAGAAACCTTGTAACAAGTACTACATATGTCATGAAGACCATACTGAAAAATATCTAACTCATCGAGAAATACATAAGTCCAAAGTTGACTAGTTGGAAATGGACAGTTTCTAGTAGGTGACTTTGGGTCGATGAAAGGTATACCTATAAACTTGGTTTGGGATCAAACTTTCCAGATCATAACTAGACATGGTGAGGAACATTTCGTATGAAGAAACCCAAGTCCAAATCGGACTACAAATGGCTTGAACATCTCACGTAAAAGTCATACTCGAACAGCCTATTATCATAGAAATTTTCTAAGGCAGTTTGTCCAAAAAGGCTTACTGAAATGTGTCAACTTTAAAATTCACCGTGAGTTCATTATAAGGAATCTGAAATTCAACCAATCATATTGAAAATCCACTTAAGTCTAGTTTAATCCAGAAAAATCCTCACTCAATGATTCACAATAGATTGGGAGATAAAAATATTTTACCACAAGCTATCACTCCCGTGACAATTTTGTGCAGTTAGCTTGTAAAATCTGGAATAAATAGTAAAGATTTTTAGAAAATTTTGAAAATTTACAGGAATCTTCTAGAAATGCTGAATTATGTTTCTGCAAAATTTTAGAGTTTTATCATTAGCCAAACTTAAAACGAAAGCCACGCCCTATGGGTGATAAACACGGCGATTTCGCAGATTTGTGCAGTGTTTTTGATAAATACAAATAAAATATCAAATCAAGTTGGATGGACTTGAAATTTTACAGAGGCATACTAGACACATATAATTTCAACATATCAAAATTTCACAATCATCGGACCACTGAAACTTAGTCAAATAAATTCGTGAAGTTTCTGTTCGTCCAGGTAATCAACATGCAATGATCAAAAGTATTGAATCTACCTATTAAATCAACATGCAATCACTTTCAAGCATAGACCACACACATTCAAGCATATTGATGAACATGCATGTGTATATCTTGACCATCCCTAGGATCTAAGGAGGTGGTATTTACCTTATTCAAGAAATCGAGAGGGATGAAGAGGAAGGGAACGGCTGTCCTCCTTGGGAGTCTCGATTTTTGCCGTGAGAAGTGGAGGAGTGGGGGAGAGCTCTCAACTTTCTTGCAGATTTTTGAGAGAGGAAGAAGATGAGAGGGTGAAGGGGAACGTCTGAAATGAGGGAGAGAGTGGCTGGAGTTTGGGGGTATGTGGTAGAGAGGTGGGGTGGTTGCATGGGGTGGACAAGTGTTGCTTCAAGTGACAATTGTCAACATAACTCATGCACAAACAACACCACACACCTCATGCACGAATTTTACATATATATCTATGTATATATCTGATTTTAATTGATTAGTTAGGTTATAATTAATCACATTGTCATATAGTAGATACAGGCAATAGGAAAATCAACAAGATAAACTTGTATACATAGGTGTATAGTTTTCGGCTTTACACTATGCCAATGGGTCTAGTTTATTTTCCAAGCCAAACATTGATATATGTTATAACATATAGTTTAGATGATAAATAATATCATAGGATAAATTAATGGCATCATTTTATGCGATAAAAATCGAGTTCGAAAATTAGGGTTTTCGAACGTTTGAAAAATTGGTAACTATCGAATCTTGATTAGCATTGATTTAATGCTAAATCATACTGTAATTACATATACTAATCATAGGAAATTAATTCCTATAATTTCTTGATCGATTAAAATGCTTTTCGTTTCATCTCAAAACGTTAACGTTTGAAAACGTTACAAAACGTTCATTATCGACTCATCTCGAAATGGTCGTCATCACTTTATTACATTATTCCATTAATAATGGAATTTAATTCTAAGCTTAATTGCTTAGAAAATATCATGAATTTTAACTATCGATACGCCGATCGACGTTAAAATAATACCGCCGATATACTTCATATACTTTTATTCCTTAATTCACAATTCTCAGAATATAAAATAGATTTCATTCCTTCAGAATAATCGAAATCATTATTCGATATCTTATGGATTGAATCATCTCAATGGCTTTGATTTACGGTTTTTAAATACCGTAATTAGGCATTTAATTCTGCGGGGTATTACATCCTACCCCCCTTAAAAGAAATTTCGTCCCGAAATTTGCATACCTCATAAAGTATGGGTATCTTAACATCATAACATCATAACTTTCTATGTGCTTTTCTTTCGTCCATGGTTCTTCCATTGGACTTTCATTATAAGACTCAAACTTGCTTCTTTAATCGTTGAATCGTACGATCAAATTAGTCGTAGATTTTCATCATAACCCATCTGAGTCAAAGGTCACGTCATAATGTTGGTTTTCGTGAATTGGGCAATTTTCGTATTTCATAAGCGTGACACGAGGAGAACATTTCGTACTTTCCCCCAAATGTGGTGGAAGTACTACAGCTACTAGGCCTATCATTGTTAGGAGCTCGTGGGTCCTATAAACGTGATCTAATCGGTCTTTGCACCGAATCCTTATAATTTTTCTAGACTGAGAAATCTTAAGAAACTTTAATTCCGCATAAAAAAATGCAGTTCAAATTATGCGTATCAGCGTAAGACTCTTGTCTGTCCTGAGCTTTTCCTATTCCTTGCCTTATTGGCAGATATCTTTATCATTTCATTTACAACGTCAGGACATTATATTTTCTCTTTCCCCTCCTTTATTACAATAAAGTGGTGATCGATAACTCTTTTCTGCATAATGCTTCATAAGGCTATATTGATCGTTGTTTGACAGCTACGGTCCTATATAAACTTAACGGTGGTGCTATACGTTCCCACTTACATCTTGGTTTAACACTTATGTTCTATCATATCCTTTAAGCGTTTATATTGTTCTTTTGATCGCCCTTCCACCGTGAGTGGACATCAATGTTAAGGTTCGATCTCGTGTCTAACTTCTTTTGTGAGTTAGTTCAAAATCTAGGGTACTCTTGGTGTCTCTTATTTGCAACGATAGGTTTTGGTACTCCTTGTAAATATACGATTTCCTTTATGTATAACCGAGTTAACTTATTGGATCTACGAGTCATCCAAGAGGCAGAGACAAAACATAA
This sequence comes from Salvia rosmarinus, assembly GCA_036937905.1. Classification (NCBI taxonomy): domain Eukaryota; kingdom Viridiplantae; phylum Streptophyta; class Magnoliopsida; order Lamiales; family Lamiaceae; genus Salvia; species Salvia rosmarinus. The sequence continues at coordinate 39,138,963 of CM072822.1, read as the reverse complement.
TTATGAAGTCAATCCACTACTAGCTATATAGTAGTGCGACTTTTTATGATTTTGGTAAAATCATCATAAAATCTATTTCTATATCATTCTATTTTCATTCGTAGTTCTAGAGATTATACTCTTTATAAGGCCTTTGATACAATGCCTTTACTTATTGGTAACCGAGACACTGCTCGACAATCATGGTTTCATCTCATTTCATTCCTTGCTATCTAACTTTTCTCGTGAATCATAATACATCTTAATAATGTCTGGTTGGCGGTATGAGAAGGATCATGAAATTCATTCTTGGTTTCATTTCTAAGCTTATTATTACTTGGAAATATATGTATATCTCTTCCTTAGATAATATAACACTGTCCAGCGCTCCTTAGAATCCTTCAGCTCTTCATTCCTTATCTTAATTCATATTCTATTCCCATCTTCATTTTCTCTTTTTAGTCATATTTCACCTTGGTTGTGGAAATACTACTTACATTCGTCCCTGATTGCCCGACTATTACTGTTCTCGTTTTCTTAATCTTTCCAATGAGTTTTCCTTTTCTATAAGGACATACCATGATTTAGACTGAATTTTATATCTTAGGCATTAGATTCTACATTAACCTTCCTTAGGTGATTATTCATCCAAATTATAATCTTTTACTGATTCGAGCCATCTTTTCTATCCTGTATCCAAGTTTCTTTGCTCGACGAATAACTTCAACTTTTGTGAATTGTGAAGGGTTCTTAACTTATTGTTATAGGAGTGATGTCCTCGCGACTTTGGTATTTATACTACCGTCACTATCGAGGTAATAGATTTTGCACCGTGAAGTCGATAATCTCCTTTACATACAACCGGGCTAACTTGTCGATCCATAAGTACTTTGGATTGGTAGGAAGTGAGCACTCTTGGTGAGTCTATCAACAATTACCCATATAGCGGTGTTCCCTTTTTTTTTTATTTGGGTAAGTTCGTAACGAAGTCCATCGTTATTTCATCTCATTTCCACTCGGGTATTTCCAACTACCGTAACTTTCGTATGGACGTTGGTGTAACGCTTTCATCTGCTGGCAAACAAGACAGTGTTCTACGAAAGAAGCTATGTCTCGCTTCATGCCTTCCCACCAAAACTTTTCTTTCGTGTCTTGGTACATCTTAGTACTATCTCGGTGAGCGGTGTAGGTGTATCGTGAGCCTCACTCATTATTTCATTTTGAAGTTTTGCGTCGTCTGAACGCATATTCTTCCTTCGCACAATAAGGCGTTGTCCGACGCCTCCGGAAGTTCTTAAATCCTCCAGTCCTTACCCTTTCTCGGATCTTTTCTAACTTTTCCTCCATCCTTTGTCTCTCGATCATCCTTTTCTTAAATCGATTCGTCACTATTTCAAGTCATGAGTTGGGAAATTGCTCATGTGGCCTAAGTCATTGTGACACATAAGTTATTATTTATCTCATAATAATACATAGCCTTACTTTTATTAATCCGTGAGAATTGTGACTCTATTTTGGGGTAACTATCTTATTGGTCTTCATACCTTAGAGAGTTCTTAATGGATCTCAATGTAAGTCAATTAATCTATAAAATTCACGATCTTATTTTAGGTCATTGACGTCTTTCATCTTTAATTGTTTTGTCCTTTGTCAGATCTACATTGTTTTCTTCTAAAGACACTACGTGCTTGAGGAATATTTCTCTTTTAAGCCGAAATTTATAAAACTGTATTTGGCAAAAATCGCCCGGCTCTTAAAAGTCGTAAGACAGCCCTTCGATTTTCTTTATGTTCTTTCTCGTCCTTTGAATAGATAAGAACATCATCCGTAAGGATTGAGATAAAAATTATCTAGGTATGTGTGAAACACTCGATTTCTGAGGTTCATGATCAGGGCTGGTGCATTTGTCAGTCCGAATGGCTTAACTATTATCTCATAGTAACCATATCTTATTCAGAACGATTCATTTCCGTATTTTGGATATCATTCTTCAAGACCATATAATATTACATCATAATGCCTTAGTGAGGACTTTTCATACATTATTTACGATGGTCGGTCTACCGAGCTAACTTCTTATAAGGCGTCTAGCTCTTTTTACTCTCAAAACTTTTACACTTCATCACCATATTCATAAACTCTTCCAAACTACGTTTATGTTACATATTATAATCACATCATTTTCATCATAAACCATTATCTACATATAAGTCTCATAGGATCCTAAGATTCTATGTCTTTGAGTGACCTTTGTCAGAGTCGTACTCCTCCCTTGGAAACTTGTCTTTCTCCAAGTACGTTTTTATTTTCATACTTCTGATGATCATTCTCTTTTAGAGAACCAGGGGTCAAGTTGCTCCCCGTTTCTTCTTCATTACTAGAAGTTGGTGTTACTTTTATCAAAAAGTGTGATTGGGTTGGTAGCGGTAATTCTCTTAATCCGCGAGGGCGATAAGATCCTGTCCTTTTTGCCATTCTCGTCTCTTTCTGGTATAATTGACGGCACAGGACGTGGGACGGCGTTTAGAACATCAGGGTACAACCATTCTTTATACCGTGCGGTGTAACTTGCCGAGGACCGTGACAAGTACTTGTAGGTGTCGCTCCTCACGCATTATATGTATACTTGAGTTCGCTGACAAATCTCGTAAGTCCGCCTGTGCTTTGGAATTTTTATCATGGAGAAAATATTCTCTTGATATTCCTTTTGCAAAATTCTTCCGATTTGTTGGCAAATGACAGATACGTCGTTGGGTACCATCCTCATTTAACACTCTATAGTTACTAGTATCTATCCAGAGGTGCAAAAATTTTCTCCAAAATGTTCTAAATTCATTCCTAGTTCATATCAAAAGAGCCGATATGCTCATGTGAGTTATAACCTTGTAAGGCTTAGGGTTAACTTTTACCCGTTAAACTCCATTTTCTTGTCATCTGTAAACGGATATTTTTAGATAAATCCGACTTAATTTAAGCAATGGAGGGGATTTCTCAACAGGAAGGATCTCTTAATGAATTATACACCTTAAGACGATATAACTCAGAGACTACTTGTGACACGACTCATGACATTTATCTTAATACTCATTTTACGCTTTACATCTTCAACAGATGTTGCCTTAAAGATATTCGATAGGCGAACAAAGGTACCGATATTCTCATTGTGTAAAATCTCTAACGAAAAGGCTAGGCCCCAATCACTAATCACATGAATGACACCATTTCCTAAACTTCTTGTCTCTAAGATTTTATCTACGCTCCACATAGATATAATGATCCAAATCATTGGATTGCACTTTAGGCGATTCTAGGTTCAATTTTGAGCTTGAGCAACACTTGCGATGGTCAAAATTCTCGTATAGGTAAGGGATTTTCATTTCGATTCGCCACCTCGAGTTGGGTTCTATCGCTTCTACGCATACTTGTGCGATGTCAAAAGCGAAGCATTTACATCGAACAAAATCTTATAGGTATTCTCGAGGAATTTTCCTCATACCTATCATGCCTTTGGGTTTTGTTTGTTCTGCTTTGCTGAAGTATAGGCTTTGGTCTACGGTGTTCCCGTCTATTCAAGTAAATATCTATTTCATATGTCTTTGTCCTTTCCATTGGGACATCATGTTCCCTTGCTATGGCCTTCTGTTGCCTCATTCACTTTATACTTCTCGGTATTATTATCGTTATGCTTTTACTAATAGCATTCGTGGTTATGTTTACATCAACTTATCCTTTGATATTGATATATTTCGATAACTAAGTCTCATCTTTAGAGATCGTCATGTTTCTATCACTATCATTCATTCCTAATCCAGTATGAATGATTTAATTCTCTTTTCACTTTTTCGATCTTAGGAATATATTTCTCATATATCCTTACTTTAAACTCCCTTCTAAAGAAATCCTTGTACTGGCATTTAGTGCCATCGGTTGTAATATCCCCTTTTGGATATACGTCATTTCTTCTTAATCTTTTATTAATTCATCATGCAATTTCGCATAAGATAAAATTCTTTGTCCACTGGGGATGTATTATACTTTTGCCTTGACGTCAAATATCTTTACCATTTTCTCGACATTCAATGATTTCTTCATTTCCATGTCAGAGATACTTAATACCTCACTTTATTGATCGTCACAAAATATGGGGGTAAGATTTACAATTAGGTCCACCTTAAAATCCTTCCATGTGAATCTTTTCCTATGTTCTCTTGGATGTATTTCCTTTGCAAGATCTATAGAAACTATCTTGCTTGTTAACTATTAAGTTACACAAGTCAAGCGTTTTGGGTGATCATAACTTAGGGTATTAAGATTTATTTCAAAATAATGAATCTATTTCTTTACTTCAAAAGAATTACCTTACTCATCGAAGTCATAACATTTCTGAAGCTTATATCATATCATGAACTATCTACTTGTATAGTTCGTAATTTCTTCTGCTATTTTTGACTTTTGTCCATTTTCTTGAGCATGGTATCTGAAAGAAATCTTACTTTCGTTATACTTCAGTTTCCACTTTCAGGACTAGAATCGTTATCATTGTCGTATGGCTTGGTAGGGTAGTACATTCGTACACCATAACTTAATTCTAAGCTTTTCATTACCATGTCTTGACTTCGGAGTTATTTCTTCCATACTTAGTTCAAATACTAGGGATATCCTAGCTATTCACACATCTCAATGATTATGATCTTTAAATCTTATTATCATTCGTCCAACCAAGTTTCAATTATTTCGGAATCGATTATGCTCAAGCACAATCTCATTGATTAAGGTATAAGGCGAAAGATTTATTTTCCGAATGCTATTACTTTTTATATATATATATATTCTTTGAAAAGAATATCTTTCATGCATCTTCATTCTTTTAAACATGTCTAACCTACTAGCGAGGTTTCAAGGATATCCAACTATCTTAAAGATAAGTTGTAATCGCTCGTCATGACATAATAAGGAAAATTCATATCTTATGTATCATATACTTTTCTTTACTTTTGCTCTTTGCATTCAATGCTAAAGAGTATCTTATTCATAACTTTGTTATCATAACAATCGTATGATGGTATAACTTCACTGTTATCAATCTTTGTTAAGCCCATCAAGGGTCATCACATTCATGTGTATCATAGGAAGAATATCTCGCTTCATCGAGATTTTCTTTACATCATAACTTCTTGATGTCTATCACTTCATCGATCTAAAACTTTCGGTGACCGAGATAAGTCAACCTATTTCATGCCCGACATTTATCGCTTTACTAATTGCACTTAGGTGACAAGGTAAGTCAACATTCATCATACTTGATGGTTTCAAGAATCAAGGAGAAATTATCATGATTACCTACAAAGGTATTGTCTCATCCATCAAGATAACATCTTTCAATGATTGAATCGATATGTTCCTTGACTCAATAAATGGGGCTCTAGGGTCCAAGACCGTAATGACGACTCTCGAGATTTCTTTGGTCATATGGGCTGCGGACCGTCACAATTATATTATCACACACAAGGCTTTGGGTTCAAAAGGACACTTTATGAATTTTGGGTTGAAAATTTTCTTCGTAAGAAGTGAGAAATTCAATGATTTCTCAATCGAACTAGGTCATAGAGTTAAATTCAATGATGTAAATTGGGTAATGGATATAATTTGAAAGCTTATATACCCGTAATAGGTCATCAACAAAGTTCTCATGTATGTCAAGGTTCTACTTGTATTCAAGATCTTACTTTCTTAGTAACATTCTAGGATTCAGATCATACTATAACATTTTTACTCTTTTCAAATCGTAAAACTAACTTCAACTGATTCTCATGAATTCTGGAGTAGGAATCAGGATTTGGTCCTTCATAAGAAATGAAGTACAGTGCATTAGGAGCACGAGACGAAAACCGTCGTAAATCGGAGTTCACACGACCGAGAACGAGTCAATACAGTAATCACCGCGCAGTGCAGGAAATTTACACGCGTTCGCGCCGAGGTCATAAGCGATGCCGACACCAAGGTCGTGCATGCCGTTACCGATGCCGAGGTAGTATAGAATATTGCCGACACCGAGATCGCTCATGCCGCTACCGATGCCGAGGTAGTAGAATATTGCCGACACCGAGGTCGGACAAACTACCCCACCGACATGTCGGCGATGTTATAAATGCCGATTTCAAGTCGACAATCGCACATGCCGATGTCGAAGCCAAGGTCGTACATGTCGAGGTCGAACAATTTCGTATAAATCTTTCACTTTTCTTCACTCAAGATGGAATGAAGTTCTCAAATCCATCACTAATCTTGTTCTTGTAATTGAAGGAAATTCTTACTTCTATGTTCTTTCGTAAAAAGGGATCATGCGTCTTATAAAGTCTATGTTCTGTTTGAACTAGCATGCTCATCATCATAATCAACTTTGAGATTGAAGTAAAACTTCGAATGTTCCTACGTAGCTCATTTGTACGCACGTATTTCGTTGAATTTAAAGAATTCAACATATCATATTTGACAATTCAATGTCCAATCTCAATCATTTTAAAACGTGAAAAATCATAACTTTGTTCATAATAATGAACCCTTATTACATTTCAGAAATTCAAACATTTCATCTTTGGCACATCATGCCAAAACTTTCTCATATCATTGTCATCATCTTTCTTATATCTTCCTTCCTTTCATAACTTTCTTGACAAATCATTTGTCATATCATTCATTCTCAACCTTTCTCATAGCTTTCATTTCTTTTGAAAGATCATATTAATTATCATTCACTTCACGACATAATATTTCATTTGCAGCTTTTGCAATAAATTTCACTTTAAATAAATTCACATAACATTCATTTCACTTAAAAATTTATTTCACTTTCAAACTTTTCGTTTTCAAACCGAGAAAAATAATTTCATAAACATTCTGCCTCGCCAAAGCTAATTTTCAAAACTTTGAAAAGAGTCATTTACCTCATTTCGGTTGAGCTTGATGTGATGGAGTGTTGAGCATTGTCAGCTGATCTCTAGAAGTCTAATGACCTAATCTAGACTTAACCCTAAAGGATATTTTGGGTTCAAGAGCGAACCGCTCTGATACCACTCTGTCACAGTCCCACAATCCTATGTACGGATTAACAGGGACTATAACTCTAAACAGGGACAAAAATACAAGGAGACTCTTTTTAACAATAAACGTAATACATATGTCATTTATATTCTTGGACTATATTACATAATTTAGGGTTCTTGTAGCGGAAGACATGTGATAAGTACATATGACGATGTACTATCAAGGTATAAACTTTTCAATGACAATAATCCTATTGCTCAACACCGCCCCATCCATCATCTCGCTCAACCCGCACATTTAAAACAAACATGCGGTGAGTACAAGAATGCACTCATGGACTCATGCCAAAAATATTTTATCATTTGAAGATTACATCACACATCATGGTAAGACACAAGGGTTTTAGTTGAAAATGCCTTGTTTACTAAAATATTTTCATCATTTCATAAAATCATCGCTCGCCGTGCATTTTTCTTGTGTGTGATCCATATCCCTTAACATCCTTCGTCATATCATCATAGTCGAACATCGTGAAGGAGGCCTCCCTCTACGACGCCGTGACCGGCCGTGAATTGTCCTTACAGCACACAGTCACCTTAGTGTACACGTTAATCCTAGCCAGGTATTGTCCTTCCAGCATAGGATCCGATATCGATTTTCATTCATAAGTTGGGAGCGACCCAACAACATTCATAACATTTCATAACGTCTCATGGATAGGACACAATACACAAAACGTAAACATTTTGGCAGGTAATCATGTAAACATTTTTATCAACAGTTGAAATAAGAATCGTAAATAAATATTGCAATAGCATTTCATTTTTGAGTAGAGTAAAGCCCACCTGGACTGTAGATTGCCTTAATCCCATTTCTTGGACTGTAAGTCCTAGCTTTAGCCTATCTATTCTTGGCCTTGAGGTTTTGGAGCTCGAAAAATGCATTGGGTCTTAGAATCCATATTTCTACTTTAGTGTATATCATGGTATGATATACACTCAATTGACCATGTGGTAGACACTAGTCAAATATTTCACGTTAAGGTATGCTTTGTGAAAATATCGTATCATGATGTTTTATCATAATTGTACATCTTATAATGCTCTATCGCACTCTTGCGACATAACATAATGAATGCATCGATTAATAGCATGTTAGTCACATAAGGCATACTTCACATAGGGTTTCCAACACTTAGTCAAATTTCAAGTGTTTAATTTCAGCAAAACAGCTTGAAACAACCCAAGTGACGTGCTTTGACGATCCATAACTCTCGATTCAAATACGTATGGTCGCACAAAGATACATTCTGAAACCTCTAAACTTGTACTACAAGTTCTACAAAAGAATTAAATCAAAAGAGTCGTGGTTCGGGAGATATAGGGTCTCAAAGTGGGCAACTCAAACTGACTTCTATACTTAGAAAGTTTTTCAGAATTTTCAGTTTTAGCTTAACGACGAGGGGTTTTGCGAGGCTCGTAACGTTTGACTCGCAATGCCAAAATGGCTGCAGGATACCAATTTAGAAACCTTGTAACAAGTACTACATATGTCATGAAGACCATACTGGAAAATATCTAACTCATCGAGAAATACATAAGTCCAAAGTTGACTAGTTGGAAATGGACAGTTTCCAGTAGGTGACTTTGGGTCGATGAAAGGTATACCTATAAAACTTGGTTTGGGATCAAACTTTCCAGATCATAACTAGACATGGTGAGGAACATTTCTTATGAAGAAACCCAAGTCCAAATCGGACTACAAATGGCTTGAACATCTCACGTAAAAGTCATACTCGAACAGCCTATTATCATAGAAATTTTCTAAGGCAGTTTGTCCAAAAAGGCTTACTGAAATGTGTCAACTTTAAAAATTCACCGTGAGTTCATTATAAGGAATCTGGAAATTCAACCAATCATATTGAAAATCCACTTAAGTCTAGTTGAATCCAGAAAAAGCCTCACTCAATGATTCACAATAGATTGGGAGATAAAAATATTTTACCACAAGCTATCACTCCCGTGACAATTTTGTGCAGTTATCTTGTAAAATCTGGAATAAATAGTAAAGATTTTTAGAAAATTCTGAAAATTTACAGGAATCTTCTAGACATGCTGAATTATGTTTCTGAAAAATTTTAGAGGTTTATCATTAGCCAAACTTAAAGAGAAAGCCACGCACTATGGGTGATAAACACGGAGATTTCGCAGATTTGTGCAGTGTTTTTGATAAATACAAATAAAATATCAAATCAAGTTGGATGGACATGAAATTTTACAGAGGAATACTAGACACATATTATTTCAACATATAAAAATTTCACAATCATCGGACCACGGAAACTTAGTCAAATAAATTCGTGAATTTTCTGTTCGTCCAGGTAATCAACATGCAATGATCAAAAGTATTGAATCTACCTATTAAATCAACATGCAATCACTTTCAAGCATAGACCCCACACATTCAAGCATATTGATGAACATGCATGTGTATATCTTGACCATCCCTAGGATCTAAGGAGGTGGTATTTACCTTATTCAAGAAATCGAGAGGGATGAAGAGGAAGGGAACGGCTGTCCTCCTTGGGGAGTCTCGATTTTTGCCGTGAGAAGTGGAGGAGTGGGGGAGAGCTCTCAACTTTCTTGCAGATTTGTGAGAGAGGAAGAAGATGAGAGGGTGAAGGGGAACGTCTGAAATGAGGGAGAGTGTGGCTGGAGTTTGGGGGGTATGTGGTAGAGAGGTGGGTGGTTGCATGGGGTGGACAAGTGTTGCTTCAAGTGACAATTGTCAACATAACTCATGCACAAACAACACCACACACCTCATGCACGAATTTTACATATATATCTATGTATATATCTGATTTTAATTGATTAGTTAGGTTATAATTAATCACATTGTCATATAGTAGATACATGCAATAGGAAAATCAACAAGATAAACTTGTATACATAGGTGTATAGTTTTCGGCTTTACACTATGCCAATGGGTCTAATTTTTATTTTCCAAGCCAAACATTGATATATGTTATAACATATAGTTTAGATGATAAATAATATCATAGGATAAATTAATGGCATCATTTTATGCGATAAAATCGAGTTCGAAAATTGTGGTTTTCGAACGCTTGAAAAATTGGTAACTATCGAATCTTGATGATCTAGCATTGATTTAATGCTAAATCATACTGTAATTACATATACTAATCATAGGAAATTAATTCCTATAATTTCTTGATCGATTAAAACGCTGCTTTCATCTCAAAACGTTAACGCTTGAAAACGTTACAAAACGCTCATTATCGACTCATCTCGAAATGGTCGTTATCACTTTATTACATTATTCCATTAATAATGGAATTTAATTCTAAGCTTAATTGCTTAGAAAATATCATGAATTTTAACTATCGATACGCCGATCGACGTTAAAATAATACCGCCGATATACTTCATATACTTTTATTCCTTAATTCACAATTCTCAGTGAATATAAAATAGGATTTCATTCCTTCGTAAATAATCGAAATCATTATTCGATATCTTATGGATTGAATCATCTCAGCGAAAGCTTTGATTTACGGTTTTTAAATACCGTAAGTAGGCATTTAATTCTGTGGGGTATTACAACATCAACATCCATCCACATCACGTTTACATCATGTAAACTCTTACCATGCCAAAGCACATGAAACCAAGATCATATCAAGCTCACATAGCCACATAAAGCATCAGCAAATAAACACATACCTCATCACCTTTTTAAAGGAGGCGGACTGACGGTGAGCTGAGGGTAGCTGTACCTGATGAACAGTTTAGAAGGATAAGTTCTAAACACTCAATTTCAAGAACGTACAAGATATAAAGCAAACGAACTGCTTTGATATCAAATAATTATGAAAACTAGATGCCAAGAACATTGCTCTGATACCAAGCTGGTATCAGATGACAAAGCTAGATGTCAAAACCAAGATCGTTGCTCGACATAAAGTCACACGCCCAATTCCCGAGGGAAGGCACGATGCCGGGTGTGATTAGGGTGGGGTTAAGAAGGGAAGAAGGGGGATACATATAACATATATGATAAGAAGATGTGACCATGAAATCGGGCAAAGATCTCCTCTATAACTAGGACATATCCTCGGGAGGGTGCACAAACAATCCACCAATGTAATAATATCGATATCATAACCTCGTAAAACATGATCTTGGTTTATTATAAGTAATGCAAGAAAGCAAAATAGCACTACATCCCGCTGACTAGACCGTCAACCACATAGCATGCTCATATCGAGACTCACAGTAGAATAACATAACAAATCTTGTTCCCATCGTAAAGCAAATAAGGGACAAGAATACATCAATATCGTAGTACGATATAACACAACATCGCTGAAGCATAGCATGAAGAACCCGCAGCCCACCACTCGGTGTCGCCTCATCCAAATTCTCCTCCATCTGCAGAAAAGATTTGAAAAGAGTTTGGGGTGAGTACTAGCGCACTCACCGGGTTTTATCATAAATCAAAAGAGTCATGATGCCATGTTTAGAGCACTTACCTTAGAAGGTTTTAAAACGAAATCCACTTTCTAAGTAAGCAAAATAGATTTTCATTTTTCGATACCGATCCGTTATTATCATTATTCCCATCATAGAACCATGAACCACGGCTCTAACGATCCCACCAGCCCATCACATGACATTCATTCGCCCGAGCATATCCAATGCCCACGCCTAACGTATCCAACCGGCTAACTCGGTGTGGACTTCAGGGTCAAACTCGTCGAACCATAACCACCTCATTACCATTTCCGTGTGGACTTCCGGGGTCTATCCCCTTTAGAACCATAACCACGTGTTCGGGGTCTATCCCCTTATGATCAATACTCAAGATGGTGATCAACCCACCGAATAGAGATCCGCACAACCATGATAGAACCATATCTTGGATCGTAGAACAAGAATAATTTCACAAAACATTTTACGGCATACATGTTTTATTTTGAAATATCGAGTAAATAACTCAAAATAAGCATATATAACCCAACCTCGAATGATTAAAACGCCAACCGAGATATCTACGGATCCGATAACTTCACCGATCGACCGGTAGGTACCGTAACAAGACGGAACAACTTTTGGGGTCACTTCCCACAAAGCAAAGCAACATCGTGATCCAAACGACGATCGTAGCAAAATTAGGGTTTTCACTTTCTCGAACCCACATTTGGCACTCTCCGGTTTTCAAATCAACTCGATGCGTATGGAAATATATTCGTGGCATCAAGACCAATAATAGGGTACTTTCAAAATATGCATGCATGCAAGTCGACTCAAATCTTAGCAAACAAGAAGCTTCAAAATCGATGCTATCCTCGATCTAGATAAACCATCCAAAATCGATACATGAAAATGGAAACATAAGCAATATGCATAACGATTTAACATGGAATGACAAACGATGTTGAAAATGGATAACCTGCATGTACTTCCTTTAGAAAACTCAAGCAACTAAAACATCCCGATACGTAAACGCCGAAAAATGTAAAAATGGAATCGGTACTTTAGTAGAATGCATAGCCCGAACTCAAAACCTAAAAGACCCATAGCAAAAGGTGGCCCGTCGCCACAAAATCGGCGCCAACACCACGGTGGTGGCGGCCTTGGCGGCGGCGGTAATGGTTAATCGGCCTCCGGCCGCTTTCCACCTCGTCCCTTTAGAATCCCGAGTTCTATGCTATACGATATACTAAAAGGCGGAATCAAAACAAGAAAAGGATAAAACAGAAAACGGGCTGCCCGGGGTTGTTGATCGGCAGCCAAGAATGGCGCCGGGCCGAGCCTCCCTGCCGATCCCCACTCCTCCAGCTTCGCAGCAGCACTCGAGCTGCTCGGCTCTTCCGTAAACACAGAGAGACGAAGGAAAATCAACGTTGAAAATGAAGGCCCTAGCCTCCTATTTATAGGAAAAAGTGGGTCAAGCAGTTCGCTATGTAGCTGCCCTTTTCGAAAACGCAAAAGGCAACTTTTGCAAACGGACTCCAAATTTAGCAAACTTGGTACCCATGGACACGAAATAAAATACCGGACACAATGACTATAAACAAGATATGATTTTAAAAGACAAATGAAAAGTCCGGTTTTCGATAACTTCCCTGAGTGCCAAACCTTCATGGGTGGTCGAAAACTCGATACTTAGTGTCTATGAATTCGCCATAAGACACTCTTCACAACGCTCGAGGTTTCGTGACGGTCGCATCACCGAAACAAAAGTCAACCTTTTGACATTTTCTCGAAAAACGTGCCATGCAAAACATAAGCTTAAAAAGACGGGGTATTACAAGAAGATACAAGGGTTTTAGTTAAAAGGCTTTGTTCTTACTTAAACATTTTCATCATTTCTCAAAGTCGCCACAAGCATTTTTTCATCACGATATTCCAAGTCGTCTATGGATAACGCCACGGAGTGAGGCCTCCTTCACCCGACGCACGATCGACCGCCCAACGATTCGAGAGGCTCAAGTGTACACAATCCTAGCTAGATTTCCCATCTCGCCTAGCCCGGATCCGACCAGAATCTCATGTTGCCCTGTGCAACCCGAATGGACATATACAAAACATAAAACATTTTTGGCAGACAATATCGTATCTCATCATTTGCAATATGAGAAAGCAGTAAAGTAATAACAGTAATGTAATATCCCGAGGAATTAAAGGCCTAATTACGTTATTTAAATTCGTAAATTAGGGTTTCGCCGTGATAATTAAATTAGTAATTTATCGAATAATGATTTTGATTACTTTTGATATAATAAATTCTTATATCATATTCACTAATAATTGTGAATTAAGGGATATAATTATATAAAATCTTTCGGCAGTAATGTCGCATCGCCTAAACTATCCCAAATCCCAAGGACGGATTAGGAAGTATCGGACGATGGGACAAGATGAACGGTCCCCTAAAGGTTATAATGAGGTGCATATCACATGTAAACTATCAAACTGGAACATAACATGCATCATTAATCGATAAACTAGGTGGGCTGACCAATGTATCCAAAAGAATGCAATGATCCAAGGACTTCAACCAAGTCATAATACCATACATCTTAGTTCAAAAATAAATGCAATGAAAACGTGTGAATACATATATAACGATATGTATTCAAGGTTTCTTAACATAAACATAAAAGGCTGTCTTGGCCCTCAACACCCTCCACCATCATCATCACAACCAACCCGCACATTTAAAAACAAACATGTGGTGAGTACAAGAATGTACTCATGGACTCATGCCGAAAACATTTTAACATTCTTGAATTACATCGCCATATCATGGTAAGTCATAAGGGTTTTATTTGAAATACCTTATGCTTACTAAACCATTTTCAACAGCTCATAAACATTTTCGCCAAGCATTTTACTTGCGTGTATGATCCATATCCCTTATCCTTTCATCATAACATCATAGTCGAACGTCATGAAGGAGGCTCTCCTCTACGATGTCAGAATCGACCGTGAATTGTCCTTACAAAGACACAAATACCTTAGGTGTACACGTTAATCCTAGCAAGGTATAAACCTTCCGACATAGGATCCGATATCAATTTAATTCATAAGTTGGGAGCTACCCAACAACATTCATAACATTTCATGGATAGGATACATACACAAAACATAAACATTTTTGGCAGGTAATCTTGTAAACATTTTATCAACAGTTGAAACAAGCATCGAATAATTTCATTTGGAAAGTAATTTAAATAAGAAAGCCATATTTTATTTGTAAGAAAAGCCCACCTGGACTATTGTTCGCCTTAAACTTGAGTATTCACAACGCCCAATGTCAAGGCGCTGGCCCACACCATTGTGTTGGTATGGATTCAAGGAACAAGTTTAAAGTGTCAAGCTTTGTGAAGATAGAAAGAAGATGAACAAAAATTTTAAAAAATGGGGGAGGGGGTGTTCTCGGTTCTTACAGATTTTAGAGAGAGGGAGGAGTGTTTTGAGAGTGTTGAGTGTTGAGTGAGTGTGTAATGAGTGAAGAAGATGAGTATCCCATTCTATGTACATCTCTCTCTCTCGGCCATTACAAGGAAAATAATAAAATATGTGGAAGCCTTTTTAGTGAGTGGGTTATGACTCACTTAGTGATCATAACCTAGTGTTAATAGCCTTACACTAATGATGGGCTTTGAACTAAGCAAGCATGCCCAAAAAGAGAAGAGAGCCATCGGCTCTTATGGGATCCAAAGCAATGATTTTTTTAATACATTAATACTATGTATTAATCAAAGATATAATCCTAAAACAAAATACTTGTCATTTAATTAATTAAAACATCACATAGTAAAACATATACAAAAAGTGGCGTGAATTTGGTGAAAACATAAGTCACGCCTTTCGATTTCATAAAGGTATCTTGCTGGATTTGATATCGAAGCGCTTTGGTTGAGCTTGTATACAATGTTTATCGTTACCACTATTACAATCTCATATCTGAATTGAATACTTGATTGCTTATATCTGTGTCCCCTTATCTCATATATAAGTTAGATCATACAGTGTGTAAAAGATCACATAAGTCCGTATGATTGGTCAAGCTTAATGAGATATAAAAGTTTCACACCGAGACAACTTGAGGACGAGTTGTCAGATAAGTCGCTGATATAGATAAGAAGTGACTTGACTTGGTTACTTGTCTATGCCGGTATGTCTCGACGTATTGAAGGATCACAAGAAGATGTGCTCTTCTATCTCGACCGTCGTGAAGAACCAAGATCTCGGTGACTTACGATGATCTAAACCTCGATAAGGTATTAGGTGAGTATGAGTTGTCGACCATCACTTTGACTTGTTATGGGTGAGGGTTATATGTTCTAACCCAAGATTCTCCGCATCTTGGGTGGTGGCGATCTTGTATGTCACGCTAGTTATCTCAGACGAGTCACCGTATCCGCTTAGGATAATGACGCCCCTTAAGGAGCTCAAAGGTTTATTGTACTAAACCTTGCAGTCGAGTTAGCTCAAGTACAATAATAAGGTTGAGTGGTACTTGCTTAAGGAATTAAAGATATTAATTATTTTGCAATGATTGCTATAAATAATTAATGGACGCTCGATATCTTAAATACGGGATTCAGAATGTCTAAGTGCAAGTCCGACTCAACTTCGTAATAAAGGGGTAAGTCAAGATTTATTCTCTAGTGGCATGAATAAATGTTTATAAATTAATTTATGTTCGGGCCGAACATAAGATAATTAATTTATTTGAGGCCCATCTTTATTCCTTGCATTTTATCCTGGGCTAGCCCATCCGTGCCCATAGCTAGAGGAAAATCGCCCACCCTTGTGTCTCTCAAAGGAAAGATTTTATTCTCTTTATCCCACAAGGATGTTATTATATTTATGGTATATGCATAGATCCTTTCCATATAAGATTATGGTAATAATCCGAGTATGGTAATTTCCATAAAGAATTATGGTAATTTCTATATGGGATTATGGTAATTTCCATATGGGATTATGGTAATTTCCATATAGATTATGGTAATTTCCATATGGGATTAAGGTAGGCATTATAAATATAAGGTATGAGATAAAGTCTAGGTTAATGCTCACATTTTATCCTCATATTTTGAGAATTCCAAGGTTGGCTTGGGAGAGATTTTCGAGAGTTTGTAGAGTATTGGTGATTTTCCTGCATTCTCCATAGATCGCCCTCACTCGGCGCCGAGATTGGGCAACCGGATACAATCCGTAAGATCAAAGCACGAGTCTCGATCCGCTCATCCTGCTCATCCTCGATGATTCAAAGGTAAACACGAGAAACCCCTACGTGTTGCAATTAATTACATAGACGCATGCTAGGAATATAATCAATGTATGGTGAATTAAATATCCAAGATAGATCCTGGGCGGTGGCTAAACCTAGTTTTCCCAACACTGGTATCGAGCCCGGGATCGAATCTTGGCTCTGCTGGATTAATTCACGCTTGATTATTACGCATGCTTAATTTATTGTGAATCTGCTCATCGTGGCTCGCTTTTTATTTTTGTTGGGTTTTGTTTTTAACCACGAGAAAATCCGTGGTTAGATTAGATTTATTTTCCAGAATCTTATCCGTAAAGAAGAACGAAGACGAAAGCACGAAAAACGAGACGATGGGGAAAAACAGTCTCGCGGTGTCCTTCGACGGTTTCATGAAGCGAGCCTCGCGGTCGGGAGAGCGATCGCGAGGGCGCTGGCGACGGGCGCAGCGTTCACAAGACGAGACACCCGGGCGTCATAGCAAATTCGCGGTCGCGAAGTTTCGCGGCGGGCGACGACGCCTCGGCAGACGTTTCGCGCCGCGGCGGCCACGCACGATGCTTGTCGGGTCGCGGTCGTGAAGCCCGCGAGAGCACGCTGGCAGCCCGGCCAGGCGGCGGGGCGGCGATCGGTTTTCGCCTTCAGCGCGCCCCAAGATGATTGGGCCGACCCGCCCGCACCGCTTTTTCCACCAACCCGCTTTTCGGTCCGTGCTCATGCACGCGAGGCCTGCTTGACGAATCCGTCCGTGCCTGCACGCGAGGTCCGTTTTCAAGTTTAATTGCATGCTTTGCAAATCTATGTAATAGATTAGACAGAATGTGCGTGTTTCACGATCGGGCCGCGATGAAAGTTTTTTTTATTTTATCGCTCATATGCATGTCGTGGATGTTTTAATTATGCAAGAGCATGTTATGTATGTTTATATTACGCTGACAAACCTTAAGTGTTTTACGAATTGGATGCGCATAGTAAGCATGCTAGGTTTATCGCGCTTATCAAGCATATTTTAGAATTTCATGAGCATGTTTTACATGTCGAGTACTATAGAAAAGCATGCTAGATTACGTGATCCGCATGGACAAATCTTTTGAATAAAAGACTAAGCAAGTAACCCGACATATTAATATTTTAAATTAAAATGTCAAGACCTCCACCTTTAATCTCTAAACAAAGTGATACGACCGTGAGTAAACGCCCACACGCGCTTGCTTGCATCGCTTATCATAAGTTTGTTAGATGAGATTTCTAAATAAAACATTTTAAATCTATTGAGAAGTGGGAGTTTCATGTAAACGCCCACACGCGTGGCTTGCATGTGCGATTTTCATAAGTTCTCTAGAGATAGATATAAAATGAGATAACAAAAGAATTTGAATTGGAAGCGGTATGGTCCGAGTGAGTATGCCAATTCTAAGAATTCATTTTCCGTTAAAATGTGGTCATTGCTTAGACATCACCTCGAGTACAACTTCCCGCCAAGTCCCTTCTTGCGATAGTTATGTGGTCTAGTAAGGTCCAATCGTTAATTTCATTCATCATAAGGTTAAGTTGACATGGATTGAAATTAAACGACTAAAAGGTATATTTTAGTCCGGTCGAGGGTTCATGTGTAAACGCCCACACGCGTGGCTTGCATGTGGGATTCCTTGGGCGATTGAGGTTTCATTAATATTTTTATCAAAAGGTTACAATATTATTGTTACTAATTATGTGCGATCGTATGCTTATGTGTTTTTCATTATCTTTTCGTATATATCTCTTACACCGATTATCAATATGCTCGCACAAAATTAGTTATCCGTCCAAATTTTATCGAGTGGAAACGAAACATGGAATATGTTCTTATCGTCAAGAACAAATGTTTGTTCTCACTACTCCTAAACCCGATGCCTTCATCGACGATCGACTAATGAGCAATGAGAGTCAAGCATTTGGAATAGGTCAAACAATATGGCTAAATGCTATATGATGACTACTATGTCCAAAGGCTTGTAGTCGCAAAGATCGATCGATGGTAGACGCGATCGATATTTGGTCAAGTCTCGAGAGTAAGTTTGGGCAATGGATCGACAATCCGCTTCCACACAATGAGAGAAATCTTGCAGTAAGATGGAAGAAGGAAGTTCGTCCATGAACATGTCTCTCACATGACTCATCTCATGGATAGTCTTGATCAGTTGGGAGGAGGTATTGACGGCGCTAAGGTCGATATCATCCTCAATACACCGCCCAAGTCTTTTGAGAACTACAGAATGCGATCATGAGCAAGACCGAGTTTACACTTAGTCGCTGTTTAATGATCTCGTGGCTGCGGAAGGAGTTATGGAAAAGGAGCACATGCTCTTGCTAGCACATCTAAGGCCCAAATTTTCCGCTGCAAAATGGGAAAAGAAAAGGGCACCAAAGGTGGTAGAGGCAAGGAAATAGTGGGAGTAATGGAGCAAGAACATGGCGCCACCGGAGGCTCAAGAAGCCAAAGGAGAAGGGCAAGTGCTTCAAGTGCGGCAAGATGGGCATTGAAGGCTAAGTGCCCTATGTTCAAGGCTCAAGGTACGCTTGCTTTAGTAACGGAAACATGTTTAGCTACTTGTTCTACCCATTCTTGGGTAGTAGACACGGTGCGATCGATCATGTTTGTTACACCTGCAGGGTTCCTACGGACAAGGGAGCTAGCTAATGGCGAGATAACGATCTCCATGGGAAACGCGCGAAAGTCGAGGCGCTTGCAATTGCGATGTTTCTTTATGTTTTGGGACAACAGCTTTAGTTTTGAAAGACGCTTTATATGTGCCGGATTTTCATGGAACCTTGTTTCTGCTTTCAAACTATTTACTCATGGATATTCTCGTTATTTTTGATAGTGGTGTTTCTATCATAAGAAATGACGGTTATCCGTGTTGGCACTTTATATAATTCGCTTTATACTATTTCTCGCAAAACATAATACCTATAACTATGTTGCATCTTCTACAAACCCTAAAAGAGAAAGTTTTCTCAAGAAGATGACACCACTTTTCTCTCGGCATCTTAGATTAGGTCACATCAATCTAAATAGGATCCAAAGACCTGCTAAGAATGGGCGTTGGGTAATCTCACGGTTACTCCGCTCCCACCGCGAATCCTCAGATAGAAGGTAAGATGTCGACCGCACCCTTCAAAGCGAAGGGTTATAGAGCCAAAGAAATGTTGAGTTAGTCCATTTCGACCAGTGTGGACCGATGTCCACACAAGCTCGTGGAGGGTATGAGTATTTTGTCACTTCATCGACGACACTCAAGGTACGGATACATATACCGCTTCACCGCAAGTCCGAATGCTTTGAGAAATTCAAAGAGTTTAAGGCGGAAGTGGAGACGGCTAGGTAAGAGTATCAAGTCATCATGGGTCCGATCGCGGTGGCGAATACCTCAAGAACGTAGTTTATGGACTATCTAGTGAAGTGTGGGATTACATCCCAACAAGACTTCACCGGCACACCACAAAAAATGGTGTGTCGAGCGAAGAAATAGGACTCTTTTGGAAATGGTTAGATCAATGATGAGTTATGCAACATTGCCTATTTCGCTCGGGGTATGCCTTAGAAACAATGCATACTTGCTAAATCTAGTACCATCCAAGTAAGTCGAAAAGACCCCTTTAGAGTTGTGGTTTGGGCGCAAGCCCGCTTTAAGCCACATAAGGATATTAGGCCAAAGACACGTCTTTGAACAAGAAGGTCGACAAGTTGGAGGCTAGATCCGACGCAAGGTCGTTTATCGCTATCCTAGAGGAACGAAGGTGGTTTATTCTATAGTCCCAAGGATCGGGGTCATTATTAGCACTAATGCTCGATTCTTAGAAGAGGACTACATGAAAATCATAAATCAAAGTTGAAATCATTCTTCAAGAATTAGAAGATGATCGTATTCCACCACCGACAGGCCAAAGGTACGAGATTTCGAGTCTAGTGGGAGGGATCGACACCGATACTTCAAGAAATTGAAGTGGTCGAGTTCCATTGGAGATACCGACCGCATGTGGTACCTACCCAAGAAGTTGTGCAAGATAGAGAACCACAAGTATCTGTACTCCACCGCTGCCATTGTGCTC
The DNA here is from genome assembly GCA_036937905.1 of Salvia rosmarinus. Lineage (NCBI taxonomy): Eukaryota > Viridiplantae > Streptophyta > Magnoliopsida > Lamiales > Lamiaceae > Salvia > Salvia rosmarinus. The sequence continues at coordinate 39,118,038 of CM072822.1, read as the reverse complement.
AGTAGAATCTCGTCAGTGGGAGGGTTGTTCGTCAACCCGAGCGATTTATGTTCGTGGGTGAATCTTCGGATTTAGTCCCAGGAAACGAACAGGCAATAATCGACCCATGGACATACAAGGAGGCGATACAAGATATTGATGCAAGATCATGGCACACCGCCATGGACTTAGAAATGGAGTCCATAACGGCTATGGATGTATATGAAAAGACACCTCTACCAGATGGCAAGGAAGCCATAGGTAGTAAGTGGATATACAAGAGGAAGAGAGATTCCGATGGAGAGGTTTCGGCTTTTAAAGCCAGGCTTGTGGTAAAAGGGTACACTCAGATTGAGGGCATCGATTTCGATGAGACCTTTTCACCGTAGCAATGCTCAAGTCCATCGTAATTCTTCCGCCATAGCAGCCCACTTGAACCTAGAGGTTTGGCAATGGATGTTAAACCGCTTTTCTAAACGGTTACCTTGAGGAAGGTAGAGACATCTATATGCAAGACCTCAAGGTTATGTGGTAAAGGGTGAAGAGCATCTAGTATGGAAGCTTAAGAAGTCCATTTATGGACTTAAGCAGGCCTCCCGATCATGGAACTTACGCTTTGACGAGGTAGTAAAGTCCTATGGATTTACCCAGTTGCCTAGCAAGAGTTGTGTGTATCGGTTAGATGTCAACGGTGATGTGGTATTTCTTGACTTTATGTAGATGACATCCTTCTAGTCGGCAACAACGTGAAGTCGTTATCGACGTAAAGAGTTGGCTATCCGATCGTTTCAAATGAAAGACTTAGGAGATGCAGCTACATTCTTGGGATCAAGGTTTACCGAGATCGCAAGATGAAATGTTGAGCTTATCTCAGCGCCTTACATCGATACCGTGATTACCGCTTAGTATGCGCACCGCCAAGAAAGGATTGCTACCTTCGCATATGGTGTTCCTTTATTCAGACAAATCACCCATGACCCGAAGGAGATAGAGGAATGAGACAAGTTCCATACGCTCACCGTAGGAAGTCTCATGTACGCAATGCTATGCACGAGGTCCGATATCTCGCTATGCGGTAGCATAGTAGCTAGATATGAGTCTAACCTCGAAAAGCTCATCGATCGCAAGAAGCATATACCAAGCACCGAAAAGTACTCGAGATTATAGGCTAGTTTACCATGCAGATAGTCTAATGCCTTTGGGTTATATGCACTCGGATTTCCAAGTCGACCGTGATGAGAAAAAGTCAACCTCGGCCATGTGTTTACTTTGGGAGATGGAGTCAGATCCTCATGAAAGTGCAAAGCAACGATGCATTGCGGACTCTACCATGGAAGCCGAATATGTAGCCGCCTTTGAGGCTTCTATGAGGTCAGATGGTTCAAGAACTACCTCATGGATCTAGGTGTGGTACCGGTTTGCCTAAGAGTATCATAGTTTACTATGATAACTCGTGCAATGGGCAAACTCGAAGGAACCACGGACCCACAAGCGACCAAACACATAGAGAGAAAGTACCATGTCATACGAGAAATCGTTAGACGAGGTGACGGTTGATTGAAAAGATTGATACGACGGAAAATCTAGCGGATCCATTCACAAAGAGCTCGCCGCAAAAGTCTACGGCGCACGCTCGAGGACTCGATTGCGCTGATGGCACCCACTTAGAAAGGAAACTTTTGTATAAGTGGGAGAAGCAAAGTGATGGTTGTTTGTAATAGCTAGTAGAGACACATTGTATACTAAAAGTTTGCTTTAGTATAAGTGGGAGATTGTTGATTTGTATACTAAAAGCGCTTGGTTGAGCTTGTATACAATGTTTCTCGTACCACTATTACAATCTCCTATCCGAATTGAATACTTGATTGCTTATATCTGTCCCCTTATCTCATATATAAGTTAGATCATACAATGGTGTAGAAGATCACGTAAGTCCGTATGATTGGTCAAGCTTAATGAGATATAAAAGTTTCACACCGAGACAACTTGAGGACGAGTTGTCGGATAAGTCGCGTATAGATAAGAAGGACTTGACTTGGTTACTTGTCTATGCCGGTATGTCTCGACGTATCAAGGATCACGGTGAGATGTGCTCTTCTATCCGACCGTCGTGAAGAACCAAGATCTCGGTGACTTACGATGATCGAAACCTCGATAAGGTATTAGTAGTATGAGTTCTTCACCATCACTTTGACTTGTTATGGGTGAGGGTTATATATTTCTAACCCAAGATTCTCCGCATCTTGGGTGGTGGCGATCTTTGTATGTCACGCTAGTTATCTCAGACGAGTCACCGTATCCGCTTAGGATGATGACGCCCCTTAAGGAGCTCAAAGGTTTATTGTACTAAACCTTGCAGTTGAGTTAGCTCAAGTACAATAATAAGGTCGAGTGGTACCGCTAAGAATTAAAGATATTAATTATTTTAAGCAATGATTGCTATAAATAATTAATGGACGCTCGATATCTTAAATACGGGATTCAGAATGTCTAAGTGCAAGCCCGACTCAACTTCGGTAATAAAAGGGTAAGTCAAGATTTATTCTCTAGTGGCATGAATAAATGTTTATAAATTAATTTATGTTCGGGTTGAACATAAGATAATTAATTTATTTGAGGCCCATCTTTATTCCTTGCATTTTATCCTGTGGTCGGCCCATCCAGCCCATAGCTAGAGGAAAATCGCCCACCCTTGTGTCTCTCAAAGGAAAGATTTTATTCTCTTTATCCCACAAGGATGTTATTATATTTATGGTATATGATAGATCCTTTCCATATAAGATTATGGTAATAATCCCGAGAGTATGGTAATAATCTCGAGTATGGTAATTTCCATAAAGAATTATGGTAATTTCCATATGGGATTATGGTAATTTCCATATAGGATTATGGTAATTTCCATATGGGATTAAGGTAGTGCAATATAAATATAAGGTATGAGATAAAGTCTAGGTTAATGCTCACATTTTATCCTCATATTTTCGAGAATTCCAAGGTTGGCTTGGGAGAGATTTTCGAGAGTTTGTAGAGAGTATTGGGTGATTTTCCGTGCATTCTCCATAGATCGCCCTCACTCGGCGTTGAGATTGGGCAACCGGGATACTGATCGTAAGATCAAAGCACGAGTCTCGATCCGCTCATCCCGCTCATCCTCGATGATTCAAAGGTAAACACGAGAAAACTCCTAAGTGTTGCAATTAATTATATAGACGCATGCTAGTAATATAATCAATGTATGGTGAATTAAATATCCAAGATAGATCCTCGGTAGGCGAGGGCTAAAACTAGTTTTCCCAACAGGTACATAAGTCATTTTCGTGCCATTCATACACATATATGTCATAACATATGGTTTAGATAATAATTTATAACATAGGAAAAATTAATGGTATCATTTCATGTGAGAAAACCCTAAAATTCGAATTAGGGTTTTCGAATTCTAGCAATTGGTCATTATCGAGTTCTTCATGCTTTAGCATTGATTTTAATGCTTCATAATACTCTAATTATATAAAATAATCATAGGAAATTAAATACTATAATTTCCTGATCATTAGACCCATTTTTCAAATTGTCTGTAGATGTTAACGTTCGAAACGTCTCAAAACGTTAATAATCGACTCATCTCAAAATGGTCGTAATAAGATCGCACTTACTTTATAAATAATATTCCATTTATATTGAATTTAATTCCAAGCTCACGCTAGAAAATTTCATAAAATTTCAACTATCGATACGCAATCGACGTTAAAATTATACTGCCGAACTACTTCATAACATTCTATTCCTTAATTCACAATTCTCAGTGAATATAAAAAGGAATTCGTTACTTCGAGACTGAATCGAAATCAATATTCGATGTCTTTCAAAATTAATACCCGGCAAAACCCTAATTTACGGGTTTAAATTTCAGAATAGCTTTCTTTCTTCGAAAATTACATTCTACCCCTTAAAAGAAATTTCATCCCGAAATTTCAATACCTTTAGAAAAAAATAATTCGGTATCGCTTTTCATGGCGCCTTCAAGTTCCCACGGCTTCCTCTCGTCGTGGTGTTTCCACAAGACTTGACTAGCGGAATCGACTTGTTCCGTAATTACCGAACTTTATGGTCGAGTATTGATGTGGGTTCTTCTTCATAGCTCATTTCGCTCGAGGATCACGCCGTCTTGATGGATCACGTGTTTTGGATCGTGTACGATTTTCTTAGTTGTGACACGTGAAAACGCCAGTACATTCCCAGTTGGCGGAAGAGCCAACCTATAGGCCATCGGACCTATCCTCTCTAGGATCTCATAGGTCCTATAAAACGGGTCTTAGTTTTCCTTTCACCAAACCCGACAACCTTTCGATGGAGAGACTTTAAGAAACACTTTATCTCCATTTTCAAATTGTAGCTCGATCTACGCGTATCAGTAAGATTTCGCCATCTTGAGCTTCCTTTATTCTTTGCCTAATTTGCTGACGATTTCAATCATCTCATTTCTATCGCCTCGCCCTATAATCCTCCTCTCACCCACTTCATCCCAATAAAGCGGTGATCTACATTTCTTGCCATACAAGGCTTCAGACAACCATACTAATCGTCGCTTGATAGCTATTGTTGTAGGCAAACTCAATAAGGGTAAAACATCTTCCCACTTTGCACCTCGATCTAACACTACTGTTCTCAACATATCTTCTAGTGTCTGAATCATTCTTTCCGACTCTCCATCACTCTGTGGGTGAAATGCCGTACAGATTTGAAATTCAATTTCGCACCCAATTCTTTTGTAAGCTAACCCGAATCTTGATGTGAACTTGGAGTCTCTATCGATGTAATAGATTTTGGCACTCCATGAAGTCGATAATTTCATTTACGCATACCGGGCTAACTTGTCAGATCCATAGGTATTATGAATTGGTAGAAAGTGAGCACTCTTTGTGAGTCTATCAACAATTACCCATATAGCGGTGTTCCCTCTTTTTGATTTGGGTAAATTGAACGAAGTCCATCGTTATCTCATCCCATTTCCACTGGTATTTCCAACGGTCAGAACTTTCCGTAGGGACGTTGATGTAACGCTTTCACTGCCGGCAAATAAGACAGCGTTCTACGAAAGAAGCTATGTCTCGTTTCATGCCTTCCCGCAAGAACTTTTCCTTTAGGTCTTGGTACATCTTAGTACTGCCTGGGTGGACGGTGTAGGGTGTATCGTGAGCCTCACTCATTATTTCATTTTGAAGCTCTGCGTTGTCTGGAACGTATATCCTTCCTTCAAACAATAAGGCGTTGTCTGATGCTTCCTGGAAATTCTTTAATCCTTTAGACCTTACCCTTTCTCTTATCTTTTCTAACTTTTCCTCCATCCTTTGTCTCTCAACGATTCTTTTTCTTAAGTCTGACGTCAGTGTGAGTGTAGCGATACAACTCGTGATCGTCTCTGGTTGTTCAACCAATTCAATCCTCATTCTTTTAAACTCCTCGACGAGTTTTTCTTCTTGTGTAAGGAGACATCCTAGTTTGGTTTGACTCTTACGACTCAAGGCGTCAGCTACTACATTCGCTTTACCCGAGTGATAGTTAATACCACAGTCGTAATCCTTCACTAGTTCGAGCCATCTTCTTTGCCTCATATTTAGATCTCTTTGCTCGAAGAAGTACTTCAAACTCTTATGATCTCAGAAGATCTCACATCTCACCCATAGAGATGGTGTCTCCGATTTTCAAAGCATGAACCATCGCCGCTAATTCCAAGTCGTGAGTTGGGTAGTTCAATTCATGTGGTCCGAGTTGTCGGGATGCATATGCTATCACCTTCCTTCTTGCTTCAAAACATAACCCACCCATTCTTAGAAGCATCTCAGATAAACTACATACTTCTTGTCTGCTCCTTGGATCGCTAGCACCGTGCACTTGTTGACATTTCTCGAGTTTTGAAAACTCGCCACATTCTTCAAATTCAATTGAATTTGATTCCTTTCGAGTAGCCGAGTTATTGGTCTTGCAATTTTGGAGAATCCTCGATGAATCTCCGGAATAACCACTAGTCCTAGGAAACTTCGGATTTCATTCTGAGTTCTTGGCGATTTCCATCCTTGTACTGCTTCTACCTTGGCTGGATCCACTTTAATGCCTTCTGCAGACACGATGTGTCCAAGGAACATTACTTCCTTCAGCCAAAATTCGCATTTGCTAAACTTAGCAAATAGCTTCTCAATTCTCAAGGTTTGCAACACCGTTCTTAGATGTTCCTTATGGTCCTCCTCATTCTTCGAATAGACGAGAATATCATCTATGAAGACCAAAACAAACTTGTCTAGGTATGGATGAAACACTCTGTTCATGAGATCCATAAATACAGCTGGTGCATTGGTTAATCCGAACGGCATAACTATGAACTCATAGTGGCCATATCTGGTTCGGAATGCAGTTTTTGGTACATCTTCCGGCCGTATTTTGAGTTGGTGATAACCTGACTTGAGGTCAATTTTCGAGAATACACCTGCTCCTCGTAATTGATCGAACAGATCGTCAATCCTTGGCAAAGGGTATTTGTTCTTGAGTGTCATCTTATTTAGCTCCCGATAATCTATGCACATTCTCAAAGAACCATCCTTTTTCTTGACAAACAAAACAGGCGCTCCCCAAGGCGAAACACTAGGTCTAATAAAACCTAGATCCAACAATTCTTGGATTTGGATCTTCAGTTCTTCCAATTCCTTTGGAGCCATTCTATAGGGCGCCTTCGACACTGGAGCCGATCCTAGTTCCAAGTCGATGGTGAATTCCAATTGTCTATCAGGAGGTAATCCTGGTAGATGTTTAGGAAATACGTCCGAAAATTCTCGAACAACTTCTATATCCTCAATCTTCGTTTCTGGTTTATCTTCTCCGTTCAGGTAAACGAGAAATGCATGGCATCCTTTCTGGTTTATCATTCTTCTCGCCTTCAATGCTGACACAATTGGGATTCTCCTTCCCATGCTGATTCCATGAAAGTGCGTAGCTTCTTGTCCAGGAAAGTGAAATGAAATTTTCCTTTCCTTGCAAAGAATCTTGGAATGATTCTTAGCTAACCAGTCCATTCCTAGGATTATATCTACGTCACCCATGGGTATAATGTTCAGATTGTTCGCCAGAATCTTAAGTGATCCTAGTGTCAACTCTAGGTTCGAGCGGATATGTGTAATGACCATAATCCCTCCTATAGATGAAGAGATTCTCATATCCCGATTTGCCTTTTCGCACCTAAGATTCAACATTTCACGCATGATCTTGCTATAAAGGAATGCGAAGCACCAGATCGAACAATATTATAACAGTGCGTTGAGAAGAACTCCCATACCGCTAGGTTTCCTGATTCTATTCGCTCGCCTCCGTTGTAGGCGATGCTCTAGCTCAGGCGGCTAAGGCCGACGGGTGCTTGCCCAGTTGATTCTTTGTTGTTCCCTCGGTTCTGCTCGCCGGCGTTGTCGTGGTGGTTGTCGCTTTATTTCATTAAGGTGGCTGCCATCGTTGTTGTTGCTTGCAATTGTCACGAGGTTGGGGCCGGAATTGAATAGCCATTAGCGGCCGGACATCGCCGGGTTGGTTTGGCCTTACAATTTGTTTCGAACGTGTCCTCGGCGAAATTAGCGTAATGCCCTTTCATCCCGCACTTAAAATAGTTCCCACTACCTGCCATGCACATCCCTTTGTGCATTCTCTCGCATTTCGGCACGGAAGAGCCTCATTTGCTCTTGTAGGCCTCTTGTCGGGCGGACAAAGCGCCTTTTCCAACCCCGCTGGCTGTGCCATGTTCCTCGCCATGGGCGTTTGTTACCGTGATTCTCGAAACTTCCCTGTTACTATTGCCCGATTTGCTTCCCACTTTCTTTTACCCTTATCCATTGTGTTCGTGCGGTGACAGCCGACACCGCCTTGTCTTCAGGCATCGCTGCCTCAATATCCAAGGCTCGTGCAAGAGCCTCGGTATAGGTCAAATCTCCATGACTGGCGAGAGACATCCTTATCTCTGACCTTAGACTCGACCTAAATTTCTCCGACATTTTCAAGTCGGTGTCCACTTGATCTGGTGCATGTCTTGACATGTCGCAAAGTGCGATCATAATCAGTCACGGATATTTTCTCTTGCTTTAACACGAAGAATCCGTGCTCCTTCCTTTTCCTATAGCTCTTCGGTATATACTTGTCATACACCTCTTTCTTGAAATCTTCCCACGTAAACTCTTCCATTTGTTCCACAGAAAGTTTTCTTTCCGCTTCCCACCGTAAGTCACAGTCCACTGTCGAAAAGTTATACACGACAAACGCCATCGTTGTACATCTCGAAGTTAAAGATCCATTCCATGGTTCTCATCCATTGCTCGCCTCCTCGATTTCCTTTCCCATTGAAGATGCAGGAGGGTTCGCTCGAGAAATAGTTCCTCTATCCTGCTTCGGTGGAGGTGGAGGTGGTTGTGGTATATCCTCGACTTCTTGTTCCGGATCCTACCTCTTCCCCTAGGTCTTCCTCTTCCTCTGCCTCTAATTCCTTGTTCGGGGTCTTATCTAGGAGGCATTCTGCTATATAAAACATATAATCAGCATTACTCATTACTTTCATAATTCGACATATTGAATCTCATCATAGCCTCATTGTAAAACGACTTTAATAAAACATTTCGTCTTTGTCATAAACAACTTTGCCGCAAAAGCCCATTCAGGGTCACACATATATATATATATATATATATATATCTTGAAAACTTTGTCGTAGGCAGGATGTTCAAAAACCAACAGTCATTAAAACAAAAACATACATCCCGGCTCACATGGCCTTACAAAACATTAAGTTTTCTTTCCATCAGTTCCCATACACATAAAAAGAAACAAGCATACGCTAATCATATTAATGTCTACTTAAGTCTTCATCTAACGTCTTCATCAGGCATCTTCCTCCTCTTCATCCTCCTCAGGATCCTCATCCTCTTCAGAATCATCCTCACCGGCACGTACTCCAGATGTTCCTGCTCCGTCATCTCCTACCATATGTATGTCGCGCATTGGAACGAAATCGTCGCCAATCGGGCTATAGTCATCGCGAATCGGACTATAGCCATCCGTAGTATCCGCCACCTCTCATTGGTATCGGCGAATGGCTCTACTGGAGGTAGTGGAGCTGTCATCGGTGGTAGAGGTGGTAGTAGTGGATGTACGGGATGTCCAAACACCAGCGGAGGGAAAACAGGCTCTCCTAGTGCTCTCGGTCGCGCTGCTCTATCCAAACGAGCAGGCCTGCCCTCGTCAAACAGATATGGGGGCACTACCGGGTCAATCTATCGTGGAACCTCGGTATACAACCACTCCGGCGATTCATCACGCCAGGTATACTCCCGCGGAGGGAGATAAGGTCCCCTCGGTGCAGCTCCATATATCTCAGATACGCACGCGAGACGACTCACAAACCCGGTCAGATCTTCTACCAGATCATAACTGCTAACCGCCCGATATATGTAGTCTCCTGATATCTCTCGGGCGTAGTCCTCCCAATCACATGGAAGTATGGCTAAGAGACGCTTGATGCCGTCATAATCCGTCGTGCATTCCTCCAAAGTCGAAGGTAGTACATCAGGAATTCGCCTAAGTCCTCGCCACAGACATCCAACACTCACGATAGGTGCACATCACTTCCTCAGGTGTGGCGTGAGGTCCTATCCTCCTCTTAGCGATATAACGCATCTCCTCCATCTGTTACGATCAAAACTAACATAAGTCAAACTAATGTCATCCGATAAGCAGATAAGGTAACTTAAGTACATCTGATAAGCAACTAGGTTAAGCTAAACAATCTATAAGGTAGATAAACGTCATAAGGTACCACACACATCATATCTTATCTTCTTATTCTACTCGGAAACTTATTACCTAGCAGCGTCCTAAGGTATATGTTATACTATGAGATCCTTGTTCTAAATAAATCTTGAACTAACTTTCAACAGACTCTAGTGTATTCTGGAGACAGAAATAGGAATTCTTTCCTTCAAAACAAATGAAGTTCAGGGTGTTAGGAGTACGCAGGCGAAAACCATGCGTAAATCGGAGTCCTAACGAAAGAGAACTGAATAAAACAAATTTTCTGTGCAGTGCAGAAAATTTGCACGATCGTGCCAAAATCCGAGGCAAATGCCGACGTAGTACGACTACCATATCCGCGTATTCAAGTCGATGCTTGACATTCTGAAGTCAAGGTCAAAGTTAAAGTCGAAGTCGAAGTCGACGGTCACCCATGTCGAAGTTGTGATGCAATGCCGATGTCGCTCATTTCAAAGTCAAGTCGTTTTGTTTATCTTCGACTCACCTTTTGCCATTCGTGTTCGAAGCTATCGTTACTTTCGTTCTTCTTGTCGTTCTCTTGTTCTTGTAAAGGGAAGAAGTTCATACGTCTAAGTTCTTTTGTAACACGTGATCATGCTCCTTACTCGTCTATGTTCTTCTTGTGATGACATATCACTTATCATAATAAATCTTTGAAATTTGGAAATAAAGTTCCAAAATAACAACATAATCAATTCATAGATGTATATCAAATTGAATTCATCTTTTCAACATTGATCATTCAACTCAGTTCAAACATATACTTTCATCTCGAATCTTGATCACTTGGCATAACTTCTTATTTGATTTCAAAATAAAGTTTTGAAAATTTCCTTACTCATAACTTTCATTTCAAAACATCATACATCTCTTTCCCAACATTGGTCTATTCTCATGGATTTCCAAAAACAGAGTTTTGAAATCCTCCTTTTTCTTTAAAAATATGATTTCAATCTTGATTCATAAACAAACTTTCATTTCCAAGAGTTTTAAGGAAGAAATCATTTACCTCGTCCCGGTTGAGCTGGATGTGATGGAGTGTTGAGTATAGTCAGCTGGGTTCTAGAAGTCTAGTGACTCAATCTAGACTTACTTTTGAAAGAAGATTTTGGGTTCAAAGAGCAAACGAAGCTCTGATACCACTCTGTCGCAGCCCGCCTAAACTATCCCAAATCCCAAGGACGGATTAGGAAGGGCTGGACGATGGGACAGTATGAACGGTCCCCGAAAGGTTATAATGAGGGTGCATATCACATGTAAACTATCAAACTTGGAACATAACATACATCATTAATTGGATAAACTAGGTGGGCTAGACCAACAGATCCAAAAGAATGCAATGATCTGAAGGACTTCAACTGTCAAGTCATAATACCATACATCTTAGTTCAAAAATAAATGCAGCGGAAAACGTGTGAATACATATATGACGATATGTATTCAAGGTTTCTTAACATAAACATAAAAAGGCTGTCTTGGCTCCTCAACACCCTCCACCATCATCATCACAGCTCAACCTGCACATTTAAAAACAAACATGCAGGGCTGAGTACAAGAATGCACTCAGTGGACTCATGCCGAAAACATTTTAACATTCTTGAATTACACTGCCATATCATAAGGGTTTTATTTGAAATACCTTATGCTTACTAAAACATTTTTCAACAGTTCATAAACATTTGCTTGGCCAAGCATTTTACTTACGTGTATGATCCATATCCCTTATCCTTTCATCATAACATCATAGTCGAACGTCGTGAAGGAGGCCTCCCTCTACGATGTCGTGACCGACCGTGAATTGTCCTTACAGCACACAGTCACCTTAGGTGTACACGTTAATCCTAGCCAGGTATAAGCCTTTCGGCATAGGATCCGATATCGATTTCATTCATAAGTTGGGAGCTACCCAACAACATTCATAACATTTCATGGATAGGATACATACACAAAACATAAACATTTTTGGCAGGTAATCTTGTAAACATTTTATCAACAGTTGAAACAAGCATCGTAAATAATTTCATTTCGAAAGTAATTTAAATAAGAAAGCCATATTTTATTTGTAAGAAAAGCCCTCCTGGACTATTGTTCGTCTTAAACTTGAGTATTCGTCAACGTCCAGTCGTCGCGTTCGCGTCCACACCTTTGTATTGGTATGGATTCAAGGAACAAGTTTAAAGTGTCAAGCTTTGTGAAGGATGAGAAGAAGATGAACAAAAATTTTTAAAAATGGGGAAGGGGGTGTTCTCGGTTCTTGCAGATTTTAGAGAGAGTGAGGAGTGTTTGAGAGTGTTGCGTGTTGGTGAGTGTGTAATGAGAGAAGAAGATGAGTATCCCATTCTATGTACATCTCTCTCTCGGCCATTACAAAGAAAAATAATAAAATATGTGGAAGCCTTTTTAGTGAGTGGGTTATGACTCACTTAGTGATCATAACCTAGTGTTAATAGCGCACACTAATGATGGGCTTTGAACTAAGCAAGCATGCCCAAAAGAAGAGAGCCATCGGCTCTTATGGGATCAAAGCAATGATTTTATTTTAATACTACGTATTAATCAAATATATAATCCTAAAATAAAATACATGTCATTTAATTAATTAAAACATCACATAGTAAAACATATACAAAAAGTGGCGTGAATTTGGTGAAAAACGTAAGTCACGCCCCTTTCGATTTCATAAGGGTACATAAGTCATTTTCGTGCCATTCATACACATATATGTCATAACATATGGTTTAGATAATAATTTATAACATAGGAAAAATTAATGGTATCATTTCATGTGAGAAAACCCTAAAATTCGAATTAGGGTTTTCGAATTCTAGCAATTGGTCATTATCGAGTTCTTCATGCTTTAACATTGATTTTAATGCTTAATAATACTCTAATTATATAAAATAATCATAGGAAATTAAATAGTATAATTTCCTGATCATTAGACCCATTTTTCAAATCGTCTCTAGATGTTAACGTTCGAGACGTCTCAAAACGTTAATAATCGACTCATCTCAAAATGGTCGTAATAAGATCGCACTTACTTTATAAATAATATTCCATTTATATTGGAATTTAATTCCAAGCTTCTCTGCTTAGAAAATTTCATAAAATTTCAACTATCGATCGCAATCGACGTTAAAATTGTCTTCAGAACTCTTCATAACATTCTATTCCTTAATTCACAATTCTCAGTGAATATAAAAAGGAATTCTTTACTTCGATACTGAATCGAAATCAATATTCGATGTCTTTCAAAATTAATACCCGGCAAAACCCTAATTTACGGGTTTAAATATCGTAAATAGGCTTTGGTTTCTTCGGAATATTACAAGTAATATTTAACGTCGATTGAGTATCGATAGTTAAAATGTCGATAATTTTTCTAAGTGATGAAGCTTAGGAATAAATTCCCTCATTAAAGAAATGAATTAATAAAGTCATTAAGACTTTATTACGACCATTTTAAGATGGATCGATTATGAACGTTTTGAGACGTTTCAAACGTCAACGTTTAGAGACGATTAAAATATTTAGTTTAATGATCAAGGAATTGTATTATTTAAATTCCTATGATTATTTTATGTAATTAGAGCATTAATTAGCATTAAAATAATGCTAGAGAATTAAGGAATAATTATTGAACAAAGTAGTAATTTTCGAAAACCCTAATTTCAAAAATTACGGTTTTCACACACGAATCTTTCTAATTATTTTTCCTATGATATAATTTATCATCTAAGACATATATTATGATATATATCTATAAATAGCAAGAAAAATAAAATGTTTGGCAATTTAGCTCAAAGTGCCGTGAACATGGTATATATAGGAACGAAAATTTTGCTATGTTGCTATGATGTTTAATTAATTAAACAAGTGGGATCTAATTACATAAAAACCAAGATTATAAATGAAGAGGATCAAGTGGTGTGTGTTGGCAAGGGATAACCGTATATATTAACTCAAATTGGAGCTTGGAAGAAAAATTAAAACACTCCCGAATGACATACTTGCATGTGGTGGTGTGTAGATATTATGTATCTTGCATAAGACAAAATAAAAAGCTTCTCCCTTGGTATTTAAGAGAGGGAGCCGACGGCTCATGTAGAAAAGAAAGGAATGATCAAATTGAATTGTTCAAAAATTGTGTAAGAGTATTTACTACACCATTGTGATGATGTATTAAAAGTGAGTCTTCAATTAAAAAGTCTTGAATTTGGCTTTGTGTAGGACATGTACATATTAGTATACAACAAGAATTAATAAAACTCTTTCTTTGTGCAATGCAAGTGCCGTCACTTTTGGATACCAAAGTGTAGGATTTTTGTTTCTTTCAAAATTGAAGTGAAGTGTATTAACTTTGTGTAAGATGAATTTACTTTGATGACATATTAAATGTGATGAGTCATAAAGCTAAAAACAAAAGAAAAAAAGAAAGAAAGATCTTGCTTGCAATTGTGTGTAATGACCGAGAATTTTTGGAAATATGTTAAGTCTTTTTAATTCATTTGCTTTAGTATTTAGTAATAGGAGTACATCAAACCAACTATCACTTCATTTCTTACCATTCTGTGAGCTTCGAGAGTGAGCGAAAGAGTGTTCTTCATTTTCATTCACCAAACCTTGAGCTAAATCCTTTGCACAATAAATCAAAGCCGGTAAAGAGGTTAGAAATCGAACAAGCTTCGATTATACGTTAAGATTTTCGATTCCTAACCGTTAGATTTAAATATATATGCTTAGGTACTTAATGAGAAAAAATAGGATGAATCATGTTAGCATGCGAAGTTGTTTACTAATTATGTTTAGTATGTTATGTTTAAGCATATGTATTGTTTAAATTTAAAGCTAAGCATGTTATAATTATTTTTGTGATAACAGAAAATTTTATGATTAAATGTAGTGATGGATTAATTATCTATGTTGATAATAAGACTCATTGTGATTTATTGGAAATTTTTGGAAACCATATGCTACATGGTTGTAATTACCGAAAATATTAAGAATTGTAGGTTGAGATACAAATTATATTTAAGTGATATCTTAGCATATTATTGATCTAGGACCTTAATTATGTACCATGTGAATTTACTAGAATTTTTAGAAAATATATGTTCACATTGTTGAAAAATTTCGAACGGTATATGTTAAGGTATATTGATATGTGAGTTATAAATGTTGAATATTATGATGTATTATTGTTATATGGTAATGTTTAAGCATTGTGTGAATTTGTTGAAATTTTACAAAAAGTTTGGTTAACTATTGATAAAGAACCGTGAGCTATGAGCCATGATACATTGATGTGTTAATTGATTTGTTGGATATTATGTTATAATTATGATATAGGATGATATTTAAGCATTGTGTACTTTTAATTAGAATTTTAGAAAAATGTTTAGTATATTTTTGAGAAAATTCGAAAGCTATAGTATGGGTTAGGTAATGTCCAAATTTTTCCATAGCTAATGTTAATACATATTAATGATCCTATGGTAATATAGTATATTATATGAATTTAGAAGAATTTTTGGAAGAAGTTTGAGAATTTTAGTTGAGAAGGCCGAAAATTAGATAAGGGTTTTAAATCCTTTTTATCAAGAATAATAATACATTATATGCTTAGAATATATTTAGATTAATTAAGAATTTATGGGATTTTATAAACATAGTATACTATGTTTACGGTGAAACGTTATATTAAATAAACGTGAAAAATCGAGAATTAGGATTTTATGAAAAGAAATCGATTGAAAATCGATTTATATAGAAAGTGGTTATAAAATATGTTAAGAAAAGTCAAAACATTGACTTAGGATTGAACGTATGAAATACGTTGAATAAATACACTAATATGTGTAAAGCGTATTAATTTTATAAGAATATCTCATTTGTGAGAAATGATTTCCTAATTGAAATCATTTTTATCAAAAAGACGTTAGTACACGTTCAACGTTTAACCTAAATAGTTAATATGAGATCGTAGATCATATTACGTCTCTATCGAAGTACGAGAAATATTTAGTTAAGATACGCGTTGAAACGACGTATTAAATTTATTTAAGGGATGCAAATTATTACTTTATAAGTTATCAAAGTTTATGAAACTTTGATGATCTCGAAAAACGTGACCAACGTACTGAAGTAATTTTAACGTAAAGGTGGGACGTGGACGTGAGCAAAAGACGTGAAAAAGGAATCGTATTTTGATAATCAACGATCCAGGTGGGCTTTACTCTACTAAAAATGATCAAACGCTTATCAAATGTTTTACTTACGAGGCTTTATTCGCAAGAAATGATTTATTTAATTACCTGCCCAAAATATTTATGTTTTATGTATGTATCCTATCCATGCTCGAATTATGAATGGTGTTGGGTAGCTCCCAACTTATGAAATGATTGAATTCGTATCCTTGTTAGTACCTCAATGATGATTGAGAATTAAGTATCATGTCTTGGAGTGGCAAGGATTTTGTGCACTATTTTATATTTGTGTCTTGAAAGGGTGCTCGGCGGTCACGGCGTCCGAAGAGGAGGCCTCTACTCTGCAGGCGCAAGATAATTATGAGATGAGATAATGGAACTGTTGTGATAAATGGAAAGGATATGGATCATACATATAAGGAAAATATGTCCGCCGATTTAATATTTATGGAAAATGACGAAATGTTTAGTAAACACGAGTATTTCAAATAAAAACCTCGTGTTATTCTTGTGATGGGCAAGCGTAATTTAAATTGATAAAATATTTTGGCATGAGTTTCACTGAGTGCATTCTTGTACTCAGCCCTGCATGTTTGTTTTTAAATGTGCAGGTTGAGCAGATGGTGGATGGAGGCGTGTTGAGTAGTAGGGCCTCTTTTTGATAATGTTTATTTGAAACCTTGAATACACATCGTCATATGTGTATTCACATGTTTTCTGCTGCGATAGAACGTTATGTTATGTTTTGATGTTGACAGTTGAATCCCTCCAGATCAGTGGATCTTTTGGTTAAGGACTTGTAGCCCCTTTCTATATGTAAATTATGTGTGCCTTGTACATAAGGGTTGAAACTTTTTAGTCCACTTGATGTTTGTTCCATAAGTATTTGATTTATTCTCTTTAATGTTCTGCAATTACTATTCCAAGTTTCAGTCCTCGTTAATCCGTCCTTAGGATTAGAGGGCTGTTACAAAGTGGTATCAGAGCGGTTCGCTCTGTTAATCCCAAAACATTCTTTTAAAAGTCAAGTCTAGATTGAGTCACTAGACTTCTAGAAATCAGCTGACTATGCTCAACACTCCATCACATCAAGCTCAACCGGGATGAGGTAAGTGATTCTTCTCAAATTTTGAAATGAAAATTCGATGATGAAAAAGATTGAAATCATGTTTCGAAAGTAAAAGTGAAGGAATGTTGTGAAGTTTGATTGAAAGGAGAGATAAGGAAAGCTTTGAGAAATAATGGAAAAGGGTTTAGACATTTGTGTATCAAAAGTTGAAATGTTGGAAATTTTATTTTTAACTCATGCTTTCAATCACTGAAAATTTTGACAAATAATATGAAATGGAAGTTATGTGAAGTAATTGAAGTTATAAATAAATATCAATGTTTGAGAAAGGGCATGATGTGCCAAGGGTGAAATGTTGAATTTGTAAAATTCAAGTAATGCATGCTTTCAATAAGATATGCTATGAAACTTGAATGAAACTTTCAAGTTTTCGTAACCAAACCCATTCAAATTTCAAGATTATGTGTAATGAATGAATATGCTTGAAATGAACATGAATGAGCAAGGTTGAAATGATGAATTTTCGAAATTCAAAAGAAATGTGTATGTATAAATGAGCTATATTTCAATATTTGAAACTTCATTCTCGAATCTCAAGATATATTATGATAAATGAATATGTCAACTCGAGAAGAACATAGACGAAATAAGAAGCATGATCACGCATTACGAAAGAACATAGAAGTGCGAATGTCAAGTTCATCCCATTACGAGCGAAAGCAAAAAAAATGATTTGAAGAACTTCATTCCATTATAGGATTAAAAGATTAAAAGCAGTATGACATGAAAAAAAAAAAAAAAAAAAAAGACCTCGGCACTTCGGCTCCGACCTCGGCACCTTCGAAACCGACCTCGGCACTTCGGCGCTGACCTCGACACCTTCGGCACCGACCTCGGCACTTCGGCGCTGACCTCGGCACCTTCGGCACCGACCTCGGCACGTCGGCACCTGACCTCGGAACCTCGGCACCTGACGTCGACCTCGACACCCTGACCTCGGCACCTTGACCTCGGCACCTCGTCACCTGACCTCGGCACCTCGGCACGTCGACCTCGGCTTCGGGCGAACTACACTGCACAGTGATGTTGTTTTGGCCCGTTCTCCTTCGTTTGAACTCCAATATATGCACGGTTTTTTCCTACGTACTCGTAACGCACTGTAATTTATTTGTTATGAAGGACCAAACCCCTGTTTCCTTCTCCAGAATTCACTAGAATCAGATGAAGTTAGTTGTGGTTTACTTAGGACAAGAACCTTATAGTATGATAAGAATTTTAGAACGCTACTATATAGTAAGCTTCCCAGTAGTGTCAGAAAGCTATGACGTGTGTTATATATGAGAACATTTCCTGATAACATTTATATGTTTATCGGATGTGTTTGGATTGTTTATCGCTTTATAGATATGTCCGGTTTATCATAGGCTTATGGATCGTTTAAGTTTATCTTATCTGTTTATCGGATATATTTAGATTGACTTATGTTAGTGTTGTCTGTGACAGATGGCGAGGACGCGTCGCACGGTGAAGAGGGGGTTAAGACCTAGAGCTACGCCAGCAGAAGTGATTCACGCATACCGTACGTATGCCATGTGCTGGGGTGACAGCTTTGGGGAATACCTGATGCATTATCTTCGACATTGGATGGATGCCCGAGAGCATGGCGTGACGGACTTCGACGGTGTTAAGCGCCTCCTGACCCGACTACCGTGTGACTGGGAGGACTATGCCAGAGAAGTGTCAGGTGACTACATCTACCGCGTGGACGGTAGCTATGATTTGATCACGGATCTACCGAGGTTCATCAACCATTTGACCTATGTTTACAGCGTGTATGGGGTTGCACCGAGGGGACCTTATCTTCCCCCGAGAGAGTATACTTGGCGTGACGACTCGCCAGAGTGGCTGTATACGGAGGTCCCGAGATAGGTTGATCTAGTGGTGCCCAGATATCTGGAGGACGAGGGTAGACTTGTATAGTTGGAGAGGGCGGCACGACCGAGAGCACTGGGGATGCCAGTATTTTCTCCACTGTCGATTGGACACCCATTAGTACCACCACTCCCGATCCTACCACCGATGATGGCGCCACCGCCTCCAGCAGAGCCGTATCGTCAGACGGCATGGATGAGGGTGTCGGATACTCGCGACGACTATAGTCCGATACGCGACATACATGCTATTGGGGATGACGGGACGAGACCACCTAGGGTACGCGCACGCGAGGATGATACAGATGAGGATTTTGATGAGGAGGAGGATCCTGAAGAGGATGAGGACCCAGACGAGGACGAGTGATGACTTCAGACGATGATGATGGATGTAAATTTGTGTAGATATGTATAGTATGGTATGTGTGTGGTGTGCTTAGTAATGTAAGGTAGTGAAAAGAGAAGCTTAGTATTTTGTAATGTTATGTAATTAAGTATGATAGTTGATGATGGCTATGTTGGAAGAAGTGCCAGTATGCATGTGACTTCTTTTGTGTTGGCTGCTTGTACATAACAGTCCTCCTTGAGGCACAATTTTCTGATATATATATATATATATATATATATATATATATATATATGATGACCCTGAAATGGGCTTTTGCGACAAGAATGAGTATGACAAAGATGAATGGTGTTATTTAAAGCCGTTTTACGATAAGATTATATGATGATGCTATATATGTTCAAATTAATCATGATATGCTGTGCTAATTATATGTTTAAATGACAGAATGCCGCCTAGACGATATCTTGAGCAGGGAATTAGAGGTAGAGGAAGAGGCAGAGGTAGGGAAGGGTAGAGTTCCCCAACCCAGCGAAAGAAGCAATACCACAACCACCCCACCTCCACCGATCGTGGGATCGAGGCATTTCTTAAGCGAGAACCCTCCGATCTTTAATGGGAAAGGAAGTCGGACGATGCGAGAATAGTGGATAAGAACCATGGAAAGGATTTTCGACTTTCTACGATGCGGTGCAAAGCGGTATCTGTATTACTTTTCAACTCTCGGACTGCCGACACGGTGGGAAGCTAGGAGGAAAATTCGGCACGAGCAAATGGATGAGTTTACCTAGGAAGATTTCAAAAGGGAAATGTATGAGAAATACATCCCAAGGAGTTATAGGAAGAAAAAGGAGCATGAATTTTTCAATTTGAAACAGGAAAAATGTCTGTGACAGATTATGATCGCACTTTTTGCGATATGTCAAGATATGCCCCGATCGAATAAGCACGGATATGAAGATGTCGGAAAAGTTTAGATCGGTCTAAGGCGAGATAAGGATGTCTCTACCACTTATGGAGATTTGACCTACTGAAGCTCTTGGGCGGGCTTTAGATATTGAAGCGACTATGCGGAGGATGAGCCATCGCAAACTCGGACCTTGAGAATCACGGTGGACAAAGGAAGAAGATGGGAAGGAACATCGGTAACAATAGCGAGAAAGTTTTGGAAACTAGAATAACAAGCGGTCGTGGCGAAACATGGCGCCTCGAGGCGGGGATGGAAAAGGCGGTCTTTTCCTCCAATGGGAGGTCCACAAGAAGCGAGATAAGGGCTCTTCGTTGCCCAAAATGCCAAAAATTTCACAAGGAGTTTGTATGATCAATTGTTTTAAGTGTGGTGTAAAGGGCATTATGCAAATAATTGCCGAGGATATGCCGGGAATGGTGGGAAGGCCGAACCAGGCTGGCAATGCCCAACCACTCGGGGCTATTCAATTTCATTGACCTCGGCGGCAACCACAGCAACAACGGTGGCAACAACCCCAAGAACAACGGCGGCGACAACCACAAAGACAACGTCGGCGGCAGGAGCGTCAGCAATAGCAGCCACGGCAACAACAACAGAACCAGCAAAGGCAAGCACCCGCCAGACCTCGGCCGGCCTAAGCGTATGCTCTACACGGGCGCGAATGAACGAGAACCGGGAAACACGGCGGTATGGGAAAACTTCTCAACATACTTGTTATACTTTTATTCGATATGCGTGCTTCACATTCTTTCATAGCAAGAGCATGTGTCGATATATTGGAACTAAGATCTGAAAAAGCGAATCAGGACATGAGAATCTCTTCACCCATAGGAGGGATTATGACTGTTACGCATGTTTGCTCGAACCTAGAGTTGAATTTAGGATCACTTAAGGTTCTGGCGAATAACTTGAACATAATACCCATGGGCGATGTAGATATAATTTTAGGTATGGATTGGTTGGCTGAAAACCATTCTACGATTCTATGCAAGGAGGGAAAATTTCATTCCATTTTCACGGACAAAAACTCTGACTTCCATGGAATCGACATGGGCGAAAATCCGATTATATCGATCTTGAAGGCGAAGAATGATAAACAAGAAAGGATGTCGTGCGTTTCTTGTTTGCACGAATGGGAGGATAAAACATAGATAAAAGCGAAGATGTGGAGATTGTTCGAGAATTTCGGAATGTTTTCTGAAAATCTACGGGATTACCCACGATGACAATTGGAATTCACCATGGACACGGAACCGGATCGGCTCGATGTCGAAGGCACCTTACAGAATAGCTCAGAAGGAGCTGGAAGAATTGAAAATCTAAATTCAAAGCTGTTGGACCTAGGTTTTATCGGACCTAGTGTATCGCCTTGGGAACACCGGTATTATTTGTCGAGAAGAAGGATGGTTCCTTGAGGATGTGCATAGATTATCGAGGCGAATAAAATGATGCTCAAAACAAGTATCCATTGCCAGGATAGATGACTTGTTTGATCAATTCGAGGAGCAAGTGTGTTCTCAAAATCGATCTCAAGTCGAGTTATCACCAACTCAAGTAAGGCGGAAGATGTATCTAAAGCGCATTCGAGCGAGATATGGCGACTATGAATTTATAGTTGTGCTGTTCGGATTAACAAATGTTGACCGTATTCATGGATCTCATGAATGGAGTGTTCCATCCATACTTAGACGAGTTTGTCTTAGTCTTCATAGATGATATTCTCATCTATTCGAAGAATGAAGAAGAACATAAGGAGCATTTGAGGACGGTTTTACAAATCTTGAGAGTTGAACAACTTTTTGCTAAATTCAGCAAATACGAATTTTGGCTTAAGGAAGTAATGTTCCTTGGACACATTGTGTCGGCGAAGGAATTAAAGTGGATCCGGCAAAGTAGAAGCGGTACAAGAATGGAAATCGCGAGAACCCAAGCGAGATCGAAGTTTCTTGGGATTAGTGGTTACTATCGGAGATTCATCGAAGGATTCTCAAAGATTGCAAGGCCAATAACCCAGCTACTCAGAAGGGGTCAAATTTACTTGGGTGAAGAATGTGGTAATTTCCAAAAGCTCGAGGAAAAATTAACAAGTGCTTGATACTAGCGGTTCGAAGCGAACAAAGAATATGTAGTCTATCTTGATGCTTCTAAGAGCAATTTGGGTTGCGTGTTGATGCGGGAAGGAAAAGTAATAGCTTATGCATCCGACAACTTAGACCACATGAGTGAATTATCGACTCATGACACGGAACTAGCGGCGATGGTACATGCACTAAAATTTGGAACATCATCTCTATGGAGTGAGATGTGAGATCTTCTGAGATCATAAGAGTTTGAAATACTTCTTGAGCAAAGAGATCTAAATATGAGGCAAAGAAGATGGCTCGAATTGGTAAAGGATTACGACTGTGGTATAAATTATCACTCGGGCAAGGCAAATGTGGTAGCTGATGCCTTGAGTCGTAAAAATCAAACCAAACTGGGATGTCTCTTTACAAGGGAAGAAAAACTCGTTGAAGAGTTTGAAAGAATGAAGATAGAAATGGTTAAACAACCAGAGACGAACATGAGTCGTATTGCTACACTCACTTTGATGTCTGACTTAAGAAAGAGAATAATAGATGAGCAAAAGAAGGATGAGAAGTTGGAGAGAACAAGAGTCGAGTAGGCGAAGAGACGGAAGAATTTTCGAGAAGCGTCGAGACAATGCCTTATTGTTTGAGGAAAGATTGTGTATTCCGAACAATGACGAGCTTCGAAACGAAATCACGAGTGAAGCTCATGATACTCCTTATACCGCCCACCCAGGCAGTACTAAGATGTACCAAGACTTGCGAGAAAAGTTCTGGTGGGAAGGCATGAAATGAGACATAGCCTCTTTTGTAGAGCGTTGTCTTGTTTGTCGACAAGTGAAAACATTACACCAACGCCCTACGGAAAATTACGACCTTTGGGAATACCGAATGGAAATGGGAGGATATAGCGATGGATTTTGTTACGGGTTTACCAAAGTCGAAAAGGGAACAACTTCTATATGGGTAGTAGTGGGCGGACTCACAAAGTGTGCGCATTTTACGCGATTGATTACTCATGGATCGATAAGTTAGCCCAATTATGCGTAAAAGAAATTATGCGCTTTGCGGGTACCAAAATCTATCACGTCGATAGAGATTCTAAATTCACTTGAGATTACGGGTTAGCTTACAAAAGAATTAGGCATGAAGTTGAATTTCGACATGACGTTTACCCACAGACCGATGGACAATCGAAAGGACGATTCAAACACTCGAAGATATGCTGAGAACAGTAGTGTTGGATCAGGGTGCAAAGTGGGAAGATATTTTACCCCTTATTGAGTTTGCCTACAATAATAGTTATCAAGCGACGATTAATATGGCCCCATACGAAGCTTTATATGGGAAGAAATGTCGATCACCGCTTTATTGGGATGAAGTAGGTGAGAGAAGAGTTTTAGGGCCTGATGCAATAAGTGAAATGATTGAGATTGTCGGTCAAATTAGGCAAAGAATAAAAGAAGCTCAAGATAGATAGAAGTCTTACGCTGATACCCGTAGATCTGATCTACATTTTGAAGGTGGAGATAAAGTCTTTCTTAAAGTCTCTCCATCGAAAGGGATTATAAGGTTTGGAGTGAAAGGAAAATTAAGACCCCGTTTTATAGGACCTTATGAGATCCTAGAAAGAATAGGCCCAATTGCCTATAGATTGGCTCTTCCGCCAAGTTTGGGGAATGTACACAATGTTTTTCACGTGTCACAACTCAGAAAGTACATGTATGATCCGAAACATGTGATCCATCAAGACGACGTGATCCTCAACCCAGATATGAGTTATGAAGAAGAACCTACGGCTATTCTAGACCGCAAGGTTCAACAATTAAAGAACAAGTCCATTCCGTTAGTCAAAGTGTTGTGGAGACATCATGGACAAGAGGAGGCCACGTGGGAGCTTGAAGATGCCATGAAAGAAAGATGCCCCGAACTTTTCTAAGGTATGCAAATTTCGGGACGAAATTTCTTTAAGGGGGTTGGAATGTAATATCCCGAGGAATTAAAGGTCTAATTACGTTATTGAAATTCGTAAATTAGGGTTTCGCTTTGATAATTAAATTAGTAATTTATCGAATAATGATTTTGATAACTTTTGATATAATAAATTCTTATATCATATTCACTAATAATTGTGAATTAAGGGATATAATTATATAAAATCTTTCGGCAGTAACATTTTAACGTCGATTGAGTATCGATAGTTAAAATGTCGATAATTTTTCTAAGTGACGAAGCTTAGAAATAAATTCCCTCATTAAAGAAATGAATTAATAAAGTCATTAAGACTTTATTATGACCATTTTGAGATGAGTCGATTATGAACGTTTTGAGACGTTTCAAACGTCAACGTTTAGAGACGATTAAAAAATTTAGTTTAATGATCAAGGAATTGTATTATTTAAATTCCGATGATTATTTTATGAAATTAGAGTATTAATTAGCATTAAAATAATGCTAGAGAATTAAGGAATAATTATTGAACAAAGTAGTAATTTTCGAAAACCCTAATTTCGAAAATTAGGGTTTTCACACATGAATCTTTCTAATTATTTTTCCTATGATATAATTTATCATCTAAGACATATATTATGATATATATCTATAAATAGCAAGAAAAATAAAATGTTTGGCAATTTAGCTCAAAGTGCCGTGAACATGGTATATATAGGAACGAAAATTTTGCTATGTTGCTATGATGTTTAATTAATGAATCAAGTGGGATCTAATTACACAAAAACCAAGATAATAAATGAATAGGATCAAGTGGTGTGTGTTGTCAAGGGATAGCCGTATATATTGACTCAAATTGGAGCTTGGAAGAAAAATTAAAACACTCTCTAATGACATACTTGCATGTGGTGGTGTGTAGATATTATGTATCTTGCATAAGATAAAATAAAAAGCTTCTCCCTTGGTATTTAAGAGAGGGAGCCGACGGCTCATGTAGAAAAGAAAGGCATGATCAAATTGAATTGTTCAAAAATTGTGTAAGAGTATTTACTACACCATTGTGATGATGTATTAAAAGTGATTCATCAATTAAAAAGTCTTGCATTTGGCTTTGTGTAGGACATGTACATATTAGTATACAACAAGAATTAATAAAACTCTTTCTTTGTGCAATGCAAGTGCCGTCACTTTTGAATACCAAAGTGTAGGATTTTTGTTTCTTTCAAAATTGAAGTGAAGTGTATTAACTTTGTGTAAGATGTATTTACTTTGATGACATATTAAAGGTGATGATCATGAAGCTAAAAAACAAAAAGATCTTGCTTGCAATTGTGTGTCATGACCGAGAATTTTTGGAAATATGTTAAGTCTTTTTAATTCATTTGCTTTAGTATTTAGTAATAGGAGTACATCAAACCAAATATCACTTCATTTCTTACCATTACCGTGAGCTTCTTGAGAGTGAAAGAAAGAGTGTTCTTCATTTTCATTCACCAAATCCTTGAGCTAAATCCTTTGCACAATAAATCAAAGCCGGTAAAGAGGTTAGAAATCGAACAAACTTCTATTATACGTTAAGATTTTTGATTCCTAACCGTTAGATTTAAATATATATGATTAGGTTCTTAATGAGAAAAAATAGGATGAATCATGTTAGCATGCTAAGTTGTTTACTAATTATGTTTAGTATGTTATGTTTAAGCATATGTATTGTTTAAATTTAAAGCTAAGCATGTTATAATTATTTTTATGATAACCGAAAATTTTATGATTAAATGTAGTGATGGATTAATGATCTATGTTGATAATAAGACTCATTGTGATTTATTGGAAATTTTTTGAAACCAAATGCTACATGGTTGTAATTACCGAAAATATTAAGAATTGTAGGTTGAGATACAAATTATATTTAAGTGATATCTTAGCATATTATTGATCTAGGACCTTAATTATGTACCATGTGAATTTACTAGAATTTTTAGAAAATATATGTTCACATTGTTGAAAAATTTCGAAGGGTATATGTTAAGGTATATTGATATGTGAGTTATAAATGTTGAATATTATGATGTATTATTGTTATATGGTAATGTTTAAGCATTGTGTGAATTTGTTGAAATTTTACAAAAAGTTTGGTTAACTATTGATAAAGAACCGTGAGCTATGAGCCATGATACATTGATGTGTTAATTGATTTGTTGGATATTATATTATAATTATGATATAGGATGATATTTAAGCATTGTGTATTTTTAATTAGAATTTTAGAAAAATGTTTAGTATATTTTTGAGAAAATTGAAAGCTATAAGTATGGGTTAGGTAATGTCCAAATTTTCTATAGCTAATGTTAATACATATTAATGATCTATGGTAATATAGTATACTATATGAATTTAGAAGAATTTTGGAAGAAGTTTGAGAATTTTAGTTGAGAAGGCTTTAAAATAGATAAGGGTTTTAAATCCTTTTATCGAGAATAATAATACATTATATGCTTAGAATATATTAAGATTAATTAAAATTTATGGGATTTTATAAACATAGTATACTATGTTTACGGTGAAACGTTATATTAAATAAATGTGAAAAATCGAGAATTAGGATTTTATGAAAAGAAATCGATTGAAAATCGATTTATATAGAAAGTGGTTATAAAATATGTTAAGAAAAGTCAAAACATTGACTTAGGATTGAACGTATGAAATACGTTGAATAAATACACTAATACGTGTAAAGCGTATTAATTTTATAAGAATATCTCATTTGTGAGAAATGATTTCATAATTGAAATCATTTTTATCAAAAGACGTTAGTACACGTTCAACGTTTAACCTAAATGGTTAATATGAGATCGTAGATCATATTACGTCTCTATCGAAGTACGAGAAATATTTAGTTAAGATACGCGTTGAAACGACGTATTAAATTTAGTTAAGGGATGCGAATGATTACTTTATAAGTTATCAAAGTTTATTAAACTTTGATGATCTCAAAAACGACCAGCGTCTTGAAGTAATTTTACGTAAAGGTGGGGCGTGGGCGTGAGCAAAAGGCGTGAAAAGGAATCGTATTTTGAAAATCAACGATCCAGGTGGGCTTTACTCTACTCAAAAAGATCAAACGCTTATCAAATGTTTTACTTACAATACTTTAGTCGTAAGAAATGATTTATTTAATTACCTGCCCAAAATATTTATGTTTTATGTATGTATCCTATCCATGCTCGAATTATGAATCCTGTTGGGTAGCTCCCAACTTATGAAATGATTGAATTCGTATCCTTGTTAGTACCTGCAAGGATGATTGAGAATTCGTATCATGTCTTGGAGTGACAAGGATTTTGTGTACTATTTTGTGTTTGTGTCTTTGAAAGGGTGCTCGGCGGTCCGGGCGTCCGTGGGAGGAGGCCTCTCTCTGCAGCGAGATGATTTTATGAGATGAGATAATGGAATTGTTGTGATAAATGGAAAGGGATATGGATCATACATATAAGGAAAATATATGCGGCGAGACAAATATTTATGGAAAATGACAAAAAATGTTTAGTAAACACGAGTATTTCAAATAAAAACCTCGTGTGTTACTGTGATGGGGCAGCGTAATTTAAATTGATAAAATATTTTGGCATGAGTTTCACTGAGTGCATTCTTGTACTCGACCGCATGTTGTTTTAAATGTGCGGGTTGACGGATAGTGGATGGAGGCGTGTTGAGTAGTCGGGCCTCTTTTTGATAATTTTAATTAGAAACCTTGAATACACATCGTCATATGTGTATTCACATGTTTTCCGCTGCGATAGAACGTTATGTTATGTTTTGATGTTGACAGTTGAATCCTCAGATCAGTGGATCTTTTGGTTAAGGATTTGTAGCCCCTTTCTATATGTAAATTATGTGTGCCTTGTACATAAGGGTTGAAACTTTTTAGTCCACTTGATGTTTGTTCCATAAGTATTTGATTTATTCTCTTTAATGTTCTGTAATTACTATTCCAAGTTTCAGTCCTCGTTAATCCGTCCTTAGGATTAGAGGGCCGTTACAAGTAAATACTTTCGAAAAATCATTTTCCAAGAAAGCTCATAATTTGTTTTGAAAAGAGTGCACACCTCGAGAACTTAAAGTTCTTACGTCACTAGTAATTAATTGTCGTCTTCTTTCACCTTCGAGCAGAACCTTATCAACGTAAGAAACGAGATTTAGCATATCACTACGTTTTTCCGAAAATCATCGATCCGAAACAACGGACGTACTAACATCAACTTCTATTATCGCCAAAGGATTCTTTTATCGCACTTAACCACTTTATCACGTCGATTATATTCGTTGCGTCTCAAAGAGATAATATTTCATCCTTACATCCTTTCCTTCCGTTCACATCATTTCGCGTAGATTATGAACCTTAACTTAATAACTAACTCGTTACGCACTAACGTATTAACATGTAATACCCCGCAGAATTAAATGTCTAATTACGGTATTTAAAACCGTAAATCAAAGCTTTCACTGAGACATTCAATCAGAATGATATCGAATAATGACTTCAATTAATTACGAAGGAATGAAATCCTATTTTATATTCACTGAGAATTGTGAATTAAGGAATAAAAGTATATGAAGTATATCGGCAGTATTATTTTAACGTTGATCGCGTATCGATAGTTAAAATTCATGATATTTTCTAAGCAATTAAGCTTAGAATTAAATTCTATTATTAATGGAATAATTTAATAAAGTGATGGCGACCATTTCGAGATGAGTTGATAATGAGCGTTTTGCAACGTTTTCAAGCGTTAACGTTTTGAGATGAAACAGCGTTTTAATAGATCAAGAAATTATAGGAATTAATTTCCTATGATTAGTATATGTAATTACAGTATTATTTAGCATTAAATCAATGCTAGATCATCAAGATTTGATAGTGACCAATTTTTCAAACGTTTGAAAACCCAATTTTCGAACTCGGTTTTATCGCATAAAATGATGCCATTAATTTATCCTATGATATTATCTATCATCTAAACTATATGTTATAACATATATCAATGTTTGGCATGGAAAATAAAAATTAGACCCATTGGCATAGTGTAATAGCGAAAACTATACACTTATGTGTACAAGTTTATCTTGTTGATTTTTCCTATTACATGTATCTAAGTGACATTGGATTAATTATATCCTAACTACACTATTAAAATCTGATATATATATATATATATATATATATATATGTGTATATTTTCGTGCATGTGTGTGTAGGTGTCAACTTGCATGTGTAAGGGTGACAATTGTCACCCATAAGCACCCCACACACATCCCATACCTCCTCCCCCCCCCCTCCCCCCAAAATCAGATTTCAGTCATTCTCACTGCTCACTACAGCCTTCCCCTTCCCCTTTCTCTCCTCCCTCTCTCAAAAATCTGCAAGGGAGTTGAGAGCTCTCCCCCACCCCTTCCACATCTCACGGCAACAATCAAGCTCCCCAAGGAGGACAGCCTAGTCCACTCTCCATCCCTCTCGATTCCTTGACTAAGGTAAATACCACCTCCTTAGATCCTAGGGATGATCGATTCTTACACATGCATAGATGTTCATATGCTTATTATGATAGGTATGAGCTATGTATATGATTGCATGTTGATTTAATAGGTAGATTCAAGACTTTTGATCATTGCATGTTGATTGATCTGGACGAACAGCAAATTCACGAATTTATTTGACTAAGTTACAGTGGTCCTATGAATGTGAAATTTTAATATGTTGAAATTATATGTGTCTAGTATTCCTCTGTAAAATTTCAAGTCAATCCAACTTGATTTTCTATTTTAATCGTATTTTTCGAAAGCATCGCGCAAAACTGTGAAATTGACGTGTTCATCACCCATAGTCCGTGGCTTTCGTTTTACGTTTGGCTAATGATAAAACTCTAAAATTTGGCAGAAACATAATTTAGCATGTCTAGAAGATGTATGTAAATTTTCAGAATTTTCTAAAAATTTTACTATTTATTACAGATTTTACAATCTAACTGAACAAAACTGTCACGGAAGTGATAGCTTGTAGTAAAATATTTGTATCTCCCAATATATTGTGAATCATTGAGTGAGGCTTTTTTTGGATTAAACTAGACTTAAGTAGCTTTTCAATATGATTAGTTTCATTCCCAGATTCCTTATAATGAACTCACGGTGAATTTTTAAAGTTGATACACTACAGTAAGCTTTTTGGACAAACTGCCTTAGTGAAATTTTTCATGTAATAGGCTGTTCGAGTATGACTTTTACGTGAGATGTTCAAGCCGTTTGTAGTCCGATTTGGACTTGGGTTTCTCCATAAGAAATGTTCCTCACCATGTCTAGTTATGATCTGGAAAGTTTGATCCCAAACCAAGTTTTATAGGTATACCTTTCATCGACCCAAAGTCACCTACTGGAAACTGTCCATTTCCAACTAGTCAACTTTGAGCTTATGTATTTCTCGATGCGTCAGATATTTTCCAGTATGGTCTTCATCAAATATGTAGTACTTGTTACAAGGTTTCGAAATTGGTAGCCTTCAGCCATTTTGGCATTGTGAGTCAAAAGTTACGAGCCTCGCAAAACCCCTCGTCGTTAAGCTAAAACTGAAAATTCTGAAAAATATTCTAAGTATGGAAGTCAGTTTAAGTTGCCCACTTTGAGACCCTATATCTCCAGAACCACGACTCTTTTGGTTTAATTCCTTCTTAGAACTTGTAGTACATGTTTAGAGGTTTCAGAATGTATCTTTGTGCGACCATACGTATTCTGAATCGAGAGTTATGGATTGTCAAAGTCGTCACTTGGGTTGTTTCAAGTTGTTTTGCTGAAATTAAACACTTGAAATTTGACTAAGTGTTGGAAACCCTTTGTGAAATATGCCTTATGTGACTAACATGCTAGTAATTGATGCATTCATTATGTTATGTCGCAAGGTTCGATATAGCATTATAAGATGTGCGAATTATGATAAAACATCATGATACGATATTTTCACGCAGCATACCTTAACGTGAAATATTTGACTAGGTCTTTACATGGTCAATTGAGTGTATATCATACCATGATATACACTAAAGTAGAAATATGGATTCTAAGACTCGATGGATAGTTTTACTCCAAAACTTGAGGCCAAGAATAGATAGGCTAAGTGCGGGACTTACAGGTCAAGAAATCGATTTAGACAATCGATAGTCGGTGGGCTTTACTACTCAAAATGAAATGCTATTGAAATATTTATTTACGATGCTTATTTCAACTGTTGATAAAATGTTTACAAAATTACTTGCCAAAAATGTTTATGTTTTGTGTATGTATCCTATCCATGAGATGTTATGAGATGTTATGAAATGTTATGAATGTTGTTGGGTCGCTCCCAACTTATGAATGAAAATCGATATCGGATCATATCTTGGGAAGGACAATACAGCTAGGATTAACGTGTACCCGATGGTGACCGTGTCTTTGTAAGGACAATTCACGACCGGTCGCGGGTCGTAGAGGAGGCCTCACTCACGACTTTCGACTATGATGATATGACGAAATGATGATAAGGGATACAGATCATACACACGAAAAAATGTCCGCGGCGATGATTTTGAAAGTAATGAAAATCTTTTAGTAAGCACAAGCATTTCAACTAAAACCCTTGTGTCTTACCATGATGTGGCGATGTAATCTACAAATGATAAAATGTTTTGGCATGAGTCCACCGAGTGCATTCTTGTACTCACCGCATGTTTGTTTTAAATGTGCGGTTGAGCGAGATGATGGATGGACGGTGTTGAGTAATAGGAATGTTGTCGTGAAATGTTTATACCTTGATAGTACATCGTCATATGTACATATCACATGTTTTCATTGCAAGAACCCCAAATTATGTAATATAGTCCAAGAACATAAATGACATATGTATTACGTTTATTGGTAAAAAGAGTCTCCTTGTATTTTTATCCCTGTTTAGAGTTATAGTCCCTGTTAATCCGTACTTAGGATTTAGGGGCTGTGACATTGATAGTACATCGTCATATGTACTTATCACATGTCTTCCGCTGCAAGAACCTAAATTTATGTACTAAAGTCGAGAATATACTTGACATATGTTTCTGAGTTTATTGTTAAAAGAATCTCCATGTATAATTATCCTGTTTAGAGTTACAATCCTTTTAAATCGTACTTAGGATTTAGGGGCTGTGACATAACATACTTCATATGTTCATGCCTTAATCAAGTTATTTCCATCGTCATATCATGTATTCCTCAATATTCACTTATACAACTATTAATTAACATATATATACTCTATTTCTATTTATTTCCAATCATATTCCCATAAATCTCACTTTTTTACACTAACAACAATCATGCTTAACATGTTCACATGTATGAACTTAACTTTCACATATCACTTTATACTTCAAAGTCTTACGTCATTTATCAAATATTTCAATGTGAGCATATTATTTTTCATCTAAAATTTCACATAAAATCATAACATACTTTAAACATATTTTGGATATAAATATGTGATTACATGAAATAAAATAAATTTGCAACTTTTTCTTTTCTTTTCTTTTATTTTTGGTCCTTTTTACTATTTTTACAAAACTTCTCCATAAATTCTTATAAATTCACATATCATGCCATATTAACATAGGTCCCATAATATCAAATAATATTAGACTTAGAAAAATTTGACATCATAGTTCTTCATGTCATATCTTTCGAAAATTCCATTTAATTAACTAAACATTTTTCAAAAATTCTAATTAATTTCCACAACATATTATTAGCATCATACATCAATAATATGTCATAATATTCATCATACACAACTTGTACATCAATTTTTCATGTTCTATGATTTTCAAAATTATCATCACATAATATTCCATATTTTCCCAAAAATTATGATTCAATTCATACATACTTGAATATTACTAACTATTTTCAATTCATGCTCAAAACAACACTTAAAATTCATGTCCATCAACATATATATCTTACATGGTTTCGAATTTCCTGAGGAATTTTATAGTATGCTCAACTTTGTACTAAATTCATAATTCATGCTTATAAACATCATATAAACATATTTAATAAAGAACTTTAAACATGTAGCAAAATTTCTCAATTATTGCAATAAAATTGAAAGCATGTATCTTAACATATCATGTATGAATTTCTAATATTTTTGATTGAATAAAAGGGCTTGTATAATTTCTAACCTTTTAATCGGTTTTGCTCGTCGTCGGCAACGTTTTTCTACTTAAGGTTGAAGAGAACTCTTGGAGAACATTCTCTATTTTTTTCTCTATTTTTCTCTTATTTTTCTCCTATTTTCGGTCATATGAGGTATAACGGGGGTGGTCTCCTATTTATAGAGTTTATGAAATGATTTAATCATTACTTTATGAAAATATCTTAATGTAAAGTCAAAAATTACAACTCTCATTTATTACCCCTCAATTTTCGGTCCATACCACTTGCATATGAGAAAAATATTTATATTATCCTATAGTTTATTTAATTAATTTATAACCTTATCAAGATTAGATGTCATTTTCAAAGAGTTTCAAAATTATTTCTAACCAATTTTTGGTCATACTTTTCGGCCACCTCCATATAATTAACCTATCCACTTGTATATTTAATGATTCACCTTATCTTATCATAAATAATATCTCTACATCATAATCATATAATTTAATGTCACAAAGATATGAAAAATATCCTTTGAACACATAATTTTCGGTACCTATATATAAATCATGCTACAAATTTTATTTTCTTCTAATTAATAGCTATGTGACATAATATAGATCTTAGATAATAAATTAAATCATAGGAAAATTTATTAAGGACAATTCTATATACTATAGTGAAGTCATCGGCTATTAATTAGAAATTAAGATTAAATTATCAAATCTTTATTCTTTCCATAACTAATATTATTTTAATGAAGGATTATATAAAAATAATTTTCTTGTATCATAAAATAAATTCTTTGAACAATTCTTAGCATAATTCCCAAATTTTCGAAAATTAGGGTTTTGTAACTAAGTAATAATTTTTCTCCAATTCTTGCCCTAAATTATAAATTTCAAAATTCATGTAATATCTAGGAGATAAGATTGATCTTTAATTCATGATATTTATCAAGTATTAAGGCTTGTGCAATTAAATAAATTATTTCATAAAATATCTACATAAATTCATAGAATTTTCGAAAACTATGTAGACTAGAGACAAAATATTATCCTTTATGCTATTATCACTTTATTACACATCTTTTAAGAGATAAACATTATCTCTTAATTTATCATAACCTTACCTTATCTTTTATAAAAATATCTTAGCAAACTTATCACAAAAATTTGTCATTATCCAACCTTATCTCCTCTAGGTCATTTTTGAACCATGCTTCATCATACCATATAATTATCTTGTCATATACAACAAGATAATCATAACAACTCATCACATTAATAAAGTGATACTACACTTTTTCACAATTTAATCCTATGTTCATAGCTTTTTCGAAAACTAAGAGATAAATAGGAGAAAATATTTCTTTTTCTTCCTTGGTATAATAATATCCTACATATACTTAAAAACATATTTATTTACTATTAAAATTCATTTTATGGGAAAATTTAAGAGAATTTTCCATTTTCTGAAAATCGACACTTATCGATGTTCTTTTCATATTTAGATTTATCGTAAATAAATCCCTTCTAAATATTGAAAATAGGTGTTTAAATATCTGGGATATTACATTCTACCCTCTTAAAGAAATTTCATCCTCGAAATTTACGTATCCTCGTAGTCTCCTTGATTCCTTCTTCTTATTGCGTTATCGATTTTCTAACGTTGTTGCCTCGTATTCCTCTGTTCGTCGTATATTCTTACATCAATTCATTCTTTTATTTCTAATCCTTAAATCTAATATTTTGATGTTCCAAACTACGTAGCATCCCACGACTCTAGGTTTCTCACTAACCGTACATGTCAAATCTATCACTTCCTAAAGATGGTAAGTCCTATGTTAAATCTACGTTTAAGCAACTAAATGTTAATGTCGTAATTTCTTTCACGGCTAAGAAAATTCGTATACCTTCATGCGTCATTTTCTAAGTCCTAAATATTCACGTGCGACCTTGTAATAAAATAGCCTTGGAAAGCTTACATCGATAATATTATCACATGTATGTTAAAAATCGTGTTTTATACCTGCCGGGTTGTTCTGGTTACTTTCAAGTTGCTCTCGGTTGATAGCAAAAGCCCTTGGTTGTTGTATTTGATGCATTGCCCTTAATGGTTGAGCTTGTCGTGGTGGATATGGCCTACCTATTATCCCTTGTCCTAGTTGTGGGCAGTTCCTCGCAAAGTGCCCTTGTTGATCACATCTAAAACAGTTCACACATCCAGCTTCACAAGGACCAGTGTGCTGCCTACGGCATCGTGGACATTGAGGGCCAACTAGTTGTTTATGGTTGTTTCTACCTTGTCCTAAATCCATTTGACGACTTTGTCCTTGTCCTTGGACCCACTGGGGTCTTTGATTGCCTTGCCATGGCTTTCTTTCAGCCTGATTATAGTAGTTGCCCCTTTCTCTACTAGGATTCTCCTCCCATTTCCTTTTCCCTTGTCTACCTGGGATAGTGATGGTGTATTTTCCGGTATTGGTTCTTCTATATCCAAAGCCCTACCTAGAGCCTCAACATAAGTCATTGTTCCATGACTGGCAAGAGATATCCTAATTTCATGCCTTAATCCAGATCTAAACTTATCAGCCATCTTTTCATCAGTGTCTACTTGATTTGGAGCAAACCTTGCCATATCACAAAATACCCGATCGTATTCTGTCACTGATCTATTTCCTAGTTTAAGATTGAAGAATTCAATCTCTTGTTTCTTCCTATAGCTTTTTGGGATATACTTATCATATAACATCGTCTTAAAATCTTCCCAAGTAAAATCCTCCATCTGCTCAAGAGTCATGATTTTCTTCCTAGCTTCCCACCAAAAGTCAGCGGATCCTGTCATTTGAAAAGTAACACAAGAGAGTCGTTCTTGATCCGTGCAATGCAAGAAATTGAAGATTCTTTCTAATGCTCTAACCCATAGCTCGGCTTCCTCGGGACTTCCAGTTCCATTGAACGAGGGTGGATTTTGTTTAAGAAATAGTTCTTCTACCCTACGAGGCGGTGGTGGTGGTGTTTGTTGGCGTTCCGGTTCTGGAGTTCCTTCTCCTCTTCTACGTCTCAATTCTCTTCTAGGAGGCATTCTTTATTTGTTTTAAACAAAACGATTATCAATTTTAACCCATACTTAGCACATAACTTTATTATACACATGGAATAACAACATATCGTACTCTTGATATCATTTCGTTTCCGTACTTGTCTCGTTAATCCATATTTTTAAAGAACTAAACATCTTAACACACAAACCTGTAAACTTCTAATCAACACAAATTCATAGACACTTATCTTAATCCTCACTTAACATTCTATACCCCAATTCGTATATTGTTCTAGATTAATTTGTATAAGCAATAGCTGATTCAAAATTCTATCGCGTAGAATTTCAAATGAAGATAGCATGCCCATGTCACGAGTGACATTCATTTATTGTAGCTTTCATTCCTTCACGTGGCATTCCAATTCACATTCGTCAAGCCAGACTTAAAAGCTTTCTAAGTTTTCAAGTTCTCGTGATTCATCAAGCACTACGGCATAGAGAAAGTCTTAGAATCTCGTTCAATCTAAGTTCTTCGTAAAAGTGATCGTGAAACTTAGAGCATATCTATGTTCTTTTGGAAAAACAAACTTTTTAAACAACAAACTTCATATCTCCAATACTTTTCATAAACAACATTGTATTCATACTTTCTGACATATAACTCTATATATGTCCATCATCAATACTCACATACCAACCGGGTATGAGCTTTAACTTCTTCAAGTTCATCATAAACAAACCACTCATTGGTTTCATCATTCTTTGAATTATAAAGATTCAAAGCTATTTCACTTTCTCTTTTAAACGGCATGTCCATTTTTCAAAAACTTTCTCATTACTCAAGTTCCTCTCAAAACTGTAACATAAGCATAAAACTTCCAAAACCTTTAAAACCATACCTTCAATTTTGAAACATTTGAAACCACTTTTCCTTGCCGGTTGAGCGTGATGAACTGGAGCGTTGAGCCGTGATGACTAACTCATAGAAGTCTAGTGATTCAAGCTAGACTTTGGATAGAAAGAACATTTTTGGTTCAAAGCAAAAAAAACTGCTCTGATACCACTCTGTCACAGCCCGATTTGGCTACTACCTTACCGGACCGTGACTTGGGGTTTAGGTTTAAGTAAACATTAAAAGAAAAGAGGTTTTCAACTTATTTCACATGTGAAGAACATGAATGTTGCAAAGCGAGACGAGATTTAGTATAGAACGAAATAGTTCATATAAAGGATTGTTTTAAAGGTTCTAAGAAAACAGTAACTTTTACAAGACTTTCAACAAAATATTTAGGAACTGACATAGTTGCAAAATATAAAGGAGTTCAAGAGTTTGGCAGCCAGAATAAATGTGTGAGACATGCATGTGAAGATGCATTCTCAAGGCGAACCAAAACGTTCCATACTTAGTTGCAAAAAGATTTCCGCTCAACTCCGTTCCGATCTGTCACCTGCTCAACCTGCACATTTAAAAACAAACATGCAGGGCTGAGTACAAAGTACCCAATGGACACATGCCGAAAACATTTTCTCATTTACGAAATATTGTACTGCCCACATCACAGTAAGACACAAGGGTTTTAGTTAAAAAGGTCTTCTTCTTACTAAAACATTTTCATCATTTCTCAAAGTCGTTTGGCCAAGCATTTTCTCATCACGTATATTCCAAGTCGGCTATGGATAACACGCCGGGAGGGAGGCCTCCCTTCACCCGGACGCACGATTGACCGCCCAGCGGTTCAGAGGCTCAAGTGTACACAATCCTAGCTAGGATTTCCCAATCTCCTCTAGCCTAGGATCCGAATTCGTAACTTCCTATTGCCCCAGGCAACCCGAATGGACATATACAAAACATAAAACATTTTTGGCAGACAATATCGTATCTCATCATTTGCAGTATAAGAAAGCAGTAAAGTAATAACAGTAAATACTTTTGAAAAATCATTTTCCAAGAAAGCTCGTAATTTGTTTTTGAAAAGAGTGCCCACCTCGAGAACTTAAAGTTCTTACGTCACTAGTAATTAATTGTTGTCTTCTTTCACCTTCGAGCAAAACCTTATCAACGTAAGAAACGAGATTTAGCACATCACTACGTTTTTTCGAAAATCATCGATCCGAAACAACAGACGTATTAACATCAACTTCTATTATCGCCAAAGGATTCTTTTATCGCACTTAACCACTTTATCACGTCGATTATATTCGTTGCATCTCAAAGAGATAATATTTCATCCTTACATCCTTTCCTTCCGTTCACATCATTTCGCGTAGATTATGAACCTTAACTTAATAACTAACTCGTTACGCAATGTAACAACCTGAATTTTGGGCTTGAAAATTTCAAAAATAAGAAGGAATGTTATGAAGGAAATAAGTACGAAAGTAAACGTCGGTAATTGACGATTTTGAGTAAATCGAATTTTCTCTTAAAAATTCAAATGAAATAAATTTTAAATATGAATAAATATGTTTTTAAGTATATGTGGGATATTATTTAGCCAAGTATTACACTAAGGAAGAAAAAGAAATATTTTCTCTATTTCTTGGTGATTTTCAAAATTTTAGGAAATAAGAGATTAATTTGTGACTTAATATGTGATCACTTGATTTTATGTGATGAGTTGTCATGTTTATCTTGTAGTATATGATAAGATAATTATCTTGTACACCCAAGCATGGTTCGAAAATGAGGTGTAAGTGATAAGGCTTGATGATGACATTTTTGTGATAAGTATGCTATGATATTTTTTAAAATGATAAGATAAGGTTATGACTAAGCTAGGATAATGTTTATCTCATAGAAGTGTGTAGAAATATGATAAGTATCATAAGAGATAAAATTTTGTCCTTAGTCTATGCAATTTTCGAAAATGATTTATGATTTTATGTGATATTTGTATCAAATAATTTATTTAATTGCACAAGCTTTAATAATTGATAAATATCATGAAATCTAGATCAATCTTATCTCCTAGAAATTATGTAAATTTCGAAATTCACAAATTAGGGTAAGAATGAAATTTTGTGAAATTTGTTCCTAGAAAACCCTAGTTTTCGAAAAAATAGGAATTATGCTAAGAATTGTTCCAAGAATTTATTTTATGGTTCAAAATCATTATTTTTAGGTAAATCTTCATAATATTAGTTATGGAAAGAATAAAGGTTTGATAATTTAATCTTAATTTCTAATTATTAGCCGATAACTTCACTTTAGTACATAGAATTGATCTTAAATAATTTTCCCATGATTTATTTATCATCTAAGATCTATATTATGTCACATAGCTATTATTAATTGGAAGAAAATAAAATATATAGTATGTATTTATATATATGGACGAAAATTTGGAAATATATGTGTGAAAATGAGAAAATATTATACTCTTAATAATGATGTGTTATGATTATAATGATAAGATATTATTAAAAGATAAGATAAAGTATGTATTCAAATTGAACAAGTAACTAAAAGCTTTTGTCTTGTAGTAATTGAAATTTTTGAAAAATAATGTGAACAAGTGTGAACATATGAGAAAAATTCAAACTTTAGGATAATGTAATATTCCAAAGAAACGAACATACGATTACGGTATTTTAAACTTAGTAAATTAGAACTTCGGCGTATTCTATTTGATGCGACATCGAATATTGTAATTTCGATTCAGTACCCTAATAATGAATTCATTTTTATATTCACTAAGGACTGTGAATTCAAGAATCGAATATCGCGAAGTAATTCGACAGCTTATTTTTTTTTTAACGTCGAACGCGTATCGAACGTCTGTATTTTATGGGAATTTCTGAGTTGTAAAGCTTGGAATTAATTTCCATATTAATTCCTTTATTAAATGGAATTTTATTTATAAGTAAGTATGAACTTACTACGACCATTTTGAGATGAGTCGATTTTGAACGTTTTGAGACGTTTTGAACGTCAACGTCTAGAGACGTTTTGAAAAATGAGTTCAATGCTCAGAAAATTATAATAATTAATTTCCTATTATTATTTTATATAATTACAGTATTATTAATTATTAAAATCGAATTATTAGCTATTAAAATTCGATATTTTGGAAATGGGTTTTTCGAAAACCCTAATTATATAAACTATAGTTTTTCACATGAAATGATACCATTAAATTATCCTATGGTATCCAAACTATATGTTATGATATATATGCTTATTATTAAGCTTTAAAATCAATTTTTGAGCATTAAAACTCGATATTGGACATATATAATTTTCGAAACCCTAGTTTCGAAAATTAGGGTTTTGTGTGCATGAAATGTGCTATAATTTTATCCTATGCTATGATTTATTATCTAAATCATATATTATCTTATATATGAGCATGTTGTGATCGAAATTGACATGGGTATCAATAATAGGTGTGATTTATAATTTTTATCCTATTTTCCTAATTTTTGATCGGTGATTTCGAATTAGTGACTATGTGTGATTTAATTATTTTTATGACATGTATTATATATCTATGACCTATAATATAAATTATATATTGTGTTATGTGATAAATAAAATAAAAATCAGCCCTTGGAACCCCCAAACCGTCGACCACCCCTTCTCCATGCACAATGATTTCACTTTTAAATTGCCCAATACATGAAGAGCTCTTTAAACACTCTTCAATCATCACATACCACTCCCCAAAAAGGTGCTGCATTCTAATTATTATTGTGAGAGAGAGAAGGGCCGAGAGAGAGCGAGATAATAGGGAGAGGATCCATTTTTCATCTCATTCTCACTCTTACAAAAATTTGAACACTCTCATTCTTCTCTTTTCTCTCCCACTTCCCCTCTGAAAACCGAGACATCCCCCCCCCATTTTCGAAAATATTTTCTCTTCTTCCTTCTTCATTTCTTCACCAAAGTTGGGATACCATACCTTGTCCATTGAAACCTATACCAATCCTAAGGTAATAACCGAGCATAGCTAT
Source organism: Salvia rosmarinus (assembly GCA_036937905.1). NCBI lineage: Eukaryota > Viridiplantae > Streptophyta > Magnoliopsida > Lamiales > Lamiaceae > Salvia > Salvia rosmarinus. Next base: position 39,076,467 of record CM072822.1, on the reverse strand, counting down.
AAATATTATCCTTCATTGTACAAAAATAATCGAACATGTGTATGTGTGTTTCGAAAATTATATATATATGTATATATATGTGTTTAATGTTCTTGAGCATGAGCTATTGCTATATCTATGTTCTTGATGATTTCATTTTCAAAAACATGAGAATATGTGCTAGAATGAACATATGACTTGGTATATGGAATTTTTGAATGAAACTAGTATATATGATTTTCGAACCATAGTATATAATGAAATAATTTTCGAAAATGTATAAAAATTTTCATGAGGATCGAATATGTTGTTATTTATTTTTTATGATGGATTATTTCTCTATGATATGATTTAAGACCATGGTATATTATTTAGAAATTTTCGAAAACCCTAGCTTGAAATTTTAAAAATACCGTGAGCATATATGTATGTACCTTGGTGTATGATTTTATTTTTGAACATGCAATGACATATTAATGCTCTAGAACCTTGATTACATGTTCTATGATTTATTTAAAATTTTTGAAAACCATATGCTATAATTTTTGAAATGACCGAGAGCTATATGAACATGAATGTTGGTGTATGATTTTTGTTTTAATCATGCAATGGTGTATTAATGCTTTAGTATATTGTTTATGTATTGTATGATATTGTTAGAATTTTTGGAAATCAAATACCTATTTTAAATCAAAGAAACCGAGAGCACCTATGTGCATAAGGTGATGATTTAATTGGTTTTTGATGATTAAATGATGTTATATTATTGTACTATAGTATATAATGATAGTATACAATTGTTGGAATTTTTGAAAACCAAAAACAAAAAATAATCAAAAAAGCCGAGAGCTATATGCTCATATGGTGATGATTTCAATTGGTTTGGTTGATATTGTGATGTTACAATGTTATAATATAATGTTTAATCATGTCATAAATTATTTTGGAATTTTTAGAAATTGTTTAATAAATGTTGGGTAATTAATTATTAATTACCGAATGCATTGTGAGCTTATATATTGATGAATGAATGGTTATAATGGACTATAGGTTATAGTTGTGACATATATTGATATTGGGATATTATACGAAGTGTAAATCAATTTTGGGAATTTGTGGACAATTATTCCTAATTTTATGGAATTACCGTAGCATATATATATGTATATATGTTAATAAATGACAAACAATATCATATGGATGATATTAATTATTATTCTGGACCATAGTGTATAATTATACACTATATTAATTTAGAAAAAAAATTTAAAATCATTTGGTAATTTTATATAATTACCGAGAATATTTCGATTATTTATAAGGATTTTAAATCCTTTTTAATTCAGTTTATTAATAAATTATATGTCTAATAATTATTTTAGACATATTTGAATTTTATAAAATTTCATAAGCATAGATTACTATGTTTGAGACAAACGTTTATTTAATAACGTTTTTAAAATCGAAAATATGCGTTTTAATCATTAAAAGGATTAATAATTGCGAAAATTATTTATAAGTTCTTTGATTTACGTGATAAATCGAGAAATGGGACTTTACGATTTTAATCGATCGAATTTCGATTTATAAAATAAAATGGTAAGAAATTACTATTTGAAAGTCAAAAGTGTTGACTTCATTGACCTTAAAGTCAAACGTACGATTATACGTTCGATAAAAACGTCAATACGTGTAAGATGTACTAATTGAGTATAATACCTCAGTATTAAGAAAATATTTCACAAATGAAACTCGTATATCGAGAAACGTGCTTATACGTTGAACGTATCTCGAGGAACGAGAACAATTCGATTGAACAACGTATTCAAAAACGTATTGAATTCATTAAGGAATTCAGTTTACATCGATATGAGATATCAAAGTTTATCTTAGACTTTGAAAGTCTCGAGAGACTTGAGCGACGTACTAAAACCTCGCTTTTTTGTAAAGGTGTGGATGCAAACGCGGCGACCGGATCTTGACGATAAACGAACTGGACTCGATTTACTGACGAATTATAGTCCAGGTGGGCTTACTCTTCAAACAAAATGTGACTTTACTGTTCTTCCAAAATGAATTCGTTTACAATGTTATTTTGCAATTGATAAATGTTTATTACATTACACCTTAAAAATATTTTGTTTTGTGTACGCATCCTATCTGTTATGCCCGGTAGAACTATTGTGGCGATAGTTGGAACTATATTATGACGAGTTATGTAATTTGTTGGGTCGCGCCCAACCTTTTATTAATGTCGGGTCTGTCTTGGGAAGTTTAATGCTGGCTAGGATTAGCGTGAAGGTTGGAACTATATGATATGTTAACATATACATTTGAGAGTATTTGTGTCTTTGTGCGGGATTACGGCCGATCACGGCGTCGTAGAAGGAGGCCTCACTCTCGGCGTTTGATCTTTGATATTGTTATGAATTGTGACTATGGGATATGGATCATACACACCAAGAAAATGCTCGGCGGCGATGTTCTGACGAAAATGATTTAGTAAGCCTGGCATTTTCATCAAAACCCTTGTGACTTACCTTGATATTGGCAGCATAATTCAAATGTTATCAATTGCTTTTGGCATGAGTCCACTGAGTGCAATTTCTTGTACTTAGCCATGCATGTTTGTTTTTAAATGTGCAGGTTGAGCTTCGATGATGGTGATGGGGAAAGTGTTGAGGAGTCCGGTGTCCTTGACCAGTTTATTAGAATTTGTGGTTTTCACCTTGAATGCATATCATCAAATATGTATTCACACACTTTCCGCTGCTAAACTCTGAACTCATTTATTTATGCTTTACTGTTATGAACTATTGAGGTCCATCGGACCATGGTTAAGACTTTGGGGTCCGATGGCCTAAACCTTTTGAACAGTTATGATATCATCTTATGCTATGATCAAGTACGCTAGATTACTCTCATTATGTACCTTTATCTTAGCCTTGTTGTCCTAAAATACTATTCCTAGTATTAGTCACCCTCCAGTCCGGGTTATCCGGGGTGGGGGCGTGACAGAAGTGGTATCAGAGCGCTTTGCTCTTTGAAAACCCAAATCCTTTTAATTTCTAAGTCTAGATCGAGTCACTGGACTTCTAGAAATCTACTGACTCCTCTCAACACTCCATCACATCGAGCTCAGCCGGGGAAAAGGTAACTGCAATTCTTTCTCAACTCATGAAATGGAAAATTTTTACATGGTGAGCAAGTTGGAAGAATTTTTGAAAGATTATGTTATTATGGAAATTTTGATGATGGAAATGGAAGTTTGAGCAAGAAATTTTTCTAAAACTTTGATTTGAAACGATAAGTATTGATCACGAGTACTCAAATTTTGAGATGGAAGTATATGGTGGTATTGAGTTGAATGATCAACATGGAATGAATGAATTCATTTTGATATGTATATGAGTTTACTATGATTGTCATTTTGAAATCGTGTTTCAAATTCTCAAATGAGACTTTATTTCCAATCTTGAAAATCTTGTTTTCAACGAATGATATGTTATCACGAAGAGAACCTAGACTCTAAGGAGCATGCTCACGTATCGTGAAAGAACATAGAAGTATGAACTTCTTTTCCTTACGAGAACAAAAGAGCGATAGGAAGAATGAAAGTGATGATAGCCTCGAGCTCGAGCGATTTAAAGCGAGCGAGAAGGAAGAGCGAGGGCGATCTCGACCTTGAAGATGAGCGACGTCGACATTTCATCACCGCTTCGACATGAGTGACCGTCGACATAGGTTATGATGTGGACATCGATTACGACTTCAGAATGTTCAGCCTCAACATAAGGACGTGGATGTAGTAGACGTATTACATCGACATACGTCTCGAATTTTATTTTTGGCACGATCGCGCAAATTTCCTGCACTGCGCAGTAAATTTGTTTTAGCTAGATCTCTTTCATTAGGACTCCGATTTACGTAAAGTTTTCACCCGCGTACTCCTAACACACTGATATTCATTTGTTATGAAGAACAGAATCCCTAATTCTGTCTCCAGAATACGCTAGATTCTGTTGAACATTAGTTCAAGTGTTTGGTATAAGACGTGGATCTCATAGCATAGTTTATATATTAGAACACTTTTAGTTTTTGTGCGTCCGGGTAAGGGTATGACTGTGAGATATGTTTTGTGCGATGCCTTATAGTATATACATATTTATGCACCTTATACATCGTTTACCTTAACCTAGATGCTTATCAGATGTTTTAAGCTATCCTTACCTGTTTATGAGATGACAATAGTTGACTTATGTTAGTTTTGATCGTGACAGATGGAGGAGATGCGCTATATCTCTAGGAGGAGGGTAGGACCTCATGCCACACCCGAGGAACCGATGCGCACCTATCGGGAATGTTGGATGTCTTGTGGGAGAAGACTGGCGAGTTTACGGCGTGACACCTTGGTGTGGAGGAACGCTCGAGCCTATGGCGCAACCGACTATGATGGCATTAAGCGACTCCTAGCTATACTCCCTTGTACATGGGATGGTTATGCCCGAGAGGTATCGGAGATTACATTTATCGTATGCCCGAGGCTATGATTTGATTAGGGATACGCCTGAGTTCGTGAGTCATCGACTTACGTATCTGATATTCTGAGCCACACCTATGGGACCCTATCTCCTCCACGGGAGTACACTTAGCGTGATGAGTCGCGAGTGGCTATACCTTGAGGTTAGGAGCAGTCGATCCGGTGATACCCTGTCATCGGATAGATGAGGCGGTGTCGTACCGGTGGGCAGGCGGCGCCCCTAGAGCTCAGGGAGAGCCCGTCTTTCCACCGGCGGTTCTGGACACCCAAGATCGTCCGCCACTACCGTCCCTACCGCTGCGTCCGATCCGCCACCACCGAAGAGGAAGAGCCCTTCCGTCGGACAGCGGATGAGCATATCGATGCCTTCAATGGCTATGACCCAATCCGGGACGCTACGGCCCGATCCGCCACAACTACGACTTATGCGGCGCGGATAACCCGGACCCTGCGCGGCATACCAATGATGGAAACCAGCGGTGCGGGGCCGTCAGTGCGACCTCGCGAGGGCGATTCGGGTGGAGAAGGCGATTCGAAGAGGAGGAAGACCCAGGAAGGCGCGAGTAGGAAGGAGCCCGTGAAGGCGTTAGGCGACCTTTTTGATTGAAATTTTTGTTATGACTAGCATGTGCTAGCTTTTCCTTTTTATATTTCGGTACCGATGGATCTAGAACTCGATATTTTTTTTTGGAAGGCCGTGTGGGCCGGAAACCTTGCTGATTTTGTTTTATTGTGGTTTTTGATGTTTAAACATCCTGCTTTTGACAGACCTTGTTTACCTATCTATATATTTGACCCAAGTGGGCTTTTGCGACAAATTGTCTATGTTAAGGATGAGTTGTTTTGTTTTGAAATCGTTTTGCGAAGAGGCTATGAAAATCCTATGTATGTTAAGTTATGAAGGAGACAAGTGATTAACGGTTATATGTTTTCTATAGCAGCATGCCTCCGAGAAGAAATCCGGAGCAAGCACCCAGAGGTCGAGGGGGGAAGACCCAGGGGACGAGGTAGAATTCCGGAGCAAGAAGCCGAAGACATACCCCCACCACCCCCACCTCAACCCGATCGTAGGATCGAGGAATTATTTTAAAGGTAGAACCTCCTGCCTTTAACGGAAAGGCAACCGGAAGAAGCCGAGCAATGGGTGAGAACCATTGAGCGAATATTCGACTTTTGAGATATACGACATAGGAGGCATCACGTGTGACTTTCCAATTAAATGGACCAGCGGACTTACGGTGGGAGGCCGGAAAAAGGCGTTCTTCTTGAGAGCAACTGGAAGAGTTCTCATGGGAGGACTTGAGGGCTGTGAGAAATACATCCCAAAAGCTATAAGAGGAGAAAGGGCGAGATTTTCCTGCTTGAAACAAAAAGGTTATGCATGACCGACTATGATCGCGTTTTGCGAGATGTCGAAATATGCACCGTAGGCGGTGGACACCGACTTGAAAATGTCGGAAAAGTTTAGGTCGGGGCGAGAATGGAGATACGGTGTCTCTTGCCACCATGGAGACCTAACTTACTGAAGCTCTTGCGAGCTTTAGATATTGAGGCGACAATGTCCAAGATAGGTCGATGTCGGCTCGGACACATAACTCGACAGACGAGAGGAAAGGAAATGGGAACCCAACCGCGGGAGCTATGGGGCCTTGAGTCACAAGCGCCCGTGGCAAGGAAACGCGGTCCAACCAGGGCAAAATTGGAAAAGGGCAGCTTTCGCTCCACCGTCGAGAGGCCCGCAAGAACAAATAAGGGCACCACCATGCCCTAGATGCCATAGGGTGCACAAGGGGTGTGCACGGCAAGCGTGGTGAGCTGTTACAAGTGCGGGCAAAGGGCACTCGCCATAATTGCCCGGTGACACGTGCGGGCGTGGGCGAACCAACCCGACAATGTCCAACCACCGAGGGCTATCCAATTCCAAATTCAACCGCAGCGGTGGGCAACAACCCCAACAAGTGGTGCGGCAACCACAACCGCATAAAGAACCCCGCAACAGCGGTGGGCAACAACCGCCTCAACAACAAGAAAGGCGTCGAGCACAGCGGCAGCGGCAAGCAACGGCCCGACGGCGGCCGCGAACCAATAAGGACCGGTGCCCGTCGGCCTCGGTAGGCTCGGTTAGAGCCTACGCCTGCATAGGGAGGCGAGCGAGCAAAATCATGGAGACCTGGCAGGTATGAGAGTTCTTCTCAACATACCTGTTATAGTACTGATCGATACGGGTGCTTCGCATTCTTTTATTGCCAAATCATGCGTAGCAATGCTAAGCCTTAGGTCTGAAAAGGCAAGTCAGGATATGAGAATCTCATCGCCTATAGGAGGGATTATGACTGTTACAGCCTTTTGCTCGAACCTAGAGTTGACATTAGGATCACTTAAGGTTCTGGCTAACAATCTAAACATAATACCCATGGATGATGTAGACTTAATCCTAGGAATGGACTGGTTAGCTAAGAATCATTCCATGATTCTATGTAAGGAAAGGAAAATTTCGTTTCACTTTCCTGGACAAGAAGCTACGCATTTCCACGGGATCATCATGGGAAGAAGAATCCAGATTGTATCAGCACTACAGGCGAGGAGGATGATGAACCAGAAAGGATGCCATGCATTCCTTGTTTATTTGAACGGAGAGGATAAACCCGAAATGCGGGTAGAAGACATAGAAGTTGTCCAAGAATTTTCGGACGTATTTCCCGAAAATCTACCAGGACTACCTCCTGATAGACAACTAGAGTTTACCATCGACTTGGAGCCAGGATCAGCCCCAGTGTCGAAGGTGCCCTATAGGATGTCCCCAAAAGAGTTGGAGGCGAAGATCCAGATTCAAGAATTGTTGGATCTAGGTTTCATTAGGCCTAGTGTTTCACCTTGGGGAGCGCCTGTTTTATTCGTTAAGAAAAAGGACGGTTCTTTGAGGATGTGCATCGATTATAGAGAGTTGAATAAGATGACACTAAAGAACAAATACCTTTTACCAAGAATTGATGACTGTTTGATCAATTGCGAGGCGGTGTATTCTCGAAAATTGATCTTAAGTCGAGATACCACCAGTGAAAATACGTTCGAGGATGTACCTAAGGCGCATTCGAACCGATCGGCCACTATGAGTTCATAGTCATGCCATTCGGATTAACAAATGCACCAGCCGTATTCATGGACCTCATGAGCAGTATTTCATCCATTTTGGATAAATTTGTTTTGGTCTTCATAGATGATATCCTTATTTATTCAAAGAATGAAGAGGATCATAGAGAACATCTAAAACGGTTTTACAAACCTTGAGAGATGAAAGACTCTTTGCTAAGTTTAGCAAATGTGAGTTTTAGTGAAGGAAGTTATGTTCCTTGGACACATCGTGTCTGCGAAGGTATAAAAGTAGATCCGACCAAAGTAGAGGACATGCGAGAATGGAAATCACCAAGACTCGGCCGACGAGATTAGAAGTTTCCTAGGATTAGCTGGTTACTATAGGAGATTCATGGAAGGATTCTCCAAAATTGCAAGGCCAATAACCCGACTACTCGAGAAAGGAATCAAGTTCAATTGATCGAGGAATGTGAGATGAGTTTTCGGAACTCGAGAAAAGATTAACGATGCACCGGTGCTAGCAGTTCGAGCGGACAAGGAATCGTAGTTTATACCGATGCTTCTAAGACCGGACTGGCCGTGTCTTGATGCAAGAAGGAAAGTGATAGCATATGCATCCGACAACTCGGACCCATGAACTGAACTACCCAACCCACGATTTGGAATTAGCGGTTGTAGTTCATGCAATCAAGATTTGGAGACACCATCTCTATCTTTGTGAGATGTGAGATCTTCACGGATCATAAAAGTTTGAAGTACTTCTTGAACAAAGAGATTTGAATATGAGACAAAGAAGATGGCTCGAGCTTGTAAAGACTACGATTGTGGTATTAACTATCACCCGGGTAAGGCGAATGTAGTAGCTGACGCCTTAAGTCGTAAGAGCCATACCAAGTTAGGATGTCTCTTTGTACAAGAGCGGGAACTCATTGAAGAATTTGGAAGAATGAGGATTGAACTGGTGGAACCACCTGAGACAATTGTGAGCTGTATCGCAACACTCACACTAACATCGATCTAAGAAAAGGATTGTCGAAAGACAAAGGATGGAGGAAAAGTTAGAAAAGATCGACAAAGAGTAAGGTCTGAAGGATTTAAGAATTTCCAAGAGGCGTCAGACAACGCCCTATTGTTTGAAGGTAGAATATGCATTCCAGATGACGCAGAACTTCAGAACGAGATCATGAGTGAGGCTCACGATACACCCTACACCGCCCACCCAGGCAGTACTAAAATGTACCAAGACCTGAAAGAGAAATTTTGGTGGGAAGGCATGAAACGAGATATAGCTTCTTTTGTGGAACGCTGTCTTGTTTGCCAACAAGTGAAAGCACTACACCAACGTCCATACGGAAAGTTACAACCGTTGGAAATTCCTGAGTGGAAGTGGGACGATATAACAATGGATTTCGTTACAAGCTTACCCAAGTCGAGAAGAGAAAACACAGCCATATGGGTAATTGTGGATAGGCTTACAAAAAGTGCTCATTTTCTACCGATTCATAGCACTTATGGATCTGATAAACTAGCCCACCATGCGTTAAGGAAATTATACGATTACATGGGTGCCAAAATCTATTACCTCGATCGAGACTCCAGTTCACATCCAGATTCGGATTAGCTTGCGAGAGAACTAGTGCGAGGTTAAATTTCAAGACATTCCACCCACGGTGATGAGCGATCGGAAAGGGCGATCCAAACCTTAGAGGATATGTTAAGAACCGTAGTCTTGGACCGAGGTGCCAAGTGGGAAGATATTTTACCTCTTATCGAGTTTGCCTACAACAACGACTATCAGCGAATATTAGTATGGCCCCATATGAGCCTCATGCGGCAAGAAGTGTAGATCACCGCTTTATTGGGATGAAGTCGGTGAGAGAAAAGTCATAGGGCGGAAGTCGAGCGAGATGATTGAGATCGTCCGGCAGATTAGGTGAGGATAAAGAGGCTCGGACGACGAAGAAATCTTCTGACGTCTGCGTGATCCGAACTCTGATTTGAAGATGGAGACAAAGTGTTTCTTAAGGTCTCTCCATCGAAAGGAATTGTCAGGTTTGGCATGAAAGGAAAGCTTAGACCCCGTTTCATAGGACCATATGAGATCCTAGAGAGGATAGGTCCAGTAGCTTATAGGTTGGCTCTTCCGCCGAGCCTAGGAAACGTTCATAATGTTTTTCACGTGTCGTAATTACGAAAATACGTTCACGACCCAAAGCACGTGATTCATCAAGACGACGTGATCCTCGAGCGGACATGAGCTATAAGGAAGAACCCGCGCCATATTTGACCACAAGTTCAAAGAACTACGGAGCAAGTCGATTCCGTTAGTCAAAGTCTTGTGGAGACACCACGGACGAAGAAGCCGTGTGGGAGCTTGAAGAAGATGAGAGAAAATACCCGAATTATTTTTCTAGAGGTATACAAATTTTGGGATGAAATTTTTCTTAAGGGGTGGAATGTAATATTCGAAAAAACGAACATCTGATTACGGTATTTTAAACCCGTAAATTAGAACTTCGACGTATTCTATTTCATGCGACATCGAATATTGTAATTTCGATTCAAGACCTAATAATGAATTCCTTTTATATTCACTAAGGACTGTGAATTCAAGAATAGAATATCGCGAAGTAATTCGACGACTTATTTTTTTTTTAACGTCGAGCGTATCGAGCGTACGTATTTTATGGGAATTTACGGTGTAAAGCTTGGAATTAATTTCCATATTAATTCCTTTATTAAATGGAATTTTATTTATAAGTAAGTATGAACTTACTACGACCATTTTGAGATGAGTCGATTTTGAGCGTTTGAGGCGTTTTGAAAGTCGGCGTCTGAGGCGTTTTGAAAATGAGTTCAATGCTCGAAAATTATAATAATTAATTTCCTATTATTATTTTATATAATTATAATATTATTAATTATTAAAATCGATTTATTAGCTATTAAAATTGATATTTTGGAAATGGGTTTTGAAAACCCTAATTATATAAACTATAGTTTTCACATGAAATGATACCATTAAATTATCCTATGGTATCCAAACTATATGTTATGATATAAATGCTTATTATTAAGCTTTAAAATCAATTTTGAGCATTAAAACTCGATATTGAACATATATAATTTTGAAACCTAGTTTGAAAATTAGGTTTTTAATGCATGAAATGTGCTATAATTTTATCCTATGCTATGATTTATTATCTAAATCATATATTATCTTATATATGAGCATGTTGTGATCGAAATTGACATGGGTATCAATAATAGGTGTGATTTATAATTTTTATCCTATTTTCCTAATTTTGATCGGTGATTTGAATTAGTGACTATGTGTGATTTAATTATTTTATGACATGTATTATATATCTATGACCTATAATATAAATTATATATTGTGTTATGTGATAAATAAAATAAAAATCAGCCCTTGGAACCCCCAAACCGTCGACCACCCCTTCCCCATGCACAATGATTTCACTTTTAAATTGCCAAATACATGAAGAGCTCTTTAAACACTCTTCAATCATGACATACCACTCCCCAAAAGGTGCTGCATTCTAATTATTATTGTGAGAGAGAGAGGGCGGAGAGAGGCGAGATAATAGGGAGAGGATCCATTTTCATCTCATTCTCACTCTTACAAAATTTGAACACTCTCATTCTTCTTTTTCTCTCCCACTCCCTCTCGAAACCAAGACATCCCCCGTTTTCGAAAATATTTTCTTCTTCCTTCTTCATTTCTTCACCAAAGTTGGGATACCATACCTTGTCCATTGAAACCTATACCAATCCTAAGGTAATAACCGAGAATAGCTATAAATATTATCCTTCATTGTACAAAATAATCGAACATGTGTATGTGTGTTTGAAAATTATATATATATATATATATGTGTTTAATGTTCTTGAGCATGAGCTATTGCTATATCTATGTTCTTGATGATTTCATTTTCAAAAACATGAGAATATGTGCTTGAATGAACATATGACTTGGTATATGGAATTTTTGAATGAAACTAGTATATATGATTTTCGAACCATAGTATATAATGAAATAATTTTTGAAAATTTATAAAAAAATTTCATGAGGACCGAATATGTTGTTATTTATTTTTTATGATGGATTATTGCTCTATGATATGATTTAAGACCATGGTATATTATTTAGAAATTTTCGAAAACCCTAGCTTGAAATTTTGAAAATACCATGAGCATATATGTATGTACCTTGGTGTAAGATTTTATTTTTGAACATGCAATGACATATTAATGCTCTAGAACCTTGATTACATGTTCTATGATTTATTTAAATTTTTGAAAACCATATGCTATAATTTTGAAATGACCGATAGCTATATGAACATGAATGTTGGTGTATGATTTTGTTTTAATCATGCAATGGTGTATTAATGCTTTAGTATATTGTTTATGTATTGTATGATATTGTTAGAATTTTTGGAAATCAAATACCTATTTTAAATGAAAGAAACCGAGAGCACCTATGTGCATAAGGTGATGATTTAATTGGTTTTTGATGATTAAATGATGTTATATTATTTTACTATAGTATATAATCATAGTATACAATTGTTGGAATTTTTGAAAACCAAAAACAAAAAATAATCAAAAAAGCCGAGAGCTATATGCTCATATGGTGATGATTTCAATTGGTTTGGTTGATATTGTGATGTTACAATGTTATAATATAATGTTTAATCATGTCATAAATTATTTTGGAATTTTTAGAAATTGTTTAATAAATGTTGGGTAATTAATTATTAATTATCGAATGCATTGTGAGCTTATATATTGATGAATGAATGGTTATAATGGACTATAGGTTATAGTTGTGACATATATTGATATTGGGATATTATACTAAGTGTATATCAATTTTGAGAATTTTTGGATAATTATTCCTAATTTTATGGAATTACCGTAGCATATATATATGTATATATGTTAATAAATGACAAACAATATCATATGGATGATATTAATTATTATTCTGGACCATAGTGTATAATAATACACTATATTAATTTAGAAAAAAAATTGAAAATCATTTGGTAATTTTATATAATTACCGAGAATATTTATTTTATTTATAAGGATTTTAAATCCTTTTTAATTCAGTTTATTAATAAATTATATGTCTAATAATTATTTTACACATATTTGAATTTTATAAAATTTCATAAGCATAGATTACTATGTTTGAGACAAACGTTTATTTAATAACGTTTTTAAAATCGAAAATATGCGTTTTAATCATTAAAAGGATTAATAATTGCGAAAATTATTTATAAGTCCTTTGATGTACATGATAAATCGAGAAATGGGACTTTACAATTTTAATCGATCGAATTTCGATTTATAAAATAAAATGGTAAGAAATTACAATTTGAAAGTCAAAAGTGTTGACTTCGTTGACCTTAAAGTCAAACATACGATATATACGTTCGATAAATATGCCAATACCGTAAGATGTACTAATTGAGTATAATACCTCAGTATTAAGAAAATATTTCACAAATGAAACCCGTATATCGAGAAACGTGCTTATACGTTGAACGTATCTCGAGGAACGAGAACAATTCGATTGAATAACGTATTCAAAAACGTATTGAATTCATTAAGGAATTCAGTTTACATCGATATGAGATATCGAAGTTTATCTTAGACTTTGAAAGTCTCGAGAGACTTGAGCGACATACTAAAACCTCGCTTTTTCGTAAAGGTGTGGATTCAAACGCAGCGACCGGATACTGACGTACAAACGAACCTAGGACTCAATTTACGACGAATTATAGTCCAGGTGGGCTTACTCTTCAAACAAAATGTGACTTTACTGTTCTTCCAAAATGAATTCTTTTACAATGTTATTTTGCAACTGTTGATAAATGTTTATTACATTACACCCAAAATATTACATTTTGTGTATGCTTCCTATCTGTTATGCCGGGTAGAAATTGTGGCGATAGTTGGAACTATATTATGACGAGTTATGTCATTTGTTGGGTTCGCGCCAACCTTTTATTAATGTCGGGTCTGTCTTGGGAAGTTTAATGCACAGCTAGGATTGGCGTGAAGCTTGGACTATATGATATGTTAACATATACATTTGAGAGTGATTGTGTGCTGTATGGGATTACGGCCGGTCACGACGTCGTAGAAGGGAGGCCTCCCTCTCGACGTTTGATCTTTGATATTGTTATGAATTGTGACTATAGGATACGGATCATACACACCAAGAAAATGCTCGGCCGAGCGATGTTTCTGAATCGAAAATGATTTAGTAAGCCTGGCATTTTCATCAAAACCCTTGTGACTTACCTTGATATTGGCAGCGTAATTCAAATGTTATCAATTGCTTTTGGCATGAGTCCACTGAGTGCAATTTCTTGTACTTAGCCCTGCATGTTTGTTTTTAAATGTGCAGGTTGAGCTTCGATGATGGTGATGGGGAAAGTGTTGAGGAGTCCGGTGTCCTTGACCAGTTTATTAGAATTTGTGGTTTTCACCTTGAATGCATATCATCACATATGTATTCACACACTTTCCGCTGCTAAACTCTGAACTCATTTATTTATGCTTTACTGTTATGAACTATTGAGGTCCATCGGACCATGGTTAAGACTTTGGGGTCCGATGGCCTAAACCTTTTGAACAGTTATGATATCATCTTATGATATGATCAAGTACGCTAGATTACTCTCATTATGTACCTTTATCTTAGCCTTGTTGTCACATCCCCTCAATCCTAAGTAGGATTTAGAAGGTATTGTAACTCTAAACAGGTATAATTAAACAGAGAATTCTCCTTAACAAAAGCCGTAATTCATATGACAAGCATGTTCTTGGACTTTAGTACATAACTTAAGTTCTTGCAGCGGAAAACATGTGATATGTACATATGACGATGTACTATCAAGGTATAAAACTTTCGTGACAATATTCCTATTGCTCAACACTGCTCCATCCATCATCCGCTCAACCTACACATTTAAAACAAACATGCGGTGAGTACAAGAATGCACTCGGTGGACTCATGCCAAAACATTTGATAACATTTGAATTCTGTTGCCAATATCAAGGTAAGTCACGGGGTTTTAGTTAAAATGCCTCAGGCTTACTAAATCATTTTCGGTTCAGTAAACATCGCTCGGCCGAGCATTTTCTTGGTGTGTATGGTCCGTATCTCATAGTCACAATTCATAACAGTATCAAAAATCAAACGTCGAGAGGGAGGCCTCCCTTCTACGACGCCGTGACCGCCGTAATCCCGTAAAGACACAAATACTCACAAGCATATGTTAACATAGCAATAGTTCCAACCTTCACGCCAATCCTAGCGGGCATTTATCATCCGGCACAGGACCCGACATTAATAAAAGGTTGGGCGCGACCCAATAAATGACATAACCTGTCATAATATAGTTCCAACCATCGCCACAAATTTCTACCCGGCAAAACAGATAGAATCCATACACAAAATGTAATATTTTGGCGGTGTCTGATAAACATTTGTCAACAGTTGTAGAATAAACATTGTAAATAAACTCATTTTGGAATAACAGTAAAGTCACATCTTGTTTGAAAAGTAAGCCACAATAGTGAGGTAAGAAAAGGGGCCCACCTGGACTATGGTTCGTCCTAACTTGAGTTCTTAAGTTTGATTTCAAGTCAACGCCCGGTCGTCGCGTCCGCGTCCACACCTTTACGTAAAAGCGATGTTTTAGTACGTCGTTCTCGTTTCTCGAGACTCTCAAAGTCTAGAATAAACTTCGATATTCTATATCGATATAAACTGAATTTCTTAACGAATTCAATAGGCTTTTGATCGCTCACTTTTCTAACACGAAAAACGCGCAAGTATAGGGTAAGCGAAGTATCGTATCCACAGAGATTGTATCACGAAAACATAGAAGCTAGCTCAATGGCAATTCATCATTATCCAAGCACGTAATTTGGGTGAGAGGTTTAAGGGCTTGAAATTAATCCAAAGCAAAGGTAACCAAGCGAAATATAAATAAAGCAATAAAATATCAAGGAAACAAATATCAAGAAAGACTAACCTAGGGATGCATTAATCCTATCCACAATGATGTTTATCCCGCTTATTACTAACCATTTTAATCCGACAAGATGGAAGATCACATATGTAGCCAACAACTTGATTCGACAATTGTGACCGTTGATTACTAATTTTCCTATTATCATTCGTCTCTAGAGGAAAATAAGCAACTCGAAAGGATCACAAAGAATATGCTTCCTACGAATGTTCCTATCTCGATTCGACTCGAGGCTTATCCGTATCATACATTCAAGATCGATTGACAATTAAAACAGTTACTTAATTAGCGGGAACTATGATATGCATCAAAATTGATCAAAATCAACACATATAAATAAGCACCAAGAATCATGAATCAATGCGGAAGGTAAATAACAACGATGGGAATCACAACATATAGGATAGAATCATGCAAACCCTGGATTAGAACGAAATTAGCTAGACATAATTAACGACATAAAGTGCGCAATAATCATAAAACGGAAATTAAATTGATAAAACCCGTAGGGAAGCGTCACGAAGAACAATGGTTGGGTTCGTATCCAAATCCAACGGAAAAGCGGGAAAAAGATGGAATTCTTCTGACGAAATCGTGCTAAATCGCTACCAATGCGAAGAACTAATGTAAAGCGATGGATAACAATTGCTATAACTAATCTAAATCAAAGCTAAAGCGAAAATAAATGAAAAATGAGAAAAACCGAGGAAAAGCGCAAAATCGCGCGGGGGTTCGTTGGGGCGCGATGGGTGAAGCCTATTTATAGATTAGGGCTGAAAACCCAATTTTGGGGTCTGCCGCCTCGCCTCGCGGCATGAGCAGCGGTCGCGAGGTTCTGGCGTTACAGGCGATTTCGCGGCCGCGCCTCGTGGCCGCCAGCTCGGTCGGCGGCTCTCTGCGACTTCACTTTTTCGCTCCGTTCTCTTGCGTCCGGACTCCAGTGCGATCCGTTTGCGCCTATGGACTCCCATCAAGATGCTCTTTAACATTATAAACTTTTCACATCCATACTTTTCATATCCATTTCATCATCTTTGGTTACTTTTATGCCTTGTGCATCGATTATCACCTGAAAAGCCTACAAAACACCAAAGAGAAACCCCAAGAGCAGTATCTTCCAAATATAGCTAAAATCATTGAGATCCAAGATATAAACACGGTTTATAGATCTAAATTCATCTTTACATATCAACAATAAACGTGTAAAATGCGCGTTTATCAAACCCCCCAAACTTAAAGCATTGTTTGTCCTCAAACAAAAACCGAACAGAAAGACACAAAGAAAGATCAACAAGAGATCAACGAGCATAGCAAAGGTGATAAACACAATCAAGCCTCGGAAAATATACTTCAACTCTCGAAAATACTAGCACACATGACGACATTAGTCACTTCAACACAAACAACGATTGAAAGCAAAAACTCATTTATTTCGACCCTCACAAAGGCATGTGTGTAGAATATAGAGGATACACTCAAACTCATAAAGAAATTAAGGACGTGTATACACTCATAGATCAATGCAATGCAACATCTTACCATAGGCTTGCCATTTCTCTAACATCTCCACCGCGTCAAATGTTTTCAAATAAGGATCAAAGAGGTCTTTTGATAGGTTATAATGTAGGCACATTGGTTAAGGTAGGATAATATATGGCTAAGTGACTCAAGTAAACTCCAAGCACTTCCATCTAAACAAACAACTCATATGGACTTTGTCCATTTCCCTTTCCTTTCCAACATGCTATTTCATATTTATGCAACTCAAGGTACCATATACTATGACAATTGACTTCCTTTATGCTCATACTATACACAAAATTTTTCTTTTCACTTTTACTTTTCTTGGCTTTGTAATAGAGCTTATAGGGTCTATTCTTTTCACACGGTACCATCTTTCATCTTGCATCACCACTTAGCATATAAAAACAAATGTTTCTCCCATTTGATTCCCATATCCATCCTCACCTCCTATCATTCGGTTAATCGAAAGAATAAAGTCTAATAAAAGGCTCAAAGAAGGCGACAAACGGTATATATCATTGGGCTAGTGTTTGGGAAAATATGTGGTTTACAAAGATGGCCTTTTATCCTTTCCAAATTCGAAACACATATTGTAGTCTCGACACAGAAAAACGGCAAGTTCTAGAAGATAATCACATGCACGATATCACACAATTAAAAGAAACTGTATCAATATGTTTATACAGTGAAGCTCAAGTTTCACAGGATAAGCAAATGGTGAAAAATAACAAGCCTAAGCCATCTCACGTCATTCATGCGTCATTTTCTAACATATCATGTGCACTATCATTAAATTTCACAAAAAATTTCTATCGTCATTGGCCACATGGATTAACACACTTCACTTCAACTCGTGATCTAATCGACAAAACAACGAAAAGAAAAACAGAAAACGACAAAAAGCAACACAAACGAAAAACAAAACAAAACACAAAAACAAAACAAGAAAACGTTGGGTTACCTCCCAACAAGTGCTAATTTAACGTCTTTAGCTAGACCATCACTAACCTTGTCAATCTGGCGTTTTGGTGGTAACAGAAATCTTTCCCAACTTGTGGACCCTCCTAAACTTAGCATTCACGGATGACCACCACTGACTATGGAAGTGCCCCCAAACTTGAACGATACACTCGGAGTTCCATGCCGAGTCCACTTCTTCCTTCTCGCAGCTTCCTCGATCGGTCGAGTACCTCTAAACGCGAGGCGTGTGCGGCAAGAAGCCATGATCGGCAAAGACTCTTCCGCTTTCCACCGCCGTGTTGCTTGATGGCGTCATATATGGAAATCTTGAGCCCTCATCGTTAACACGAAATGTGAGATTGCTTTCCGCACATCAATCAACGCACGACCGGTTGCTAGAAAAGGTCTACCTAAGATTAGTGGTTATTGTTTGAATTCGGGAATATCTAAAATAACAAAGTCGGCGGGAAAAACAAAATCCGAATTCTTACCAACACGTCTTGACGATACCTTTGGATATGTGATCGACCGTCAGCCATCATCGATGAAATCTTAAATCGGCTTCATCTTTCCTAGGTGTAGCCTGTTGAATACGCTCAACGGCATCAGTTGATGCTCGCCCCAAGTCGCACAAAACATTTGGAAAAGTCTACTTGGCGATCTCGACTCTAACGTAAAACTGCCGATCATTCTCGCTTGGAGGAAGCTTCCTTTGCAAGACGGCACCGCATTCTTCTGGATAGGGTAATTTTCTCAAATTTCCCAGTTTCTTCTTTGCAAGCTGCCTTTAAGAATTTCATGTATCCGGCATGTTTCGCAAGCAGCTCAAAGAGAGGCAAATTTATCTCAACTTTTGAAA
The DNA here is from genome assembly GCA_036937905.1 of Salvia rosmarinus. Taxonomy (NCBI): domain Eukaryota; kingdom Viridiplantae; phylum Streptophyta; class Magnoliopsida; order Lamiales; family Lamiaceae; genus Salvia; species Salvia rosmarinus. The sequence continues at coordinate 39,057,434 of CM072822.1, read as the reverse complement.
ATCTCTTTGAAACGAGTAAACTCTTCGTCATATTTTGACTTGACAAGTCGACTCGGAAACGGGACCGGAGGAGTATGTGCGACGATTTGCTACAGGGGCGCCTCGCGATCGACCTCGCGACCGCTGGGAAGGTCGCGAGGTATTGGTGGCCTGGACTCCTTCTTCGTGCGATCTTGCGGGCGCGAGTCATGTTGATTTCTCGGCCGCCTCCTCCGCTTGATTGCTCATGGGGTGGCATGCGGTATTGGGTCGCTCATGAATAGCTCGCGCCTTGCGACACTCGATGGCTCGCGGTCGAGTGCTCGGCGCGTGCTCGGTCGCGGCGTCTGCGTAAAAATTCTTGTATTCATCGCGATCGGGTTCGCGGTCGCGAGCTCGGTCGTGAGTTTACGCTCGATGTGTTTCGGTCTCTTTTTCTTGGTGGGGCTCTGGTAGCTCGCCCACCCTCGTCTGGATGGCGAAGCATTGATTCTTCGGGTTCACCTCCGTATTACTCGGAAATTGGCCCGTCTTTTGTAGTGCATTCACTTGCACGGCTATTTGACCAATTTGATTCTCCAACATCTTCATATGCTTCCCCATAGCCGTCACAGTGGACTCCAAGTGATTTATCTTCTGCCCGGTGTTGCTTATGAACGAATTCTGATTCGTTGCCAATTGTTGGTTGCTTACAACCAACTGCTGCATCATGTCTTCGAGACTTGGCTTCTTGACTCTTGAAACGAATTACGAACATTGAAGCTCTTTGGAGGTTGTTGGAAATTCGGATGATTCCTCCGATTGATGTGGTCGCGTTCTCGTCTCAATCGACTCTTCAAAAGAGTGAACTTCTTCATGAGATCGTCATATTTTGAATCACTCTCAACAAAGAACTTTGAGCGATGGCATTCTCTCCGTTGGCCATTGATAGCTGTTGGCGACCATCTCTTCTAAAATACGGCTCGCCTCGTCTCTTGGTCGGTTCAATAAGCATCCCCGCCGACGCGCATCCACCATGCTCCTTGTGCGCCATGTCACCACCGAACCGAGTGATTTGTTGCTCCTTGGAGAACCCATGTTGTGGACATCGTCTCGATAGACCTCTGAATCTCTCCCATGCCTCGAATAATGATTCGTCGTGGTTTTGGCAAAATGAGAGATTTCGGCGATGATCTTCTGCCGCGGTGGAAAGTATTTCAAAAAACTTCTAAAGTTTCCCCAAGTGTCGATGCCACCGGTCCAAACTCTTGAACCAATCTTTCGCTTTGCAATGAGAAACCGAACATGCGATCCGGATCGTGTCTTGTGGCACCCCATTCTGCTTGATGGTGTCATAAATATCGAGAAACGCCGAGATGCGCATTTGGGTCTTCCGTGACTCCTCCCCAAACCGCTCTCCTTGGACCATCTTGATCGTGGCGGTTTGAGCTCAAAATTGTTTGCATCTACGCGGGCACCAACCGCCTCCTTGGACTGCTCGTGGGATGTCGGTACATGTGATTCTGAGGTCTTTCCTCCGAGCGGGACAATGATTCCATATTCACCATCCGACGCATCTCTCCGCAAAGTCGGCTAGCATCGTGCAACTTGCTCGGGAGGAATGCCCTGCTCGCGGATTGGCTGCCATTGCAGCCCGTCTCTCTCGTCCTCTTTTCCTTTGAGAGCCTTCATCTCGGGATCTAATAATATTTCGGAGGTCCCCGAGATCTTGTACGCATAAACCACCCGAGAAAAGAGAGAATTTAGCACCGACAAAAATAAATAAATATAATATAATATATATAACTTGAATTAATAAATCCAATCGTCAAATTATTCCTATGTGATCTTAACAATCCCGACAACGGCGCCTAAAATTTGATCGCTCACTTTTCTAACACGAAAAACGCAAGTATAGGGTAAGTATCGTATCCACGAGACGTATCACGAAAACATAGAAGCTAGCTCAACGACAATTCATCATTATCCAAGCACGAATTTGGGTGAGAGGTTTAAGGGCTTCAAAATTAATCCAAAGCAAAGGTAACGAAGAAGAAATATAAATAAAGCGATAAAATATCAAGGAAACAAATATCAAGAAAGACTAACCCTAGGGATGCATTAATCCTATCCACAATGATGTTTATCCCGCTTATTACTAACCATTTTAATCCGCACAAGATGGAAGATCACATATGTAGCCAACAACTTGATTCGACAATTGTGACCGTTGATTACTAATTTTCCTATTCATACGCCTCTAGAGGAAAATAAGCAACTCAAAAGGATCACAAAGAATATGCTTCCTAAATGTTCCTATCTCGATTCGACTCGCGCTTATCCGTATCATACATTCATCGATGACAATTAAAACAGTTACTTAATTAATCGCAACTATGATATGCATCAAAATTGATCGAAATCAACACATATAAATAAGCACCAAGAATCATGAATCAATGCCCGGAAGGTAAATAACAACGAGGGAATCACAACATATAGGATAGAATCATGCAAACCCTGGATTAGAATCTAGACATAATTAACGACATAAAGTACGCAATAATCATAAAACGGAAATTAAATTGATAAAACCCGTATAAATGGTTGGGTTCGATCCAAATCAACGGAAAACGGAAAAAGATGGAATTCCACGAAATCGTGCTAAATCGCTACCAATGCGAAGAACTAATGTAAAACGATGGATAACTATTGCTATAACTAATCTAAATCAAAGCTAAAGCGAAAATAAATGAAAAATGATAAAACTATGAAGCCTTAGATTATCGATTTGTCACTTAAATTGATGAACTTTATTAATATTTTCTTAAACATTAATCCATTTATCCATAATCCTTATTATCGATTATCACCGAAAAGCCTACGAGAAACCCCAAGAGCGATTTATTAAATAAAACATTTCGTTATAACATAGTGATCAGCGTGTTATATGTTTATAAAGTTTTATAAATTCCCAATATGTCTAAAATAATATTTAGACATATAATATATTATCACTCCTAATTAAAAAGGATTTAAAATCCTTATAGTTCCTTTAATGCTTTCAGAAATTCTTAAAATTACCAAATGATTTCTAAGAATTTTTATAAATTCATATAGTGTATTATTATACACTTATGGTCATTAATATGTATTAATATCATCCATGTATCAATCGATCATCACCATATTCACATAAGACATATTTCACCTAGGGAAGTTCCAACACTTAGTCAAATTTCAAGTATTTAATTTTTGGCAAAACAGCTTAAAACAACCTAAGTGTCATACTTTGACGATTTATAACTCTCGACTCAAAATACGTATGACCGTACAAGGATACATTCTGAAAACCTCTAAACATGTACTATAAGTTCTAAGAAGGAAGTCGATCCAAAAGAGTTGTGGTTCTTGAGATATAGGGTCTCAAAGTGGGCAACTCGAACTGACTTCTAAAGTTTGGAATAAATAGTAAACATTTTTAGAAAATTCTGAAAATTTACATAAATCTTCTAGACATGCTAAGTTATGTTTATGCCAATTTTTAGAGTTTTACCATTAGCCAAACTTGAAACGAAAACCACGGACCGTGGGTGATGAACAGAAATTTTACTGATTTGTGCGGTGTTTTGAAAAATAGAATTAAAATAGCAAATCAAGTTGGATTGACTTGAAATTTTACAGGACGTGATAAACATAGTAAAATTTTACATTCATCGACCACCGTAACTTAGTCAAATAATTTTATTAAGTTCTTGTTTGTGTAACCTCTTCCGCTTTTCAATTTTAAGCTTATTCTTTTGTATGCATTTCATATAACCACGAAAATGGTGAATCTATCACCCCAAATCACCACCAAGATCATCAATCTAAGCATGCAAGTATGATTTAGTCATGTCTAAGAGTCATAGGAGGTAGTTATACCTCAGCCACGAATTTGAAGATGAATGAGAGAGATGGAGCTTGAGCTTCTCTTCCATGGTGGAAATGGTGTAGGAGAAGAAGAAGAGAGAGAGAGGAGAGGGGGGTCTGAAAATTTTGGGAGAGAGAGAGAAATGGCTGATCCAAAGGGGAAGAGAGGTATGGGGTGTGGGGTGATATACATGTGTGACACTTGTCACTATACTCACATGCATATCAACACTGTCACTTCCTCCCATGCACCTCTACACTGTCACTACCTCCCACGCACCTCTACACTTGTCACACACTCTCTATACACTCACATGCATGTTTTATATATATATATCTATGTATATATCTTATTTTAATTGATTAGTTAGGCTATTTAATTAATCGATGTCACTTAGATACATGTAATAGGAAAATCAACAAGATAAACTTGTATACATAAGTGTATAGTTTTCGGCTATTACATTATGCCAATGGGTCAAATTTTTTTTCCATGCCAAACATTGATATATGTTATAACATATAGTTTAGATGATAATTAATATCATAGGATAAATTAATGGCATCATTTTATGCGATAAAACCACAAAATTGAAACTAGGGTTTTCAAATTGAGAATTTGATCAATATAATTCCTTAATGATCTAGCATTGATTTAATGCTAAATAATACTGTAATTACATATAATAATCATAGGAAATTAATTACTATAATTCCTTGATCATTAAACTCACTTTCCATTTCGCCTCTAAACGTTAACGTTTGAAGCGTTGCAAAACGTTAATTATCGACTCATCTCGAAATGGTCGTAATAAATTTGCAATCACTTTATTAAATTATTCCATTAATAATGGAATTTAATTCTAAGCTTAATTGCTTAGAAATTTTCATGAAATTTTAACTATCGATCTGTGATCGACGTTAAAATAATACTATCGATCGCTTTATAAACTTCTATTTCTAAATTCACAATTATCGGTGAATGTTAAAATAGAATTCATTCCTTCAGTAAATAATCGAAATCATTGTTCGATATCCTCTTGATTGAATCATCTCAGCAAATTTCTAATTTACGGGTTTTAAATACCGTAATTAGGCATCTAATTCTGTGGGATATTACATCCTACCCCCCTTAAAAAAAATTTCATCCCGAAATTTGCATACCTCATAAAGTATGGGTATCTTAACGTCATAACATCATAACTTTTCACGTGATTTCTTTTTGTCCATGGTTCCTTCATTGGGTTTTCATTAAAGACCCAAACTTGATTCTTTAATCGTTGAATCGTACGATGAAATTAGTCATAGATTTTCATCATAACTCATCTGAGTCAAAGGTCACGTCATCATGTTGGTTTACGTGAATTGGGTCATTTTCGTATTTCCTTAACTGTGACACGTGGAAAATATTTCGTACTTTCCCAAATTTGGTGGAAGTACCGAGCTATAGGCTACTAGGCCTATCATTATTAGGATCTTGAAAGCTTCTATAAAACGTGGTCTCGACGTTCTTGTATCTGATTTTGTAATTTCTCTAGATGAAGAAATCTTAAGAAACTTAAATTCCGCATTTAAAAATGCATCTCAAATTTATGCGTATCAGCGTAAGACTTTTGTCTGTCCTTAGCTTTTCTTATTCTTTGCCTTATTGGGTAGATATCTCAGTCGTGTTGCTTACGACGTCAGGACTTTATACCTTTTCTCACCTACTTTGTTACAATAAAGTGGTGGTCAATACTTCTTTCCTAATATGCCTCATAAGGCTATATTGATCGTTATTTGACAGCTACGGTCGTACATAAACTCACCAAGTGGTACAATACGTTCCCACTTACACTTTGATCTAACATTAATGTTCTATCGTATGCTTAAGCGTTTGGGTTGTCCTTCACGATTGTCTATCCGTGCGTGAGTGGACATCTATGTTAAGGCTCAATCTCGTGTCAAACTCCTTTGTGAGTTAGTTGAAACCTAGGGTACTCTTGAAGTTTCTATCTCGAAGCGATAGGTTTTGGTACTCCAAAATATACAATTTCCTTTTTATGCAATGAGCTAACTTTTCGGGTCTGAGTCATCTGAATAGGCGAGACAAAACATAATTGGTGAGTCAATCCACTACTACCCATATAGTAGTGCGACTTCTTTATGCCTTTGGCAGAACCTGTCATAAGTTTCATTGCTACATCATTCCATTTTCATTCGTGTAGCTCTAGAGATTATAACCTCTTATAAGGCCTTTGATACAATGCCTTCACATGTTGGTAACCGAGACACGGCTCGACAATCATGGTTACATCTCAATTCATTCCTTACTATCTAACCTTTCTCGTAAATCATAACATATCTTAAAGTTGCCTAGCTGGGTGGTATGAGAAGGGTCATGAACTTCATTCTTGGTTTCATCTCTAAGCTTATCATTGCTTGGAGATATATATATATATATATATATATATATATATATATATTCCTTAGACGATATAACATTGTCCAATTTCCTTAAAATTCTTGACCTTTCCTTCCTTATCTTAATTTGTATTCTATTCCCATCTTCATTCTCTTTTTTTTAGTCATATGTCACCTTGGGTGTGAGAGTACAACTTCGTTCGTCACTAAATGCCCGACCATTTACATTCTCATTTTCTTAAACTTTCGAATAAGTTTTCCTTTTACATTGGGACATACTATGATTTAGGCTGAATTTTATAACTTCGGTATTAGATTTTACATTTACCATCCTCAGGTGATCATTTATCACACTTATAATCTTTTACCGATTCGAGCCATCTTTCTCATTCTGTATCCACATTTCTTTGCTCGAAGAATAAATTCAAACTTTTGCAAATTGAGAAGGGTTCTTAACTTATTGTCATAGGGTGAAGCCTTGCGACTTTGGTATTTATACTCATCACACTATTGCAAGTCGTGAGTTGGAAAATTCCATTCATGTGGCCTAAGTCATTGTGATGCATAAGCTATTATCTTTCTCATATTAATACATAGCCTCTCTTTTATTACTCCACGTAAATTTCATTCCTTTTTGGGGTAGCTATGTTATTGGTCTTGGTACTTTAGAGAGTTCTCAATGGCTCTTTGATAGCAGTCAGTTTATCTAAGAAATTTCTGGTCTCATTTTAGGTCATCGACGACTTTCATTCTTAATTGCTTTGCCCTTCGTCAGGTCCACATTGATTTCTTCTAAGGATACTATATGCCTGAGGAATATTTCTCCTTTACGTCGAAATACACAATCTTGTACTTGGCAAAATCTTGCTGACTCTTAAAAGTCGTAAGACAGTCCTTCATGTTCTTTATGTTCTTCTTCGTCCTTTTAATAGGTAAGAACTTTATCTATAAAGATTAAGATAAAATTTTCTAAATGCGTGTGGAACACTCGACTTTTGAGGTTCATGATCAAGGCTGGTGCATTTGTCAGTCCGAATGGCTTAACTATTATCTCATAGTAGCCATATCTTATTCGAACGATTCGTTTCGTATTTTGGATACCATTCTATAAAGGCCATATAATATTTCATAAAAATGCCTCGTGAGGACTTTTCATACATTACTTACGGTCGGTCTATTAAGCGGGCCCGATTACATGGTGTCTAGTTACATTTACACCCAAAATTTTGACACCTCCACAACATATTCATAAAATTTTCCGGACTACGTTTATTTTACCTATATTAATCACACCGTTTTCATCATGATCCATTATCTACATATAAGTCTTATAGGATCCTAGGATTCTATGTCTCTGAGTGACTTTGGAAACTTGCCTTTCTCTAAGTACGTTTTTGTTTCATACTCCCGAGGATTATTCTCCTCCAGAGAGCCAGGGGTCCAGCTGCTCCCCGTTTCTTCTTCAATACCAGAAGTTGGTGTTACTTTTATCAGAAAGTATGGCTGGGTTGGTAGCGGTAATTCTCCTAATCCACGAGGGCGATAAGATCTTATCCTTTTGCCCTTCTCGTCTCTTACTGGTACCATTGACGGCACAGGACGTGGGGTGGCATTTGGAACATTAGGGTACGAACATTCTATCATGCCGTGCGGTGTAACTTGCCGAGGACTAGGACAAGTACTTGTAGGTGCCGTTCCATACGTATTATGGGTATACTTGAACACATTGACAAATCTGGTAAGTCCTTGACCTTTGGAATTTTATCATGGAGAAAATATTCTTTTGAAACTTCTTTTGCAAAACCACCTTAATCATTTGGCAAGCGATGTAAGTCGTTGGATACCATCCTCATTTGTCACTCTATAACTTTGAGCGTCCATCTAGAGGTGTAAAATTTTCTCCAAATCTGTTCTAAATCCATGCCTAGCTCATAATAAAAGAGCCGATACGCTCGTGTGAGTTATAAACTTGTAGGCCTTGGGGTTACTCTCTTACCCGTTAAACTCCTTTTTTTCCTGCCATTTATATGCGGATAATTCTAGGTCCGACTTAATTTAAGCTATGGAGGGAATTTTTAAACAAGAAGGATCTCTTAAAAAAATTTACACTTTAAGATGTATACAACCTGTAGACTACTTATGACACAACTCATGACACTTATCTTAATACTCATTTTACGTCTACACCTTTAGTCGTATATCGCTCTAAAATTTACTCGCATACGCGAATAGCGGGTACTAATATCCTGTCGCGTAAAACCTTTCATCGAAAAGATTAGGTCCAGGTCACTGATCACGTGAATGACAGCCATTTTCGAAACTTCTTGTCTCTAAAATTATATCTATTTTCCTCATAAATATAGTGATCCAAATCATTGGGTAGAACTTTAGGCGATTCTAGGCTCGATTCTACGCTTGAGCAACTCTTGCGATGGCCATGATTTTCGTATAGGTAAGGGGGTTCTAAATCTTGATGCGATTACCCTAAATTGGGTTCTATCGCTTCTGCGTGCTGTGCGATGTCAGCGAAGCACCTAAATTGAACAAAACCTTATAGGTATTACGAGGAATTTTCCTCATACCTATCCCGCCTTTTGGGTTTTGTTTGTCCCTTTTTTTTCGCAGTATATAGGCTCAGTCATGGTGTTCCGTTTATTCAAGTAAACATCTAATTCATATATCTTTGTCCTTTCCATTGGGACATTATGTTCCTTGCTATGGCCTCTTGTTTCCGCATTCACCCTATACTTCTCGGTATCGATGTCGTTATGCTTTTACCAATAGCAGTTGTGATTAGGTCTACATCAACCTATCCTTTGATATTGATATTTCGATAATTAAGTCTTATCGTAGAGATCGTTGCGTCTCTATCACTATCATTCGTTCCTAATCCAATATGAATGATTTAATTCCCTTTTTACTCCATCGATCTTAGGAATATATTTCTCATATATCCTTGCTTTAACTCTTTTCAACGGAAATTCTTATTTATCTAGTCATATGTCTCTGAGCTTATATCATGTCGGGGGCTATCTTATAATCATATAGCTCATAGTTTCTTTAGTCATTTTCGACTTTTGTCTCTTTTTCTTGGGCACGGTATTTGAAAGTAATCTTACTTTCGTTATACTTCGGTTCCCACCTTTAGGACTAGAACCGTTATCATTGTCGTATGGCTTGGTAGGGTCGTACATTCGTACACCATAACTTAAATTCCAAGCGTCTTTCTTCCATGTCTTGGCTTTGAAGATATTTTCTTCACACTTGATTTACATACTAGGGCTATCCTCGTTATTCACACAATCTCAAAGATTATGGTTCCTCAATCTCATTATCATCTGTTTAACCAAGTTTCAATTACTTGGAATCGATTATGCTCAAGCATAATCTCATTGACTGAGGTATATGGCGAGAGATCTATTTTCTGAGATGCTATCATTTCCTTATATATATATAGTTCTTGAAAAGAATATCTTGTATGCACCTTTATTCATTTAAGCATGTCCAACCTATTAACGAGGTTTCAAGGACAACCAACTATCTTAAAGATAAGTCGTAATCTCTCTTGTTATGACATAAAAAGGAGTTCATATCCCACGGATATCATATGCTTTTTCTTGCTTTCACTCTTGCATTCAATGCTAACGAGTATCTTATTCATAACTTGATTATCGCAATCGTATAAAAGGTACAACTTTACTGTTATCAATCTTCGTAAAGCCCATCGAGGGTCATCACATCCATGTGTATCATAGGAAAAATATCTCGTCTCATCGAGATTTTTCTTACATCCTGATTTCTTGATGTCTATCACTTTACTGGTCTGAAACTTTTGGGTGACTGAAATAAGTCAACCTATTTCATGCCTGATGTTTATCGTTTCACTAATTCGTACTTAGGTGACAAGGTAAGTCAACGTTCGTCATACTTGATGGTTTCAAGAGTCGAGAAAGAATTATCACGACTACTTGCAAAAGGCGTTGTCTCACAAATCGAAATAACATCTTCTCAAAGATTGAATCGGTATGCTTTTTAGACCGAATAAATGGGGCTCTAGGGTCCAAGACCGAATGACGACTCTTCGAGATTTCTTTGGTCATATGGGCTGGCCAGACCCGTCACAAATATTTTCTCAGTCACGCTAGGATTTGGGTTCAAAAGGACACTTTATGAATTTTTGGGTTGAAAATTTTCTTCAGAAGAAGTGAGAAACTCGAATGAATTCTCAATTGGAACTAGGTCATAGAGTTAAACTCGGCGACGAAATTGGGTGATGAATATAATTTTTGAAAGCTTATATACCCAAAATAGTTCATCAACAAAGGTTCTTATGTACGTCGTGGCTCTACTTGTATTGCTGGTAATCTTACTTTCTTAGTAACATTCTAAGATTCGTATCATACTATAAAGTTCTTACTTTCTATAAATCATAGAGCTAGCTTCAACTGATCCTCGTGAATCCTGGAGTAGGAATCAGGAATTTGGTCCTTCATAAGAAATGAAGTACAGTACATTAGGGGCACGTAGGCGAAAACCGTACGTAAATCGGAGTTCACACGATCGAGAACTAATCAAAACAAAATCACTGCGCAGTGCAGGAAAAATTTACTCGCGCCGAGGTCATAAGCGATGCCGAAGCCAAGGTCGTGCGTGCCGTTACCGATGCCGCGGTAGTACAGAGAAATGCCGACGTCGAGGTCGCATAAGCTACCAAAGTCGATATGTCAAAGTCGACGTTATAAATTCCCGAAATCAAAGTCGACAGTCGCACATGCCGAGGTCGAAGTCGAGGTCGCACAATTTCGTAAAAATCTTTTGCTTTTCGATACTCAAGATGGAATGAAGTTCTCAAATCCATCGTTACTTTTGTTCTTGTAATGGAAGGAAATTCTTACTTCTATGTTCTTTCGTAAAAGGGATCATGCTTCTTAAAAAGTCTACGTTCTGTTGAGCTAGCATGCTCATCATCATAAACAACCTTGAAGTTTGAAGCAAAACTTCAAATATTCATACGTAGCTCATTTGTACGCATGTACTTCGTCGAATTTCACGAATTCAACATATCATTTTTGACAAATCAGTGTCCAATCTCAATCACTTTAAAGCATGAATAACATAACTTTGTTCATAATAATGAACCCTTATTGAATTTCAGGATTTCAAATATTTCATCTTTGGCATATCATGCCGAAACTTTCTCACATCATTGTCATCATCTCCCTTATATCTTCATTCTTTTCATAACTTTCTCGACAATCATTTGTCATAACATTCATTCTCAACCTTTCTCATAGCTTTCATTTCTTTTGAAAGATCGTTTCAATCATCCTTCACTTCAAACTTTTCGATTTCAAAACCGAGAAAATCATTTATCTATCATAAATCAAATCCTTTAAGTTTCCTTAAATATGCAGTCCCATACCTGCATATTGTGGGAATCTTTTGAGCTTTCCTTAAATATGCGGTCCATACCGCATATTGTGGGAATCTCTTTTGAAAAAATCATTTCAATCCTTTTTTACTTTCAATCTTTTCATTTTATTCGAATAAAAATCATTTCATAAACATTCATCTGGCCAGGGTAGTTTTCAAAACTTTGAAAAAAGGATCATTTACCTCATTTCGGTTGAGCTTGATGTGATGGAGTGTTGAGCATTGTCAGCTGACCTTTAGAAGTCTAGTGACTCAATCTAGACTTAACCTTAAAGGAGATTTTGGGTTCAAGAGCGAACCTGGCTCTGATACCACTCTGTCACATCCCATCAATCCTAAGTAGGATTTAGAAAGGATTGTAACTCTAAACAAGTATAATTAAACATGGGAATTCTCCTTAACAAAAGCCGTAATTCATATGACAAGCATGTTCTTGGACTTTAGTACATAACTTAAGTTCTTGCAGCGGAAAACATGTGATATGTACATATGACGATGTACTATCAAGGTATAAAACTTTCAGCGACAATATTCCTATTGCTCAACACTGCTCCATCCATCATATGCTCAACCTGCACATTTAAAAACAAACATGCAGGGCTGAGTACAAGAATGCACTCAGTGGACTCATGCCAAAAACATTTGAATTCTGTACTTGAACATTTGTCAGCAACAGAATAAGCATTGTAAATAAACTCATTTTGGAATAACGAAGTAAAGTCACATCTTGTTTGAAAAGTAAGCTACAATAGTGAGGTAAGAAAAGGGGCCCACCAGGACTATGGTTCGTCCTAACTTGAGTTCTTATGTTTGATTTCTAGTCAACGCCCGGTCGTCGCGTCCGCGTCCACACCTTTACGTAAAGCGATGTTTTAGTACGTGGTTCTCGTTTCTCGAGACTCTCAAAGTCTAGAATAAACTTGATATTCAATATCGATATAAACCAATTTCTTAACGAATTCAATACGCTTTTCAATTCGTATTTCAATTGAACCGTTCTCGTTCTTCGAGACACGTTCAATTATATCGTTTTAACCTTTTCGGTTTAAACGTTCAACGTATTTATATGTTTCTCGACATACGGATTTTTAATAGTAATTTCTTACTAATTCATGTTATAAATCGATTTCCAATCGATTTCTTTTCGTAAAGTCCTATTTCTCGATTTGTCACGTAAATCGATGAACTTTATTAATATTTTTCTTAAACATTAATCCATTTATCCATAATCCTTATTATTCAGTTATAACGTTTATTAAATAAAACGTTTCGTTATAACATAGTGATCCATGTTTATAAAGTTTTATAAATTCCCAATATGTCTAAAATAATATTTAGACATATAATATATTATCACTCCTAATTAAAAAGGATTTAAAATCCTTATAGTTCCTTTAATGCTTTCGGAAATTCTTAAAATTACCAAATGATTTCTAAGAATTTTTATAAATTCATATAGTATATTATTATACACTTATGGTCATTAATATGTATTAATATCATCCATGTATCAATCGATCATTACCATATTCACATAAGACATATTTCACCTAGGGGAGTTCCAACACTTAGTCAAATTTCAAGTATTTAATTTTTGGCAAAACAGCTTAAAACAACCCAAGTGTCATACTTTGACGATTTATAACTCTCGACTCAAAATACGTATGACCGTGCAAGGATACATTCTGAAAACCTCTAAACATGTACTATAAGTTCTATGAAGGAAGTCGATCTAAAAGAGTTGTGGTTCTGGAGATATAGGGTCTCAAAGTGGGCAACTCGAACTGACTTCTATACTTAGAATATTTTTCAGGATTTCCAGATTTAGCTTAACGACGAGGGATTTTGAGGGGCTCGTAACTTTTGACTCAAAATTCTAAAATGACTGCAGGATACCAATTTCGAAACCTTGTAACAAGAACTACATGTTTCATGAAGACCATACTTGAAAATATCGGATGCATCGAGAAATACATAAGCCCAAAGTTGACTAGTTGGAAAGGACAACATTCAAGTAGGTGACTTTGGGTCAATGAACAGTATACTTATAAGGCTTGGTTTGGGATCAAACTTTCCATATCACAACTAGACATGGTAAGGAACATTTCATATGAAGAAACCAAAGTCAAAATCGGACTACAAACGGCTTGAAAATCTCACGTAAAAGTCGTACACGAACAGTTGATTAACATAGAAATTTACTAAGGCAGTTTGTCCAGAAAAGCTTACTGTAATGCGTCAACATTAAAAAAATTCACCGTGAGTTCATTATAAGGAATCTGGGAATGAAACCAATGATATTGAAAAGCCACTTAAGTCTAGTTTAATCCAGAAAAAGCCTAACTCAATGATTCAAAATAGATTGGGAGACAAAAATATTTTACCACAAGCTATCACTCCCATGACAGTTTTGTGCAGTTAGTTGTAAAATTTGGAATAAATAGTAAACATTTTTAGAAAATTCTGAAAATTTATATAAATCTTCTAGACATGCAAAGTTATGTTTATGCAAATTTTTAGAGTTTTACGATTAGCCAAACTCGAAACGAAAGCCACGGACCGTGGGTGATGAACACCGAAATTTTACAGATTTGTGCAGTGTTTTTGAAAAATAGAATTAAAATAGCAAATAAAGTTGGATTGACTTAAAATTTTACAGAGACGTAATAGACATGTTTAATTTCAACATAGTAAAATTTCACATTCATCTGACCACTGTAACTTAGTCAAATAATTTTATGAAGTTACTGTTTGCGTAACCTACTTCCAGTTTCAATTTTAAGCTTATTCTTCTTGTATGCATTTCATATAACCACGAAAATGGTGAATCTATCACCCCAAATCACCACCCAAATCATCAATCAAAGCATGCAAGTATGATTTAGTCATGTCTAAGAGTCATAGGAGGTAGTTATACCTCAGCCACGAATTGAAGATGAATGAGAGATGGAGCTTGAGCTTCTCTTCCATGGTGGAAATGGTGTAGGAGAAGAAGAAGAGAGGAGAGGAGAGGGGAGGGGTCTGAAAATTTTGGGAGAGAGAGGGAGAAATGGCTGATCCAAAAGGGGGAAGAGAGGGTATGGGGTGTGGGGTGATATGCATGTGTGACACTTGTCACTATACTCACTTGCATATCAACACATGTCACTTCCTCCCATGCACCTCTCTGCACTTGTCACTACCTCCCATGCACCTCTACACTTGTCACACACTCTCTCTATACACTCACATGCATGTTTTATATATATATATATCTATGTATATATCTGATTTTAATTGATTAGTTAGGCTATTTAATTAATCCAATGTCACTTAGATACATGTAATAGGAAAATCAACAAGATAAACTTGTATACATAAGTGTATAGTTCTCGGCTATTACATTATGCCAATGGGTCAAATTTTATTTTCCATGCCAAACATTGATATATGTTATAACATATAGTTTAGATGATAATTAATATCATAGGATAAATTAATGACATCATTTTATGCGATAAAACCCTAAAATTCGAAACTAGGGTTTTCGAAATTGAGGAATTTGATCAATATAATTCCTTAATGATCTAGCATTGATTTAATGCTAAATAATACTGTAATTACATATAATAATCATAGGAAATTAATTACTATAATTCCTTGATCATTAAACTCACTTTCCATTTCGTCTCTAAACGTTAACGTTTGAAACGTTGCAAAACGTTAATTATCGACTCATCTCGAAATGGTCGTAATAAAGTTGCAATCACTTTATTAAATTATTCCATTAATAATGGAATTTAATTCTAAGCTTAATTGCTTAGAAATTTTCATGAAATTTTAACTATCGATCGTGATCGACGTTAAAATAATCTATCGATCGCTTTATAAACTTCTATTTCTAAATTCACAATTCTCGATGAATGTTAAAATAGGAATTCATTCCTTCGTAAATAATCAAAATCATTGTTCGATATCCTACTGATTGAATCATCTCAGCGAATTTATAATTTACGGGTTTTAAATACCGTAATTAGGCATATAATTATGCGGGATATTACACTTGTTGTCCTAAAATACTATTCCTAGTATTAGTCACCCTCCAGTCCGGGTTATCCGGGGTGGGGGCATGAAAGATAAAGATAAGATATGATATTAATTAATTCTTGTAACTTAGCATAAGGTATGATAAAATATAATTTTGTCCCTTGATTAATCATAGTGACCGAAAATTAGTATTAGAGTGTGAAACTAGGATAATTTTCATATCTTTGAATATTAAACTATATGATTATGATGTAGAGATATTATTTATGATAAGATAAGGTGAATCATTAAATTTACAAGTGGATGTTTTAATTTAATGGAGGTGGCCGAAAATTTGGACTAAAATAGGTAAGAAACAATTTTGGAATTCTTTGATAATGACATTTAAATTTTGAGGAGGTTATAAATTAATTAAATAAACTATAGGATAAGATAATATTTTGTCTCATATGCAAGTGGAGGTGGCCGAAAATCTAGGTGATAAGGTATGAATTGTATTTTTGATTTTTATGCTAAGATATTTTATAAAATCATGATTAAACTACTTTATAACATCTATAAATAGGAGGCCACTCCTACCATACCATATGAACGAAATTAAGGAGAAAAATAAGAGAAAATAGAGAAAAAGATAGGAAGTGTTCTCCAAAATTTTAGTCGACCCTAGGTAGAAAAACGTTGCCGACGCCGATCAAAACCGATCAAAAGGTTAGAAATTATACAAGCACTTTTATTCATGCAAAAATATTAAAAATTCATATGTGATGTGTTTTGTTACATGCTTTCGAAAATTATGTGAAATACGTGAAATTTATGCTATATGTCGAAGTTATGAATTAAATATGTTTATATGACGTTTATAAACATGAATTATGATTTTAATACAAAGTTAAGTATATATTAAAAATATTATGATATGACCGAAAATAAGCATGATTTATATGTTGATGTACATGAATTTTAATTGTTGTTTTGAACATGAAATAATGATAGTTATTAATGTTTAAAATTGTATGATTTTATGTGGAATTTTTGAAAAAATATGGAGTAATATATGAAAAATTTCGAAATAAGCCAAAGTATGAAATCATTAATGTACAAGATGAATATTATGTCATATTATTGATATATGATGGTAAAAATATATTATGTAAATTAATTAAAATTTTCGAAAAAGAATTTGAAATTTTCGAAAATTATTACAAAGAATTATGATGTCTCATGATATGTGATATGTGAATCATATGATATGATACGTGAAACGTAGAGACCTTATAAGTATGTGACTATAAATCGTAGAATTTGAGTATATACGTAAGATGAAAAGTAAAGTCGATGCGTGGCGACTTTAGATATGAAATTAAGATTTGTACGTAACGCCGAGTGATTTAAACTAAGGAAAGAATAAAAGGATAGTACATCCGTTGTTTCGAATAGATGATTATCGGAAAGTATAGCGATGTACTAAACCTCGTTTCTCACGATTGAAAAAGGGTCCTGCTCGAAGGAGAAAGAAACGGAAAGTGAACTAGTGACGTAAGAACTATAAGTTCTCGAGGTGGGCTTTCTTATTAAAACCATTTACAAGCTTACTTGGAAAATCATTTACTATTATTACTTTACTGTTTTTTGCAAATGATGAGATACGATATTGTCTGCCAAAAATGTTTTATGTTTTGTATATGTCCATTCGGGTTGCCTGGGGCAACAGGAAAAAATATTACAATTCGGATCCTAAGCTAGAGGTGAAGGGGAATCCTAGCTAGGGTTGTGTACACTTCACACGAACCGAGTTACGGTCGATTGTTTCACGAACCATTCGCGTTACCGGGTCGGTCCTGTGTTTATCCATGAACCATTCGCGGTCGATCGTGTTTTGTCCGTAATGAAAATGTATTTTGAAGGAGGCCTTTTCAAATAAAACCTTGGTCTTCGTGATCGCATAATATTTCGTGCATCTTTGTACCACCGAGTGCATCTTTGTACTCACCGCATATTTGTTTTAAATGTGCGAGTTAAGTGATGATGGAGCAGGCGGGAGTTGAGCGGAGTTCTTTGTCGACATAGTACGAAGCATTTTGGTTCACCTTGATAATGCATCTTCATATGCATGTCTCACACGTTTATTCCACTGCCAAACTCTTGAGATTCCTTTATATTTTGTTACTATGTTAAGCTCTTGAATATCCCGTTGAAACCTTGTAAAAGTTACTGTTTGTCCAAACTTTCGTATCAACTCTTTATATAAGATATTTTGCTCCATCCTAATGTCACGCCCAATTCCCGAGGAAGGCACGGATCTTAGGGGTGTGATTAGAGTGAGGTTAAGAAGCTAGGAAGAAGGGGATACATATAACATACACGATAAGAAGATGTGACCATGAAATCGGGCAGCATCTCCTCTATAACTAGGACATATCCTGAAGGGGAGGGGTGCACAAACAATCCACCAACAGAATAATATCGATATCATGACCTCAGAAAACATGATCTTGGTTTATTATAAGTAATGCAAGAAAGCAAAATAGCATTACATCCTGTCAACTAGACCGGTTAACCACATAGCATGCTCATATCGAGACTCACAGCAGAATAACCTAATAAATCTTGTTCCCAATCAGAAAGCAAATAAGGGACAAGAATACATCAATATCAAAGTACGTATATAACACAACATCGCGGAAGCATAGCATGAAGAACCCGCAGCTCCACCCCTCGGCCGCCTCGTCCAAATTCTCTTCCATTTGTGAAAAGATTTGAAAAGAGTTTGGGGTGAGTACTAGCACACTCACCGGGGTTTTATCATAAATCAAAAGAGTCGTGATGCCGTGTTGAGCACTTACCTTAGAAGGTTTTAAACGTAAATCCATTTCTAAGTAAGCAAAATAGATTTTTCATTTTTCGATACCGATCCGTTATTCTTGTTACTCCCATCATAGAACCATGAACCACGGCTCGGGCGTATCCCGCCAGCCCATCACATGACATTCATTCGGCCGGAACATATCCAATCCCACGCCCGGGCGTATCCGACCATCTAACTCGGTGTGGACTTGGGTCAATCCGTCGTAACCATAACCACGTGTTGGGGTCTATCCCCATAACCACGTGATCAATACTCAAGATGGTGATCAACCCACCGAATAGAGATCCGTGCACAACCATGATAGAACCATATCTTGGATCGAGAACGATAATAATTTCACAAAACCTTTTACGGCGTACATGTTTTATTTTGAAATATCGAGTAAATAACTCAAAATAAGCATATATAACCCAACTGAATGCAGAAAACGTCAACCGGAGATATCTACGGATCCGATGACTTCACCGATCGCCTTGGTAGGTACACAGTAACAAGACGGAACAACTTTTGGGGTCACTTCCACAAAGCAAAGCAACATCGTGATCCAAACGACGATCGTAGCAAAATTATGGTTTCGACTTTCGAACCCATATTTGGCACTCTCCGGTTTTCAAATCAACTCGATGCGTAAGGGAAATATATTCAGGGCATCAAGACCAATAATAGGGTACTTTCAAAATATGCATGCATGCAAGTTGACTTAAATCTTAGCAGCGAAGAAGCTTCAAAAATCGATGCCTATCCTCAGATCTAGGATAAACCATCCAAAATCGATGCATGAAAATGGAAACATAAGCAATATGCATAACGACGAACATGGAATGACAAACGACATTGAAAATGGATAACCCGGGCATGTACTTCCTTTAGAAAACTCGAAGCAACGGAAAACATCCCGACATGCAGAAACGCGAAAAACAGAAAAACGGAATCGGTACTTTAGTAGAATGCATAGCCCGGAACTCAAAACCTAAAGGACCCGTAGCCAAAAGGTGGCCCGTCGGCCACCAAACGGCGGCCAACAAGGCACGGCGGCGGCGGCGATTCGGCGGCCCTTTGCCGGCCAAATTGGCCGGCCTCCGGCCGTTTTCCCGCCTCGTCCCTTTAGAATCCCGAGTTCTATGCTATACGATCTACTAAAAGGCGGAATCAAAACAAGAAAAGGACAAAACAGAAAAACGGGCTGCCCGGGGGGTGGTTGATCGGCGGTGGTGGCTCGGAACAAGAATGGCGCCAGCCGAGCCTCCCGGCTCGATCCCCACTCCTCCAGTGCCTTCGCAGCATAACTGGAGCTGCTCGGCTCTTCCGTAAACACAGAGAGACGAAGGAAATGAACGTTGAAAATGAAGGCCCTAGCCTCCTATTTATAGGAAAAAGCAGGGTGCTGCGCAGCTGCATGCGCCCTTTTTCGAAAACGCAAAAAGCGACGCAACTTTTGCAAACGGACTCCAAATTTAGCAAACTTAGTACCCATGGACACGAAATAAAATACTGGACACAATGACTATAAACAAGATATGATTTTAAAAGACCAATGAAAAGTCCGGTTTTTCGATAACTTCCTGAGTGCCAAACCTTCATGGGTGGTCGAAAACCGCCTACTTAGTGTCTATGAATTCGTGTCGAGACACTCTTCATAACGCCTGAGGTTTCGTGACGGTCGCATCACCGAAACAAAAAGTCAACCTTTTGACCTTTTCTCGAAAAATGTGCCATGCAAAACAGAAGCTTAAAAAGACGGGGTATTACATCCCTCCCTCCTTAGAAAAATTTTGTCCCCGAAATTTCAAACACGTGGAGAAAACAACTCAGGGTACTGAGCCCTGAACTTGTCTTCCAACTCCCACGTAGCTTCCTCCTCTCCGTGGTGATTCCACAACACTTTTACCAACGGAATCTGCTTGTTCCTCAATTCCTTGACTTCTCGTTCCAAGATAGCCACTGGCCTTTCTTCATAACTCAGATCCTGAGCAAGAACCACTTGGTCATGCTTGATCACGTGTTTTGGGTCGAACACGTACTTTCTCAGCTGAGAAACGTGAAACATGTCATGAACATCTCCGTCTTTGGTGTGCAAAGCTAACCTATAGCAACGGGCCTATCCTCTCGAGAACTTCGAAGGTCCAACGAACCTCGGTCGAAACACCTCGCTTCCCAAAATGAACGACTCCTCTCGTCGGGGAAACCTTAAGGAAAACGCGATCTCCGATCATGAACTGAAGATCCATACGACGCTTATCCGCATAGGGACTTACGCACTCGCCCCGCGCTTCCTTGATCCTTCGCTTGATCTTATTGATAACCTCGACCGTTTGTTGAACCATCTCTGGTCCTAACATCTTCCTCTCGCCCACTTCGTCCCAATAAAGTGGCGATCGACACTTCCTTCCGTACAACGCTTCATAGGGAGCCATTCCTATGGTGGCCTGATAACTGTTGTTATAGGCAAACTCTACCAAATGTAGTATCTCTTCCCAATTTTCTCCTCTATCGGCCACGACTCCTCGCAGCATGTCTTCCAAAACTTGAATCGTTCTTTCCGACTGACCGTCCGTTTGAGGATGGAATGCTGTACTAAGATTCAGCTTGGTCCCCATGGCTTCCTGCAGACTCCTCCAAAACCTTGACGTGAACCTCGGGTCACGATCTGACATAATCGATACTGGCACACCATGTAACCGTACGATTTCCTTGACGTAAAGCTGAGCAAGCTTATCTAACCCGTACGTCATCCGAATCGGTAAGAAATGAGCTGACTTCGCCAGTCTATCGACGATAACCCATATAGCGGTGTTTCCTCTTGCTGACCTTGGAAAACTCACCACAAAATTCAAACCGATATGATCCCATTTCCACTCTAGGATTGGTAGCGGTTGCAACAAACCTGACGGACGTTGGTGTACAGCTTTCACTTGCTGACAAGCCAAACAACGTTCCACGAACGCGGCTACATCCTTTTTCATCCCTTCCCACCAAAAGTTCCTTTTAAGGTCTCTGTACATTTTGGTGCTTCCTGGATGAGCTGTTTACGGTTCCTCATGAGCTTCACTCATGATTTTATCTCTCAATTCCCTATTGAGTGGCACACATAACCTTCCTCGGAATAGTAGCGCGTTGTCCCTCGCTTCTGTGAAACCCTTGCTATCTTCTAGCCTTGCTTTCAAACGCATCTTCTCCAGGAATTCATCTCCTCGTTGCGCACTCACGATGGCTTCTCTCAGATCTGGTTCAGCTGTCAAAGCTGCGATGAATCCTTGCACTGATTCCGACGGATGAATCACTTCCAGGCTGAGCTTCTCGAAATCTCGAATAAGCTCTTTCTCTTGCGTAAGAAGATATCCCAACTTCGCTCTCGACTTGCGACTAAGAGCATCTGCTACGACATTGGCTTTCCCCGGGTGATAACTGATAGAGCAATCATAATCCTTTACCAACTCTAGCCATCTCCTTTGCTTCATGTTCAGCTCTTTTTGTTCAAAGAAATACTTGAGGCTCTTGTGATCCGTGAAGATCTCACACTTAACTCCATAGAGATAGTGCCTCCAAATCTTCAACGCATGAACGACTGCCGCTAACTCCAGATCGTGAGTTGGGTAGCTCAACTCGTGCGGTTTCAACTGACGAGACGCGTAAGCTATAACCTTCCGCTCGCATGAGAACGCAACCTAAACCAAGCTTGATGCATCGGTGTAGACCACAAACCCATCGTTCCTTCCGCACGGTTAACACCGAGCGGTTGTTAGCTTCTTCTTTAACTCTTGAAACTTGCTTCACGTGCTTGGACCATGAAAACTTGATTCCTTTCACGAGTACATTGCGTCCATCGGCCTTGCCAACCTCGAAAACCTTCGATGAAACATCTATAATATCCTCCAAGCCTAGAAAGCTTGAACCTCATTAGCATTAGTCGAACCTTCCGCTATTTACTCGCTTCAACCTTCACCGGGTCGACTTTGATTCCTTCGCAGACACGATATGTCCAAGCAACATCACTTCTTTGAGCCAAAACTCGCACTTGCTATACTTGGCATACAACCTCTCTCCGTAACGCTTCCGAACGATACGGAGGTGTTCTCTATGCGACTCGCATTCTTGGAATAGATGAGAACATCATCGATAAAACCAAGATGAAACTATCCGAATCGATGGAAAACTCGATTCATCGATCCATGAAGATCGCGCGTTGGTCAAACCGAACGGCATCACGATGAACTCGTAGTGCCCATACCTCGTTCTGAACGCGGTCTTCGCAACGTCCTCCTTTCTGATCTTCAGCTGATGGTAGCCTGACCTCAAATCGATCTAAGAGAAGACACTCGCTCCCTTGAGCTGGTCAAAAAGATCGTCGATCCTTGGAAGAGGATATCTGTTCTTGATCGTCAGCTTATTCAGCTCTCTGTAGTCAATGCACATCCGCATTGACCCATCCTTCTTCTTGACGAACAGAATTGGCACTCCCCACGGCGACACGCTAGGTCGGATAAAACCTAGATCCAACAGCTCCTGCAACTGCGCTTTCAGTTCTTGCAATTCTTTAGGTGCCATTCAGATGGTGCCTTTGATCTCGGCGCCGCTCTCGGTTCCGGATCAATAGTGAATTCCACTTGTCTATCGGTGGTAAACTGCAAGTCCTCGGGAAACACGTCCGGATATTCACACACCATCGCTCCTCTTGCAAATCGTTTGCTGTTCATCGTGCCCTGTCAAACTTACCAAGAAAGTTTGACAGCTTCCCTTCTTGATCATCCTCACTGCCTTCAGTGCTGAGATCATTGGCACGCAAACACCCATCCTTATACCGTGGAAACAAACTTCCACTCCTTCGGTTGTTCGAAAAGCAACTTCTCTCTCGAGACAACATATAGTTGCCATGTGCTTTTCCAACCAATCCATGCCAAAGATGACATCGAAATCTTCCATTCCGATGACATGCAAATTGACAAAGACCTTCTGCTCACAGATTTCTACCTCCTGGTTTTAGCAAATCTCTTTTGCTTTTAGCACTTCCCCTGACGGGATGCTAATTTCCAGGGTACTCTATGATTTCTTGGGTACCAAACCCAACCTCTCACACGCGATTCTCGAAACGAAAGAATGTGAGGCTCCAGTATCAAACAAAGCGAAAACGGGTATATCACTCATATGGATTATACCTGCAAGATTTCCGAGAGCTTGAGCTGTCTGCTGCTGATTCAAGGCGTACACCCTTGCTTGCTGCGGTGGCCTTTGATTTGCTGGCCTAGGGTGGCTTCCTGCTCCGTTGTTTGTCCTCGGCGAACTGATTACGCCTCTGCGAGCTGGATGCCGCCTTCTTGGCGGCACTGCTGCCCCCTCCTAACGGACAATCTCGAGCGTAATGTCCGGACTTCTTACAACGATAGCACTTTCGGTGCTACCTTGCTCGCACTTTTGCACTCGCCGAAATGATTCCTTTGGCATTTCGCACCAAGGTTTTTCCACACCGCCGCATGGGTTGGAAATTCCTTCCCAAGGTTGCCTTTCTCTCACTTGAATGCCTTGATTCCTTGGAATCATCGACCGCCTGGTTCCTCGAACACCGATTGCCTTTCCTCGATCATCCCATTTCCTCTTACTCTTCCTCCGTCACCGGCTGTCCGTGGGCATCGTTTTTTCCGGGGCAACATTGACTCAATGTTTAATGCCCGTTCAAGGATCGCGATACGCCGATCTCCCGATCGACGAGCGAAATTCGATCTCGGGTGAGTCCTCTCTCGAACACATGCGCCTGGCGCTCGGCACCTCGTAGCATAACGTGATGATTTATTGAACGAGCGATCGTACTCGGTGACCATCCTTCTCCTCGACGAAGATTCCGTAACTCGTTTTGCCTTCTCTCTCTCAGAACGCCAGCACGCATTTTCCATGAGTTCTTCATTGAAATCTTCCCACTTATACCTTGCCCATCGTCCCGGTGTTAGGTCCTTCTCACGGATTCCCACCGTAAATCAGCCTCATCGGTTAGTCGAAAGATCGCGCATTCAGCTTTTACGCTTCTTCGCACCGATGTATTCAAGATCCTTTCGTGGATCGATCCGCTCGGCGTCGATCGGTTCGCCGAGACCGCCGAATGTAGGGGATTCGCTGCGAAACTCTCAATCGCATGTCACGAACCAAAGGTGGTTCCCGGCTTCTTCCACGTTATTGTTCCTCCGGTTCCTTGTTCTCGCATTCTGCATCGACGTTTGAAACATTAGAAACGCCGCATAGATAATCGGGTATCATCGCATAACATATATCATCACCCATATCACATATCACATATATACCACATATCACACACGATCACATATAATCATGCAGTCCTGTCAACATATCATCGTTATGCATTTCACATAACATCACCATCACACATCACATAGATCATATATCATCATGGCATAGCTCATATCACATATAAGCATCAAAACATAAACATCCTGTCATAGACAGCGTTAGTATCAATAATATTCAAAGGTCCATGAAGGATCACAAAATACAAGATCAAGGTATGTCAGTCAAAAAGGTCAGATGTGAGCAAAAGAATCTGACTCCGGTCACTGTCAAAAGATGCCGCTCTGTCCATGCTTCTAGCAGACTCTGCGACTGTCACTGTACACACCGACTACCTAGATCCCTGTCCTCCATATCCGTCCACTACTCCCCGCTCGTCCCAGCGGTTCCATTCTGCCTTTCCTCATCCTCTCTTTCCCTTCCTATCAGGGCTTGAATTCGGGCTGCCGCTTCAGAAAAGCGATCCTGCATGGAAGCAAGCCTCTCGTGGGTATGATCCCATCCAAGCTGTGCTCGATCGCTGAGTGTCGTGAAAGGCGTACTCGAGTCCATGTCTCGCGCGCTGCCCTTCCTCAACATGCCCGACCGCCGTCGAGTCATCGGCTATCTGGATCACCGGGTCCTCTGAGTCCTCACTGTCCTCCTCATTCTCATCCGGGTCTTCCTCTTCCTCAGAGTCTCCTTCCCTGGATGCCAACCTGATGCAGTTCGGTGGCCTGAAAATTCTGATCCTGGGCCTCTTCCCTGCTACCGTCGGATGGACAATTTCTCTCGCCCGGGAGGTTCCTGCCTCAAAATCGTTCCGAGTCCTTCGGAAGGTAAGGATCGTCGATGGAGATGTTGTGACTGGTGTATCCTGATGCACTGGTGATCGTCTGAGCGATGGCTGCTCTCCCAAAGGCTCTTCGGGAACATCATCCCTATCATCAACTGGATCGATCCTCGAACATGCCTTGCTATCACATCCTCCTCGATGGTATACCTCGATGATCGGTCCACCGCTCCATACTCGAGCAAATAACTCGGTGAAATCCAAGGTAAGGTGCACGGTGATAGGATCCCGTCTCAACATCACGTATCCTTGCTTTCTCGCCCACGGTTGCCAACCCGCCGGTAGCCTCTCACAACCGATAGTATGCCTCATACTCGATACTTTCCCACCGCCTCGGATCTTTCTCCAAAATCCAACAAATCTCCCTGTAAATACTCCTAATGGCTCATGGACATTCCTGGTACATTCCCTGAACTTACGAATCTGCTCATCCATCCTGTGGGATCTTAACCAACGTTGTCTGGGCCACTGAATATCCATAAACCTACATGTTAGTTTATCAACATAACAACAAATATTCACGCTTCCTTTTTCTCGTCCCAAATATCCGGGTAATCATGTCTCAAACACATGTTCATTTCAACACATATCAATATCAATATTTATCATAATAATCACGTAAGCAAATACAGGATTCACTTACAAGCACTCGTTTATCAAAATAAACAAGATTTTCAATCAACAATACATTGCTATGTAAACACATAGACTTACATCAACCATACGTGATCACATCAATCACATCATATCATATAAACGATTTCCATATCACAGCCACACCGGCCTCTTTGTTCCATCAACAATCACTTCCATATCCGCATCACCATCCAACCACATCTCATCCACGTCACGTTTACATCGCGTAAACACTTACCATGCCAAAGCACATGAAACAAAGATCACATCAAGCATCACATAGCCACATAAAGCATCAGCAAATAAACACATACCTCATCCCCTTTTTAAAGAAGGCGGACTGACGGTGAGCTGAGGGTAGCTGTACCTGATGAACAGTTTAGAAGAACAAATTCTAAACACTCAATTTCAAGAACGTATAAGATATAAAGCAAACGAACTGCATTGATATCAAATAATTATGAAAACTAGATGCCAAGAACATTGCTCTGATACCAAGCTGGTATCAGATAAGAAAGATAGATGTCAGGGCCAAGAACACTGCTCTGATACCAAGCTGGTATCAGATAAGAAAGATAGATGTCAGGGCCAAGAACACTGCTCTGATACCAAGCTGTCACGCCCCAATTCCCGAGGGAAGGCACGGATGCCGGGGTGTGATTAGGGGTGGGGGTTAAGAAGTGGGGAAGAAGGGGGATACATATAACATACACGATAAGAAGATGTGACCATGAAATCGGGCAGCATCTCCTCTATAACTAGGACATATCCTCGAGGGGGAGGTTCACAAACAATCCCCAATGTAATAAAATCGATATCATAACCTCAAAAACATGATCTTGGTTTATTATAAGTAATGCAAGAAAGCAAAATAGCATTACATCCCGTCAACTAGACCGTCAACCACATAGCATGCTCATATCGAGACTCACAATGAATAACCTAATAAATCTTGTTCCCAATCGAAAAGCAAATAAGGGACGAGAATACATCAATATCAAAGCACGATATAACACAACATCGCGGAAGCATAGCATGAAGAACCATGAGCCCACCCCTCGCCGCCTCGTCCCAAATTCTCCTCCATCCGTGAAAAGATTTGAAAAGAGTTTGGGGTGAGTACTAGCGCACTCACCGGGGGTTTTATCATAAATCAAAAGAGTCATGATGCCGTGTTCAGAGCACTTACCTTAGAAGGTTTAAAAACGTAAATCCACTTCTAAGTAAGCAAAATAGATTTTTCATTTTCGATACCGATCCGTTATTATCATTATTCCCATCATAGAACCATGAACCACGGCTCGGGCGTATCCCGCCACCCCGTCACATGACATTCATTCGCCCTAACATATCCAATCCCACGCCCGAACGTATCCACCGGGCTAACTCGGTGTGGACTTGAGGTTAAATCCCGTCGAACCATAACCACCTCATTACCATTTCCGTGTGGACTTAGGGGTCTATCCTTCGTAACCATAACCACGTGTTCGGGTCTATCCCTTATGATCAATACTCAAGATGGTGATCAACCCACTTAATAGAGATCCGTGCATAACCATGATAGAACCACATCTTGGATCGAGAACAAGAATAATTTCACAAAACATTTTACGGCGTACATGTTTTATTTTGAAATATCGAGTAAATAACTCAAAATAAGCATATATAACCCAACTCGAATGTAAGAAAACGCCAACCGAGATATCTACGGATCGGATGACTTCACCGATCGCCTTGGTAGGTACCGTAACAAGACGGAACAACTTTTGGGGTCACTTCCCACAAAGCAAAGCAACATCGTGATCCAAACGACGATCGTAGCAAAATTAGGGTTTTCGACTTTCGAACCCACATTCGCACTCTTCGGTTTTCAAATCAACTCGATGCGTAAGGAAATATATTCGTGGCATCAAGACCAATAATAGGGTACTTTCAAAATATGCATGCATGCAAGTTGACTCAAATCTTAGCGTGAAGAAGCTTCAAAATCGATGCTATCCTCGGATCTAGGATAAACCATCCAAAATCGATGCATGAAAATGGAAACATAAGCAATATGCATAACGATCGAACATGGAATGACAAACGACGTTGAAAATGGATAACCCGGCATGTACTTCCTTTAGAAAACTCAAGCAACGGAAAACATCCCGACATGCGAAACGCGAAAAATGAAAACGGAATCGGTACTTTAGTAGAATGCATAGCCCGAACTCAAAACCTAAAGGACCCGTTGCCAAAGGGTGGCTGTCGGCCACCAAACGGCGACCAACAAGGCACGGCGGCGGCGATTCGGCGCCCTTTGTCGGCAAATTGGCCGACCTCGGTACTTTTCCGCCTCGTCCCTTTAGAATCCCGAGTTCTATGCTATACGATCTACCGAAAGGCGGAATCAAAACAAGAAAATGACAAAAATAGAAAACGGGCTGCCCGGGGTGGTTGATCGGCGGTGGTGGCTCGGCGGCAGCCAAGAATGCGCGCCGCCGAGCCTCCCGCCGATCCCCACTCCTCCGCCGACTTCAGCAGCACTGAGCTGCTCGGCTCTTCCGTAAACACGGAGACGAAGGAAATGAACGTTGAAAATGAAGGCCCTAGCCTCCTATTTATAGGAAAAAGGGTCACAGAATGTTATAAAGCGGCCCTTTTTCGAAAACGCAAAAAGCGACGCAACTTTTGTAAATGGACTCCAAATTTAGCAAACTTAGTACCCATGGACACGAAATACAATACCGAACACAATGAATATAAACAAGATATGCTTTTTAAAGACCAATGAAAAGTTCGATTTTTCGATAACTTCCCCGGAGTGCCAAACCTTCATGGGTGGTCGAAAACCTGCATACTTAGTGTCTATAAATTCGTCATAAGACACTCTTCATAACGCCTGAGGTTTCGTGACGGTCGCATCACCGAAACAAAAAGTCAACCTTTTGACCATTTCTCGAAAAACGTGCCATGCAAAACATAAGCTTAAAAAGACGGGGTATTACACTTAATCGCGTTCATGCTTGGAAATCCATATTTATTCGTAGATGAAATGAGTTGAAAACCTTATTCTTTTATGTTTTCTCAACCCCAAACCCCAAGTCACGGTCCGGTAAGGATTAGCCAAACCGGGCTGTGACACTAACGTATTAACATACTTCATATGTTCATGCCTTAATCAAGTTATTTCCATCGTCATATGTAATATTCCGAAGAAACAAAAACCTAATTACGATATTTAAATCCGTAAATTTGGGTTTCGCCGAATATTAAATTTTGAAAGACATCGAATATTGATTTCGATTCAGTCACGAAGTAACGAATTCCTTATTATATTCACTGAGAATTGTGAATTAAGGAATAGAATGTTATGAAGCAGTTCGGCAGTATAATTTTAACGTCGATTGCGTATCGATAATCAGAATTTCATGAAATTTTCTAAGCAGCGAAGCTTGGAATTAAATTCCTATATTAATGGAATATTATTATTAATGTAAGTACGATCTTACTACGACCATTTTGAGATGAGTCGATTATTAACGTTTTGAGACGTTTCGAAGGTTAACGTCTAGAGACGATTTGAAAAATGGGTTTAATGATCAAGGAATTATAGTATTTAATTTCCTATGATTATTTTATATTATTAACGTATTAATAAGCATTAAATCGATGCTAGATCACGATGGAGTAATGATTCAACAACTTACTAAAATTCGAAAACCCTAATTCGAATTTTAGGGTTTTCTCACATGAAATGATACCATTAATTTTTCTTATGATATAATTTATTATCTAAACCATATGTTATGACATATATGTCTATGAATGGCATGAAAATGACTTATGTACCCCTCATGTGATGAAGGAGCCGTGACCTATGATTAATTGCCAAATTCACGCCATTTTGTTATATGCTTTGCTATGCTATGTTTTTAATTAATCAAATGATATGTGTTTATTTTAGGATTATATCTTGATTAATACATATGTATTAATACTCAGCAAAAATTAAAAAAACCACCCTTTGGATCCATGATAGCCGACGGCTATCCCCCCCATTGTGCATGCTTGATTTTTATTCCCATGCCCAATATAATGAGAGGCTTTTAGCACTAACTAATCATCACTAGTGAGTCATAACCCACTATTAAGAGAGCTCCCATTATTTTATTGTTTTCCTTGTGATAGCCGTGTGAGAGATGGAGAGAGATATAGGGGAGGACTCTTCTCCTTCCCCTCATTCCACTCATTCAAAACAACTTGAGCACTCAAACACTCTCCATTTCTCTCCCAAAAATCTACTGCAACCGTGAACTTCTCCCTCCCCATTTTGAAAAATTCTTGTTCATCCTCTCTTCTTCCATTCACCAAGCTTGATACATTAGACATTGTTCCTTGAATCCATACCATTCCTAAGGTAAGAATCGAACATGGGCTTCGATTTTCCTCTCATTTTACCAAAAAAATTCGAAGCATTATACTTGAGGAATGCTTATGTTCTTGGTGTTCTTGTTTGCAAGATTTTATTTATGTATGAGTTCTTAATGATTTTCGGTTGTAAAAATAAGATAAAGCATGTTAAGTTTAGCCTATGTTATTGCATGTGTATTATTTGAAAGGATCTAGCCAAAATATATTAAGTTTGAAGCTTAGACCATGTTAGAAATTTGTTCGAAAATGTTACAAGGTTTTGGGTGATGTTCGAATGTTTTAAAAATTATTTTGAGGATGGATTATTGATCTATGATATGATGAGAGTTCATAGTGATTTATTTGGAATTTTTAGAAAATCTTATGCTTATTTTTCAAAATGACCGAGGCTTATTAAAATTGTATCTTGGTGGATGATTTTTATTTTGAACATGCAATGGTATATTAATGATCTAGGACCTTGATTATGTGTTACATGAATTTATTAGAATTTTTGAGAACCAAATGCCCTATTATTTGAAAATGACCGAGACCTTAAAAATTTATATCTTGGTGGATGATTTTTATTTTGGACATGCAATGGTATATTGATGATCTAGGACCTTGCTTATGTATTATATGAATTTATTAGAATTTTTGGAAATCAATTACACATTTGATTTCAAATGAACCGTGAGCTTCAAGCTCCATATGGTGATGATTCAAATGGTTTTTGGTAAATGTTATGATGTTATATTGTTATACTATAGTGTTTGAGCATGATATATTTTGTTGGAATTTTTATGAATTGTTTGGAAATTATTTGGAAAATACCGAGAGCATAAGGATTTAAATCCTTGATGAAGAAATGGTTTATGATGGACTATAGGTTATAAATGTGTTATAAATTAATGTTGGGACCTTGTACTAATTATATAAAATTTTTGAGAATTGTTGGACATATTTTGGAAAAATACCGTGGCCTTTATTATTGAATAAGGTGATGATCGATTGTTATATGGTTAATATTAATACATATTAATGACCATAGTGTATAATAATACACTATATGAATTTAGAAAAAATTTGAACCCATTTGGTAATTTTATGAAATTACCGTGAGCAATTGAGAAAGAATAAGGATTTTTAAATCCTTTTTAATTAAGTTTAATAATATATTATATGTCTAAACATTATTTTAGACATATTTGGATTTTATGAAATTTTATAAACATAGATTACTATGTTTATGACGAAACGTTATATTTAATAACGTTATAAAAGAAATATAATGTTTAATGAATAAATGGATTAATATTTAAGAAAAATATTAATAAAGTTTATTGATTTGCGTGACAAATCGAGGATTAGGAATTTACGAGAGGTAATCGATTGAAAATCGATTTATAATATGAATTAGTAAGGAAATTACTAAAGAAAGTCAAAATTGTTGACTTTTAAAGTCAACGCATTTAAATATCGCTCGATAAAACGCTAATACGCCAAAACGTACTAATTAGGTAAATAAAGCTCATTAGTAAGAAAAGGTTTCGTAATTGAAACTTTATATCGAGAAACGATAATCGCTGAACGCTTAAACCGGAAAGGTTAAACGAATAGTCGAACGTATCTCAAGAACGAGAACCGCTCAATCAAATACGAATTGAAAGCGTATCAATTCGCTAAGAAATTCAGTTTATATCGATATGGAATATCGAAGATTATTCTAGATTTTGAAAGTCTCGAGAAATGTGAACGACGTACTAAACATCGCTTTTACGTAGCGCGTGACGCGACGCGACGGCTGGACGTTGACGAGTAATCAAGTTTAAGACGAACAATAGTCCAGGTGGGCTTTTCTTACCTCAATAAAGTGGGCTTCTTTTCTAAACAAAAATGTGACTTTGTTATACTTTCCAAATGAATTTATTTACGATGCTTATTTCAACTGTTGAGAAAATGTTTACAAGATTACCTGCCAAAAATGTTTATGTTTTGTGTATGTATCCTATCCATGAAATGTTATGAATGTTGTTGGGTCGCTCCCAACTTATGAATGAAATCGATATCGGATCCTATGCCAAGGCTTATACCGCTCGATTAACGTGTACACCTAAGGTATTTGTGTCCGTAAGGACACCACGGCCGTCACGGCGTCGTAGGGAGGCCTCCTTCACGACGTTCGACTATGATGATATGATGAAAGGATAAGGGATATGGATCATACACGCAAGTAAAATGCTTGGCCAAGCAAATGTTTATGAACTGATGAAAATGTTTTAGTAAGCATAAGGTATTTCAAATAAAACCCTTATGACTTACCATGATATGGCAGTGTAATTCAAGAATGATAAAATGTTTTCGGCATGAGTCCACTGAGTGCATTCTTGTACTCAGCCCTGCATGTTTGTTTTTAAATGTGCAGGTTGAGCTGTGATGGTGATGATGGAGGGTGTTGAGGAGCCAAGACAGCCTTTTCCGTTTTATGTTAAGACACCTTGAATACATATCGTCATATATGTATTCACACATTTTCCGCTGCATTTATTTTGAACTATGATGAACTATGATGTATGGTAATATGACATTGACAGTTGAAGTCCTTCAGATCATTCGCATTCCTTTGGATATGTTGGTCTAGCCCACCTGGCATACCCAGTTTTTAATGTATGTTATGTTCCAAGTATGACAGTTTACATGTGATTTGCACCCTCATAATAGCCTTTCGGGGACCGTTCGTACTGTCCCATCGTCCAGCCCTCCCTAATCCATCCTTGGGATTGGGGTAGTTTAAGCGGTCATGACAGAGAGGGTATCGAGCTTTGTTTGCTCTTTGAACCCAAAATCTTCTTTCAAAATTAAGTCTAGATTGAGTCACTAGACTTCTAGAAACCAGCTGACTATACTCAACACCCCATCACATCCAGCTCAACCGGGACGAGGTAAATGATTTCTTCCTTAAACTCTTGGAAATGAAAAGTTTATTTATGAATAAGAATTGAAATCATATTTTGAAGGAAAAATGAGGATTTCAAAACTCTGTTTTTGGAAATCAAAGAAAGTAGGCCAATGTTGGGAAAGAGATGTATGATGTTTGAAATGAAAGTTATGAGTAAGGAAATTTTCAAAACTCTATTTTTGAAATGAAACAAGAAGTTATGCCAAGTGATCAAGATTCGAGATGAAAGTATATGTTTGAACTAAGTTGAATGGTCAATGTTGAAAAGATGAATTCAATTTGATATACATGTATGAATTGATTATGTTGTCATTTTGAAATTTTATTTCCTAGTTTCAAGATTTATTATGATGAATGATATGTCATCACAAGAAGAACATAGACTATATAAGGAGCATGCTCACGTTTATTAAAAGAACACAGTAGTACGAACTTTCTTTCCCTTACAAGAACAAAAGAACAACAGGAAGAACGAAAGTAACGATAGCTTCGAACTCGAACGGCAAAAGACGAATGTGAAGATAAACAAGAACGCCTTCGACTTTGGAAATGAACGACATCGGCATTGCATCAAAACTTCGACATGGGTGACCGTCGACTTTGACTTTGACGTGGACTTCAGAATGTCAAGCACCGACTTGAATACGTGGATATGGTAGTCGTACTACGTCAGCATTTGCCTCGGATTTTGGCACGATCGGGCAAATTCTCTGCACTGCAGTAAATTTGTTTTATTCAGTTCTCTTTCGTTAGGACTCCGATTTATGCGTGGTTTTCGCCTGCGTACTCCTAACACCCTGAAATTCATTTGTTATGAAGGACAGAATTCCTATTTCTGTCTCCAGAATACGCTAGAGTCTGTTGAAAGTTAGTTCTAGATTTATTTAGAACGAAGATCTCATAGCATAACATGTACCTTAGAACGCTACTAGGTAATAAGTTTTCGAGTAGAATAAGAAGATAAGATATGATGTGTGCTATACCTTATGACGTTTATCTACCTTATAGATTGTTTAGTTTAACCTAGTTGCTTATCAGATGTACTTAAGTTACCTTATCTGCTTATCGGATGACATTAGTTTGACTTATGTTAGTTTTGATCGTGACAGATGGAGGAGATGCGTTATTTAGCTAGGAGGAGGATAGGACCACACACTACACCCGAGGAAGTGATGCGCACCTATCGTGAGTGTTGGATGTGCTGTGGCGAGGACTTGGGCGAATTCCTGATGTACTACCTTCGACTTTGGAGGAATGCTCGAGATTACGGCGCGACAGATTACGATGGTATCAAGCGTCTCTTAGCCATACTTCCCAAGTGTTTGGGAGGACTACGCCCGAGAGATATCAGGGGACTACATATATCGTGCGGTCGGCAGTTATGATCTGGTAGGAGATCTGCCCAGGTTTGTGAGTCATCTGACGTATGTGTACAGCATCTATGGAGTTGCACCGAGGGGACCTTATCTCCCTCCGCGAGAGTATACCTGGCGTGATGAATCACCGGAGTGGTTGTATACCGAGGTTCCACGACAGATTGACCCGGTAGTGCCTCCATATCTGTTTGACGAGGGCAGGCTTGCTCAGGTGGATAGAGCAGCGCGATCGAGAGCATTAGGAGAGCCTGTTTTCCCTCCACTGGTGTTTGGACATCCCGTACATCCACTACTACCACCTCTACCACCGATGACAGCTCCACTACCTCCAGTAGAGTCATTCCGCCAGACAGCGCGGATGAGAGTGACGGATACTCTTGATGGCTATAGTCCGATTCGCGATGACTACGGCCCGATTGGCGATGACTTCGGTCCGATGCGCGACATACATATGGTAGGAGATGACGGAGCAGGAACATCTGGAGTACGTGCCGGTGAGGATGATTCTGAAGAGGAAGAGGATCCTGAGGAGGATGAAGAGGAGGAAGATGCCTGACGAAGACGTTAGATGAAGACTTAAGTAGACGTTAATATGATTAGCGTGTATGCTTGTTTCTTTTTATGTGTATGGGAACTGATGGGAAGAAAAACTTAATGTTTTGTAAGGCCATGTGAGCCGGGATGTATGTTTTGGTTTTGAGGACTGTTGGTTTTTAAACATCCTGCCTACGGCAAAGTTTTTGGATATATATATATATATATGACCCTGAATGGGCTTTTGCGGCAAAATTGTTTATGACAAAGACGAAATATTTTATTAAAGTCGTTTTACAATGAGGCTATGATGATATTCTATATGTTAGATTATGAAAGTAATGAGTGATGCTGATTATATGTCTTATATAGCAGAATGCCTCCTAGACAAGATCCCGAACAAGGAATTAGAGGCAGAGGAAGAGGAAGACCTAGGGGAAGAGGTAGAATCCCAGAACAAGAAGTCGAGGATATACCACAACCACCTCCACCTCCACCTGAACGCAGGATAGAGGAACTATTTCTCAGACAGAACCCTCCTGTCTTCAATGGGAAAGGAAATCCCGAAGAGGCAGAACAATGGATGAGAACCATGGAACGGATTTTTAACTTCCTGAGATGTACAACGCAGGAGCGTTTGTCGTGTATAACTTTTCAGCTAAGTGGACCTGCTGACTTCTGGTGGGAAGCCAGAAAGAAGACTTTTACAGCGGAACAGATGGAAGAGTTTACGTGGGAGGACTTTAAGAAAGAGGTGTATGACAAGTATATACCGAAGAGCTATAGGAAGAAAAAGGAGCACGAATTCTTCGTGCTAAAGCAAGAGAAGATGTCTGTAACCGACTATGATCGCACTTTTTGCGACATGTCAAGATATGCACTGGATCAAGTAGACACAGACTTGAAGATGTCGGAAAAATTTAGGTCGGGTCTAAGGCCAGAGATAAGAATGTCTCTCGCCAGTCATGGAGACTTGACCTACACCGAGGCTCTTGGACGAGCTCTGGATATTGAGGCAGCGATGCCTGAAGACAAGTCGGTGTCAGCTCTGACGCAGAATACAATGGATAAGGGTAAAAGGAAGTGGGAAGCGAGTCAGGGAAATAGCAACAGGGGAAGCTTTGAGAATGCAAGTAACAGACGACCATGGCAAGGAAACATGGCACAGCCAGGACAGGGTTGGAAGAGGGCAGCTTTTGTTCCTCCGACAAGAGGCCCATAAGAGCAAATGAGGGCTCTTCCGTGCCCGAAATGCCAGAGAATGCACAAAGGGATGTGCATGGCAGGCAGTGGGAGCTGTTTTAAGTGCGGGATGAAAGGGCATTACGCTAATTTCTACCCAGGGACACGTTCGGAAACAGCTGTAAGGCCGAACCAACCCGGCAATGTCCAGCCACTCAGAGCTATCCATTTCCAGCCCCAACCTCAGCAGCAATTGCAACCTCAACAACAAAGGCAAGAACCTCAAAGAAGAATACAGCAACAACAGTGGCAGCCACCTCAACAACAACAAAGGCGGCAACCACCACGACAACGCCAAAGAAGAAGCACCTGTGCAACAAAGCAGATGCAACAAGGGCAAGCACCCCGTCAGCCTCAGCCGCCCAAGGCTAGAGCATATGCCTTACACCGGAGGCGAATCTAATGAATCGTGGAAACCGGCGGTATGGGAACTCTTCTCAACGTATCTGTCATAATATTGTTCGATACGGGTGATTCGCATTCCTTTATAGCAAGATCATGTGTAGAAATGTTGGAACTTAGGTCCGAAAAGGCAAATCAGGATATGAGAATCTCTTCACCTATATGAGAGATTATGATCATACACATATCCGCCGAACCTAGAGTCGACACTAGATCACTTAAGGTTCGCGAATAATCTGAACATAATACCCATGGGTGACGTAGATATAATCCTAGGAATGGACTAGTTAGCTAAGAATCATTCCACGATTCTTTGCAAGGAAAGGAAAATTTCATTTCACTTTCCTGGACAAGAAGCTACGCACTTTCACTGAATCAGCATGGGAAGGAGAATCCCGATTGTATCGGCATTAAAGGCGAGAAGGATGATAAACCGTAGGATGCCATGCATTTCGCTTTACCCGAACGGAGAAGATAAACCGAAATGGAGATTGAAGACATAGAAGTTGTTCGAGAATTCCTGACGATTTCTAAAGATCTACCAGATTACCTCCCGATAGACAATTGAATTCACCATCGACTTGGAACCGTGATCGGCTCCAAAGTCGGCGCGCCTATAGAATGGCTCCAAAGGAATTGGAAGAATCAAGATCCAAATCCAAGAATTGTTGGACCTAGGCTTCATTAGACCTAGTGTTTCGCCTTGGGGAGCACCTGTTTTGTTTGTCAAGAAAAATGATGGTTCTTTGAGAATGTGCATAGATTATCGGGAACTGAACAAGATGACGCTCAAGAACAAATACCCTTTACCAAGGATTAACGACCTGTTTGATCAATTGTGAGGAGCAGGTGTATTCTCAAAGATTGATCTCAAGTCAGGTTAACACCAACTCAAAATACGGCCGGAAGATGTACCTAAGACTGCATTCCGAACCAGATATGGCCACTATGAGTTCATAGTTATGCCGTTCGGATTAACCAATGCACCAGCCGTATTTATGGACCTCATGAACAGAGTGTTTCATCCATACTTGGATAAATTCATTTTGGTCTTCATACATGATATCCTTGTCTATTCGAAGAATGAAGAGGATCATAAGGAACATCTAAGAACGGTGTTGCAAACCTTGAGAGTTGAAAAGCTTTTCGCTAAGTTTAGCAAATGCGAATTTTGGCAGAAGGAAGTAATGTTCCTTGGACACATCATGTCTGCAGAAGGCATTAAAGTGGATCCAGCCAAGGTAGAAGCAGTACAAGGATGGAATTCGCCAAGAACTCTGAACGAAATCTGAAGTTTTCTGGGACTAGCTGGTTAGTACCGGAGATTCATCGAGGGATTCTCCAAAATTGCAAGACCAATAACCCAGCTACTCCGAAAAGGAATCAAGTTCAATTGGACTGAAGAATGTGAGGCGAGTTTTCAAAAACTCAAGGAAAAGTTGACAAGTGCACCAGTGCTAGCAGTTCCGGAAGCAGACAAGGAGTATGTAGTTTATACAGATGCTTCTAAGAATGGACTGGGTTGTGTTTTGATGCAAGAAGGAAAAGTGATAGCATATGCATCCCGACAACTCAGACCACATGAACTGAACTATCCAACTCACGACTTGGAATTAGCAGCAGTAGTTCATGCACTGAAAATCTGGAGACACCATCTCTATGGAGTGAGATGTGAGATCTTTACAGATCATAAGAGTTTGAAGTACTTCTTCGAGCAAAGAGATCTAAATATGAGGCAAAGAAGATGGCTCGAACTAGTGAAGGATTACGACTGTGGTATTAACTATCACCCGGGTAAAGCGAATGTAGTAGCTGACGCCTTAAGTCGTAAGAATTAAACCAAACTAGGATGTCTCCTTACACAAGAAGAAAAACTCGTTGAGGAGTTTAAAAGAATAAGGATTGAATTGGTTGAACAACCAGAGACAATCACGAGTTGTATCGCTACACTCACATTGACGTCTGACTTAAGAAAAAGAATCATTGAGAAACAAAGGATGGAGGAAAAGTTAGAAAAGATAAGAGAAAGGGTAAGGTCTGAAGGATTAAAGAACTTCCAGGAGGCATCAGACAATGCCTTACTGTTTGAAGGAAGGATATGCGTTCCAGATAACGCAGAGCTTCGAAATGAAATAATGAGTGAGGCTCACGAAACACCCTATACCGCCCACCCGCAAAGATTAAGACGTACCAAGACCTAAAAGAAAAGTTCGTGGGAAGGCATGAAGCGAGACATAGCTTCTTTCGTAGAACGCCGCCTTATTTGCCAAACAGTGAAAGCGTTACATCAACGTCCCTATGGGAAATTACGATCGTTAGGAATACCCGAGTGGAAATGGGATGAGATAACGATGGACTTCGTACTAACTTACCCAAATCGAAAGAGGAACACCGCTATATGGGTAGTTATTGATAGACTCACTAAGAGTGCTCACTTTCTACCAATTCAGAATACTTATGGATCTGACAAGTTAGCCCAGCGGTACGTAAAAGAAATTATACGATTTCATGGAGTACCAAAATCTATTACATCTGATAGAGACTCCAAGTTCACCTCCAGATTCTGGGTTAGCTTACAAAAGAATTGGGTACGAAATCGAACTTCAAAGACAAAGATTTCACCCACGGTCGATGGGCAGTCGGAAAGAACGATTCAGACACTAGAAGATATGTTGAGAACCGTAGTGTTGGATCGAGGTGCAAAGTGGGAAGATGTTTTACCCCTT
Organism: Salvia rosmarinus; assembly: GCA_036937905.1. Taxonomy (NCBI): domain Eukaryota; kingdom Viridiplantae; phylum Streptophyta; class Magnoliopsida; order Lamiales; family Lamiaceae; genus Salvia; species Salvia rosmarinus. The sequence continues at coordinate 39,017,443 of CM072822.1, read as the reverse complement.
ATTGAGTTTGCCTACAATAATAGCAATCAAGCGACGATTAATATGGCCCCATACGAAGCCTTGTATGGCAAGAAATGTAGATCACCGCTTTATTGGGATGAAGTGGGTGAGAGGAAAATTATAGGGCCAGACGCAGTAAATGAAATGATTGAAATCGTCAGACAAATTAGGCAAAGAATAAAGGAAGCTCAAGATAGGCAGAAATCTTACGCTGATACGCGTAGATCTGAGCTACAATTTGAAAATGGAGATAAAGTGTTTCTTAAAGTCTCTCCATCAAAAGGGATTATCAGGTTCGGATTGAAAGGAAAACTAAGACCCCGTTTTATAGGACCCTATGAGATCCTAGAGAGGATAGGCCCAGTAGCCTATAGGTTGGCTCTTCCGCCAAGTCTGGGGAATGTACACAACGTTTTTCACGTGTCACAACTAAGAAAATACATACACGATCCAAAACACGTGATCCATCAAGACGACGTGATCCTCAAGCCAGACATGAGCTATGAAGAAGAACCCACAACAATACTCGACCATAAAGTTCAGCAACTACGGAACAAGTCAATTCCGCTAGTCAAAGTGCTGTGGAGACATCATGGACAAGAGGAAGCCACGTGGGAACTTGAAGATGCTATGAAAGAACGATACCCCGAATTATTTTCAAAAGGTATGCAAATTTCGGGACGAAATTTCTTTTAAGGGGGGTAGAATGTAATATTCCGAAGAAACAAAAACCTAATTACGATATTTAAATCCGTAAATTAGGGTTTCGCCGAATATTAAATTTTGAAAGACATCGAATATTGATTTCGATTCAGTCACGAAGTAACGAATTCCTTATTATATTCACTGAGAATTGTGAATTAAGGAATAGAATGTTATGAAGAAGTTTGGCAGTATAATTTTAACGTCGATTGTGTATCGATAGTCAGAATTTTATGAAATTTTCTAAGCAGCGAAGCTTGGAATTAAATTACTATATTAATGGAATATTATTATTAATGTAAGTACGATCTTACTACGACCATTTTGAGATGAGTCGATTATTAACGTTTTGAGACGTTTCGAACGTTAACGTCTAGAGATGATTTGAAAAATGGGTTTAATGATCATGGAATTATAAAATCGATGCTAGATCACGATGGAGTAATGATTCAACAACTTACTAAAATTCGAAAACCCTAATTCGAATTTTAGGGTTTTCTCATGAAATGATACCATTAATTTTTCTTATGATATAATTTATTATCTAAACCATATGTTATGACATATATGTGTATGAATTGCACGAAAATGACTTATGTACCCCTCATGTGATGAAGGAGTCGTGACCTATGATTAATTGCCAAATTCACGCCATTTTGTTATATGCTTTGCTAGGCTATGTTTTTAATTAATCAAATGATATGTGTTTATTTTAGTATTATATATTGATTAATACATATGTATTAATACTCAGCAAAATTAAAAAAACCACCCTTTGGATCCATGATAGCCGACGGCTATTCCCCCCATTGTGCATGCTTGATTTTTATTGCCATACCCAATATAATGAGAGGCTTTTAGCACTAACTAATCATCACTAGTGAGTCATAACCCACTATTAAGAGAGCTCCCATTATTTTATTGTTTTCCTTGTGATAGCCGTGTGAGAGATGGAGAGAGATATAGGGGAGGACTCTTCTCCTTCCCCTCATTCCACTCATTCAAAACAACTTGAGCACTCAAACACTCTCAATTTCTCTCCCAAAATCTGCAGCAACCGTGAACTTCTCCTCCCCATTTTGAAAAATTCTTGTTCATCCTCTCTTCTTCCATTCACCAAGCTTGATACATTAGACATTGTTCCTTGAATCCATACCATTCCTAAGGTAAGAATCGAACATGGGCTTCGATTTTCCTCTCATTTTACCAAAAATTCAAGCATCAGACTTGAGGAATGCTTATGTTCTTGTGTTCTTGTTTGCAAGATTTTATTTATGTATGAGTTCTTAATGATTTTCGGTTGTAAAATAAGATAAAGCATGTTAAGTTTAGCCTATGTTATCGCATGTGTATTATTTGAAAGGATCTAGCCAAAATATATTAAGTTTGAAGCTTAGACCATGTTAGAAATTTGTTTGAAAATGTTACAAGGTTTTGGGTGATGTTCAATGTTTTAAAAATTATTTTGAGGATGGATTATCGATCTATGATATGATGAGAGTTCATAGTGATTTATTTGGAATTTTCGTAAAATCTTATGCTTATTTTTCAAAATGACCGAGGCTTATTAAAATTGTATCTTGGTGGATGATTTTATTTTGACATCTGATGGTATATTAATGATCTAGACCTTGATTATGTGTTACATGAATTTATTGGAATTTTGAGAACCAAATACCCTATTATTTGAAAATGACCGAGACCTTAAAAATTTATATCTTGGTGGATGATTTTTATTTTGGACATGCAATGGTATATTGATGATCTAGGACCTTGCTTATGTATTATATGAATTTATTAGAATTTTTAGAAATCAATTACACATTTGATTTCAAATGAACCGTGAGCTTAAAGCTCCATATGGTGATGATTCAAATGGTTTTTGGTAAATGTTATGATGTTATATTGTTATACTATAGTGTTTGAGCATGATATATTTTGTTGGAATTTTTATGAATTGTTTGGAAATTATTTGGAAAATACCGAGAGCATAAGGATTTAAATCCTTGATGAAGAAATGGTTTATGATGGACTATAGGTTATAAATGTATTATAAATTAATGTTGGGACCTTGTACTAATTATATAAAAATTTTGAGAATTGTTGGTGTAATATTCCAATGAAACGAACGTCTAATTACGGTATTTTAAACCCGTGAATTAGGGTTTTGCCGTATATTATTTTCTGTATGACATCGAATATTGTGATTTCGATTCAGTACTATAATAACGAATTCCTTTTTATATTCACTAAGGATTGTGAATTAAGGATTTGAAATATTATGAAATGGTTCGACGGAATTATTTCGACGTCGAACGCATATCGAACGTCAGTATTTTATGGAAATTTCTGAGCAGTGAAGCCTGGAATTAAATTCCATACTAATTCCTATATTAATAGGAATATTATTTTCTAAGTAAGTACGAACTTACTACGACCATTTTGAGATGAGTCGATTTTGAACGTTTTAAGACGTTTTGAACGTCAACGTCTAGAGACGTTTTGAAAAATAAGTTTAATGCTCAGGAAATTATAATAACTAATTTCCTATGATTATTTTATATAATTGGAGTATTATTAAGCATTAAAATCACTTTTTTAAGCTATTAAAACTCGATTATTTTGAATTGTGTAATTCGAAAACCCTAATTTAGTAAACTAGGGTTTTTCACATAAAATGATACCATATTTTTATCCTATGCTATTATTTATTATCTAAATCATATATTATGATATATGTGAGTATATTTATATCGAAATTGACATGAGTATCAATAATAGGTGTGATTTATATTTTTATTCCTATTTTCTCAATTATTATCGGTAATTTCGAATTTTTCCCTATGTGTTGATTTAATTATTTTAATGGCTTGTATTATATATCTATGACCTATACTATGATTTATATATTGTATTAGGATAAAATAAAAATTAAAATCCCACCCTTAAACACACACACACGTGCTTGAAGCCCTTCCCCATAAGCATGGGATGCACCTTTTTTTTGACCAACCCATGAAGAGCCTTTTCCTAGCTAATGATCACCTCCTACTAAACAAGTTGGCTGCATATTTTACTCATTTTTGGAGGAAAAAATCTAGAGAGAGAGAGAAGAGATAATAGGGGGACTCTTCCCCTTCAACACCCTACACTCATTAACACCATTTCATTTTGTTTGAACTCACAAAATACACTTTCCCTCTCCCATTTTCCTCTGAAAAACCGATAGCACCCCCCCTCATTTCGAAATTTTGCTCTCATTTTCTTCTTCCTTCATCCACAAAAACTTGATACCTAATATTGTTCTTGGATTACATACCATTTCAAAGGTAAAACAAGAGACCAAGCTTGGATTTTATCCCTCATTGGTTCGAAATAATCGAACATGTATATATATATGTGTATGCGTGTGTTTCGAATGCTCCATATATATTTTTGTATGTTTTAATGTTCTTATGAATGATCTATGGATGTATATTGTTCTTGATGATTTTTATTTCAAAATATGTGAATATATGTTTAGAATGATCATGTGATGTTGTATATTAAATTTTTGAATGGATCTAGCATATACATGGAATTTTCGAACCCTAGTTTGCCTAAAATAAATTTTCAAAAATATTAGATATGATATAATGATGACCGAATGCATTAAAAATGTTTTAGGGATTGATTAATGTTCTATGATGTGTTTAGAGTTCATAGGATTTTATTTAAAAAATTGGAAAAACCCTAGCTTAATTTTTAAAAATGCCGAGAGCTATTTGTTTGTACCTTGGTGTATAAATTTTTATTTCAAGCATACAATGACATATTAATGCTATAGGACCTTGGTTATATGTTCTATGATTTATTTAGAATTTTTGAAAATCAAATGCTTGATTTTATAAAAAGGGCCGAGAGCAATATGACTTTATATGTTGGTGTATGATTTTTATTTTGATCATGCAATGGTATATTAATGCTTTAGTATATTGAATATGTGTTATATGATTGTGTTGGATTTTTTTTTGAAATCATTTACCAATAAAAATCAAATAAACCGAGAGCACTATGCTCCTTAAGGTGATGATTTAATTGGTTTTGATTAATGTTATGATGTATTATTGTTATACTATAGTATATAAGCATAGTGTATAATTGTTAGAATTTTTGGAAATCAAATACCAAATTTTATCAAAAAATCCGTGAGCTTTGAAGCTCTTTAAGGTGATGATTTAATTGGTTTTGATTAATGTTATTATGTTATATTGTTATACTATAGTATATAATCATAGTGTATAATTGTTGGAATTTTTGAAAACCAAAAACCATAATTATCAAAAAAACCGAGAGCTTGTAGCTCCATATGGTGATGATTTCATATGGTTTTTGTTGATGTTATGATGATACAATGTTATACTATAATGTTTAATCATGTTATAATTTATTAGGAATTTTTGAGATTTGTTTAATAATTATTTGGTAATTAATTGATAATTACCGATTGCCTACTTAGTTTAATCTTTGGTGAATGAATGGTTATGTTGGACTATAGGTTATAATTGTGATATATATATTGATGTTGGGACATTATACTAAGTGTATATCAATTTTGGGAATTTTTGGACAATTATTCCCTAATTTTCAAAATTACCGTGAGATATATATGTATATATATTAATAAATGCCAAACAATATCATATGGATGATATTAATTCTTATTGTGGACCATAGTGTATAATAATACACTATATTAATTTAGAAAAAAAATTGAAAATCATTTGGTAATTTTTTAATAATTACCGAGAATTTTCGAAATATTATAAGGGTTTTAAATCCTTTTTAATTCAATTTAATAATAAATTATATGTCTAATAATTATTTTAGACATATTTGGTTTTTATAAAATTTTATAAACATAGATTACTATGTTTGAGACAAACGTTTATTCAATAACGTTTTTAAAACGAAAATATACGTTTTAATTATTAAAAGGATTAATATTGCGAAAATTATTTATAAGTCCTTTGATTTACGTGACAAATCGAGAAATAGGACTTTACGAAATTAAATCGATCAAAATTCGATTCATAAAACTAAAATAGTAAGAAATTACTATTTAAAAGTCAAAATTGTTGACTTCGTTGACCTGTGTTGACTTCGTTGACTTTTAAAGTCAAACGTACGATTATACGTTCGATAAATACGTTAATACGCGTAAGACGTACTAATTGAGTATGATACCTCGAGTAAGAAAAGATTTCAAAATGGAATCCTTTTATCGAGAAACGTGAAGAATCGTTGAGCGTTTAAGCCTAAGGTTAAGCGAAATAGTTGAGCGTGTCTCAAGAACGAGAACAGCTCAATCATTTACGTGTTTGAAAACGTATTGAATTCGTTAAGAAATTCAATTTACATCGATATAGAATATCGAAGTTATCTTAGACTTTGAGAGTCTCGATAAGCGTGAACGACGTACTAAAATATCGCTTTTGCGTAAAGGTGTGGACGCGAACGAGACGATTGGACACTGACAAGCAAACAAACCTAGGACTCGATTTACTGACGAACCATAGTCCGGTGGGCTTTCTTTTCAAAAAAATGTGACTTCGCTATCTTTCCAAATGAATTTATTTACAATGCTTATTCTTCAACTGTTGATAAATGTTTACAATATTACCTGCCAAAAATATTCTGTTTTGTGTATGGATCCTATCTGAAATAAATGGTGTGAAGGATGGAATAACATGATATGAAATGTTATTAATTTTTTTGGGTAGCGCCCAACCTTTTTGGGAAATCGATATCGGGTCCTATGCCGGAGGATGATGCCTGGCTAGGGCTAACGTGTACACCTGAACGTGACTGTGAGTTGTATGGGTAAACGGCCGGTTAAATTGTCGTAGAAGGGAGGCCTCCCTCTCGACGTTTGATCTTTTATATTGTGATGAGATGTGATTATGGAATATGGATCATACACACCAAGGAAAATGCTCGGCCGAGCGATGTTTACGAATTGAAAATGTTTTAGTAAGCCTGAGCATTTCAACTAAAACCCTTGTGACTTACCATGATATTGGCAGTGTAATTAAAATTATCAAATGTTTTCGGCATGAGTCCACTGAGTGCATTATTTGTACTTAGCCCTGCATATTTGTTTTTAAATGTGCAGGTTGAGCTCTGATGGTGGTGATGGAGGAGGTGTTGAGGAGTCCGGTGTCCTTGACCGTTTTATTTAGAATTTGTGGTTTCACCTTGAATACATATCTTCGTATATGTATTCACACACTTTCTGCTGCAATCTCTGAACTCTTTTATGTTATTTATGATGTTATGAACTATTGAGGTCCATCAGATCAGTGTTAAGTCTTTGGGTCTGATGGCCTAAACCATTTAAATTGTTATGATATCATCTTATATTATGTCAAGCCTGCTAGGTTACTTTTGATATGTACCTTTACCTTAGCCTGTTTGCCCTAAAATACTATTCCTAGTATTAGTCACCCTCCACTCCGGGAATGTGCACGGCAAACGTTGTGAAGCTACTTCAGTGCGGAGCGAGAGGGCATTACGCCAATAATTGCTCGAGTGCGCCGGGCGATTACGAGGGCAAACCAACCCAAAGAACGCCCAACCGCTAGGGCTATATATCTGATTCCCAACCTCCGCAATGCAGTTCCAACCTCACCAACAACAACTCCAACAAAGAACCCCATCAACAAAGAAGGGCAACAAGAAGAAGAACCATGGTGGCCGCCACCACGACCACGCCAAGCACCGCAACAACGGCCGAGCAGCGGCCGTCGAACCAACAGGGTAAGCACCCGTCGGCCTCGACCGCCCGGTTAGAGCTTACGCCTACACCGGAGGCGAGCTAGCAAAATCGTGGAAACCTAGCGGTATGGGAGTTCTTCTCAACATACCGTTATAGTATTGTTCGACACGGTGCCGCGTTCTTTTATAGCAAAATCATGCGTAGAAATGCTGGGACTTAGGTCTGAAAAGGCAAGCCAGGATATGAGAATCTCATCGCCTATAGGAGGGATTATGACTGTTACACACTTTTGCTCGAACCTAGAGTTGACACTAGGATCACTTAAGGTTCTGGCTAACAATCTAAACATACTACCCATGGATGATGTAGACATGATCCTAGGAATGGACAGGTTAGCTAAGAACCACTCCACAATACTTTGCAAGGAAAGGAATATATCATTTCACTTTCCTGGACAAGAAGCCACGCATTTCCATGGAATCAGCATGGGAAGAAGAGTTCCGATCGTATCGGCTCTACAGGCAAGAAGGATGATGAACCAGAAAGGATGCCACGCATTCCTTGTGTACTTGAACGGGGAAGATAAACCCGAAGCGAAGATTGAAGACATTGAAGTTGTCCGAGAATTTTCGGACGTATTTCGAGGATCTACCGGGTTACCCACGATGACAACTAGAGTTCACCATCGACTTGGAACCGGATCGGCTCCATGTCGGCGCCTATATAGGATGGCCCCAAAGGAGTTGGAGGCGAAGATCCAGTTCAAGAATTGTTGGATCTAGGTTTCATTAGGCCAAGTGTTTCACCTTGGGGAGCGCCTGTTTTATTCGTTAAGAAAAAGGATGGTTCTTTGAGGATGTGCATCGATTATCGAGAGCTGAATAAGATGACACTAAAGAACAAATATCCTTTACCCAGAATTGATGACCTATTTGATCAATTGCGAGGAGCAGGAGTATTCTCGAAAATTGATCTCAAGTCAGGCTACCATCAGCTGAAGATACGGTCTGAGGATGTACCTAAGACTGCATTCCGAACCAGATATGGCCACTATGAGTTCATAGTTATGCCGTTCGGATTAACCAATGCACCAGCCGTATTCATGGATCTTATAAACAGAGTATTTCATCCATTTTTGGATAAATTTGTTCTAGTCTTCATAGACGACATTCTTATCTATTCAAAGAATGAAAAGGACCACAAGGAACATCTGAGAACGGTACTGCAAACCTTGAAAGATGAAAGGTTGTTTGCTAAGTTTAGCAAATGTAAGTTTTGGCTAAAGGAAGTTATGTTCCTTGGACACATCGTGTTGGCAGAGGGCATAAAGGTAGACCCAGCCAAAGTAGAAGAAGTACAAGGGTGGAAATCACCAAGGACTCAACATGAGATTAGAAGTTTCCTAGGACTAGTTGGTTAATATAAGAGATTCATCAAGGATTCTCCAAGATTGCAAGGCCAATAACCCGCCACTCGAAAAGGAATCAAATTTAAGCGGGTGATGAATGTGAGACGAAGTTTCCAAATACTCGAGGAGAAGTTGACAAGTGCACCGCCTAGCGGTTCGAGCGGACAAAGAGTATGTAGTCTATACAGACGCTTCTAAGACTGGACTGGGTTGTGTCTTGATGCAAGAAGGAAAGGTGATAGCATATGCATCCCGACAACTCAGACCCCATGAACTGAACTACCCAACCCATGACTTGGAATTAGCAGCAGTAGTTCATGAATTGAAGATTTAAAGACACCATCTCTATGGAGTGAGATGTGAGATCTTCACAACCATAAGAGCCTGAAGTACTTCTTTGAGCAAAGAGATTTGAATATGAGGCAACGAAGATGGCTCGAACTAGTGAAAGATTACGACTGTGGTATCAACTACCACCCGGGCAAAGCAAATGTAGTAGCCGACGCCTTAAGTCGTAAGAGCCAATCCAAGTTAGGATGTCTCTTTACGCGGGAAGAAAAACTCGTTGAAGAGTTTGGAAGATTGAGGATTGAACTGATTGAACCACCCGAGACGATCGTGAGTTGTATCGCTACACTCACACTGACGTCTGATCTAAGAAAAAGGATTGTCGAGAGACAAAGGATGGAGGAAAAGTTAGAAAAGATCAGACAAAGGGTAAGGTCTGAAGGATTTAAGGACTTCCAGGAGGCGTCAGACAACGCCCTATTATTCGAAGGGAGAATATGCGTTCAGGCGCCGAGCTTCAAATGAAATTATGAGCGAGGCTCACGATACACCCTACACCGCCCACCCAGGCAGTACTAAGATGTACCAAGACCTGAAGGAAAAGTTCTGGTGGGAAGGCATGAAACGAGACATAGCTTCTTTCGTAGAATGTTGTCTTGTTTGCCAACAAGTGAAGGCGTTACATCAACGTCCTTACGAAAAGTTGCAACCGTTGGAAATACCTGAGTGGAAATGGGACGAGATAACGATTGATTTCATTACGAACTTACCCAAATCGAAAAGAGGAAACACGGCCATATGGGTAATTGTGGATAGGCTTACAAAGAGTGCTCATTTTCTACCAATTCAAAGCACTTATGGATCTGATAAGTTGGCCCAAATTTACGTCAAAGAAATTATACGACTACATGGAGTGCCAAAATCTATTACCTCTGATGGAGACTCCAAGTTCACATCCAGATTCTGGATTAGCTTGCAAAGAGAATTGGGTACGAAATTAAATTTCAGTACGGCATTTCATCCACAGACTGATGGGCAGTCGGAAAGAAAGATCCAAACACTAGAGGATATGCTTAGAACAGTAGTGTTGGATCGAGGTGCAAAATGGGAAGACATTCTACCCCTTATCGAGTTTGCCTACAACAATAGCTACCAAGCGACGATTGGTATGGCCCCTTACGAAGCCTTGTATGGCAAGAAGTGTAGATCACCACTTTATTGGGATGAAGTAGGTGAGAGGAAAGTCATAGGGCCAGATGCAGTGAACGAGATGATTGAGATCGTTCGACAAATTAGGCTGAGGATAAGAGAAGCTCAGGACAGACAGAAGTCTTACGCCGATACGCGTAGATCCGAGCTACAATTTGAAGATGGAGACAAAGTGTTTCTAAAAGTCTCTCCATCGAAAGGGATCGTCAGATTTGGACTGAAAGGAAAGCTGAGACCCCGTTTTATAGGACCTTATGAGATCCTAGAAAGGATAGGTCCAGTAGCTTATAGGTTGGCTCTTCCGTCAAACCTAGGAAATGTTCACAATGTTTTTCACGTGTCGCAATTGCGAAAATACGTACATGATCCAAAGCACGTGGTTCATCAAGACTTCTCAAGCCAGACATGAGCTATGAAGAAGAACCAGCGGTAATCCTCGACCACAAGATTCAGCAACTACGGAGCAAATCGATTCCGTTAGTCAAAGTGCTGTGGAGACACCACGGACAAGAGGAAGCCACGTGGGAGCTTGAAGAAGCGATGAAAGAACGATACCCCGAATTGTTTTTCTAGAGGTATGCAAATTCCGGGATGGAATTTCTTTTAAGGGGGGTGGAATGTAATATTCCAAAGAAACGAACGTCTAATTACGGTATTTTAAACCCATGAATTAGGGTTTTTCCGTATATTATTTTCTGTATGACATCGAATATTGTGATTTCGATTCAATACTATAATAACGAATTCCTTTTTATATTCACTAAGGATTGTGAATTAAGGATTTGAAATATTATGAAATGGTTCGACGGAATTATTTCGACGTCGAACGCATATCGAACGTCAGTATTTTATGGAAATTTCTGAGCAGTGAAGCCTGGAATTAAATTCCATACTAATTCCTATATTAATAGGAATATTATTTTCTAAGTAAGTACGAACACTACTACAAAAATCAGTATAGACTACGCGTTATATGTGTAGTCTATGCGTTCAGTGTAGAGAAAAGTGGTGTAGAGAAAATAGGCCAAGACACACTCACGCTTTTTATGCGTAGTCTATACCCACTATAGACTCACGCCGCACATAGACTACGCTTTTCTGCGTAATCTATCTGCAAACAGACTAAAATTTCGCACATACACTCTGCTTTCGAGCGTAGTCTATACCCACCATAGAGTATGCTTTTGGCACATAGACTACGCTTTTCGCCGTAGTCTATACCCCACAGAACTACACAAAATTTCGCACATACACTACGCTTTTTGTCGTAGTCTATATCCACTATAGACTACGCTTTTGCACATAGACTACGCTTTTCGCGTAGTCTATACCCCACAAACTACACAAAATTTCGCACATACACTCGCTTTACGGCGTGGTCTAAATGTATTAACTACGGTTTTGAGTTTATTTACTACGGTTTTAATGCCAAATTTACTCGCTTTTCTATTACAACCGTAGTCGATTTAATAACAACTACGGTTTTCAATTTCAACCGTAGTTAATTTCTTTATTTAAACACAGTATAATTAATAACGCACAAGCAAATGAGATTAAAATATACTTGCGACTACGTTGAAATCACTATTAAAAATATACAATCTGCTTTAATTACATTACAAAATCACTATACAAAATATACAATCTGCTTTCATTACATACAAAATCACTATACAAAATATACAATCTGCTTTCATTACAACTAAAAATCACTATACAAAAATACTATGCACATCACATAACAAAACAATAAGACCGTGTCCCCATATCACGGACAAAATAATTGAAAAGATCGATAACTTACAACTAAAACATCACAAGACTATATGTGAAGAAGCATGAAATTTGCCCGTCCAACACGAACTTCATCAATGTCCTCTTGAGAGTAAAACCGATTTTGAAACTATTAACAATTCAAAATAGAATATTAGCACTCTTGTATGAAAAAAATGATTATATTAAAGAAATGAAATGTTTATCTTACATGTGAACGTAAAGAAATGGAACCATTCTTCATTAATTGCAGATAAATAGTCTATGTGTCAAAGCTAGTGCATACCTTTGGTTAATTAGTGTTCTTAATCTTGAAGCCTTGAATGCGAGCAATGTGAGCTTGTCGCGGAACAATGGATTTGCCTCTATAAGCTTTTTAGTTCAATTAGCATAATGTTCGAGCGATTTTGTGTCCCCATATTTGGAGAGTTGTTCATTCTGCCTAGAAACATGTAAACTAATCATCATACAAAATAGTTAAAATAAAAATCAAATGTAAATTCTTCAATGAGGTTGAGAACTAGATATGGCTAAAACCCAACTTACCTAAAATTGTCGAGAGTCAAAAGTTGGGTTATCTCTTTGAAACAGATCTTCATTAAAAGAGGCAAACACCTTGAGATCTTTCACAAGGATCTCAAGCGCTTTTAGTCGGTCATCTCGAAAATTTAGAGACAAGTTGCGAAAAGGATGATTAATTAAATGAACAAAATAATAAATCATCACACCATAATTCGAAAAAAGTCAGCACTTATCAAGAGCTTGAAGATATTTTTATGTTCTAATCTCAAAGAAAATTTTCATTGAATACCAAGTTATCCTCAACCTTTGTAAATTCACTTAAGTAGCATTCAACTTCATCCCATTCACCGCTTGAACTTGATCCTCGAAGTACTTCATATTGAAGAAGAAGCGATTCTTGTTCCAACCTAGAACAATCTGATCCCAGACATACTAGAAATTAATGCGACATAAATTGAATCGACTCTTCAAAGAAAATAATGCATCAAACCTCAGGCGTTAGCCATTTCCATTTCCATTTCCCATAATCAAATAAATTTTCTATCCATATTAGATGACTGTATTCTTGCTCCAAAGGAAGCTGCTCTCACCCTTTATGCTAAAATGAGTTAAAACCTTTCTCCTCATACAAATTGTTGATTTATTCTAAAAGCTTACCAATGAAGTGAACTTGAGCTAAATTGTACAAGACATAATAAATTTTTATTTCCCCGAGTTCACAGTTTACGAAACGTGCATAATCAACCATGAGCGGATGAATCCAAAATTGTAAATACATGCGTTAACCTCATAAACTTACTTATGTACACTTTCCTTGAACTTCTCTTCGTCCAAGCTGCGATGTCAAGAACACGGTTCTCGACTCGAGGATGACATTGTGACACTCCGGCACGCCCAACCACTCCAAAGACAAATCTCCAATGGTGGTTAAATCACATATATAGGCGGAAAATAAGCACCTGGCTATGTTACCAACTCTCGGATAAACTACGCACCCTTTTCGTCTCGAGATACACAACATTCTCTTCACTTCAGTAGTGTGATTCACAAACACCCAAAATATCCAACTTTTAGAAAACCTTAAGCGACATTAATCATAAAAGGAATAACACAATTTAAATTGCATTCAGAAAGTTCCTCACACTAACTAATGACCTTGAAGCAACATGAACAGAAAACAATAAAGAGATGACTGATGAGAACTAATACATCTGCAAAGTATAAGCAATATTTCAGGCTTTATATATTTTGATTCATGTCAATCAGCCTGATCTTATTTTATTTTAACTCACTAATGCTAGAAAATAAAATTCCAGTAGAACAAGAAGCATCTTTGCAAAACATTCTTACACAATTTAACCTAAAGATTCCCAACGTTGCTCAAGTATCTTAAAACTACAGGTACAAGTTTGGTTAAGTGAGCTACCATGCTGAAAGTAACCAGTCTTTACCTTCACTATGTTGTCGGCATATTTCATGACCATTGATACAGCAATGCCACTGCATTAACATCGATCCTTAATGGCGTATTGGTGCTTCATAGCTTAGAACCCGCATTAGTGCCTTGCTTGTCGCTAAGTGTATTTTCCGCGGTGGCGGTGTCGCTTCTTACTTAACTTCCTATTATCGAAGAATGTTGCGGATCACCCAAAATACATATAGCGACAAGTCGATCGCTAAATCTCGATTACCTACGGCTTTATTATGATCATTAATGACAAGACCGGTATCACATGTGTTGTTCAACCACTTCGTGTTTTCACGGAAAAACATTCGTTTGTCCGGTTTTATGTGAGAACAAAGTCACAAGCAACCAAAGATACGGAGTTGTCGGTCTCATAAGAACTACTATTCTTTGGTAGACTCTTGACTCTAGCATAAGAATTTTCGAGACAGTGATGGTTACCTAACTAATGTTCCTCGACGATTCGAGTTCATAAAAGCGAGCACTCTAAACAACCAATTTTTTTACAAGGCTCAATTCTAGATAAAATGCTTTGGTAAAATAGTAAAAATCAAAGATGTTGAGGATATGAAAATATGTGAAACTTCCTAAAACTCTATCGCCAGAGACCGTAGCCATCGATATAGTAAAAACTCATGTCGAGGTCGAGAGGCATCCGCTCACTAGACTACTACTATCGACTTGCTTGTTAATCATCATAATTTTAGAACAACGCCACCCACGAAATCTACAAGGTTCAATACAAGATTCCACTCTATTGAATTTCAAAACCATGTACTCGATTTACTCCATCAAAATCGACAAAATTGCCCATTAAACAAACAAAGAAGCGGGTTCCATCACGTACATCAACGAAACATAATTTTACAATTAGAACCTAAAAGCGCAAGAGATGCAAACTACATAGGAAAACTTCAGTTCGATGATAAACATAAAATCAACTTTGCACAAACCCTTGGTATAAGAAATTAAAATTTAGAAAATCTAGGCGATCAAGCATCAAAGAGACGCAAATAGACATATAAAAAGAATATTTCTAAAGGCGAGGAAAAGAAAAGAAAACTTAAAAGAGCCTTACCTTCCGTTTCTCCAACAATAAAACAGTTTACATGCGCCGATTATCGGAACCAACGATTTCCAATTTCAACTCCTTGAAGAATTACGCTCTCTACTTCTTCCGCATCCGAAACTCGAAGTGAAGATACTATTCCTTGTTTAAATTAACTAATTTTCACTTTGAAAAATATATTTAGAGAAAAAATACGAGGACGAAACAAATTGAAATTTAAAAATTATACTCCATTTCACAAATTTTTCCATAAAATTGTTGTTTTACAAGAGATCTATTGAAAAACAAGGTCTAAATTATTTGTTTTAACAATAAATCTTACTGTTAGTTTGCAGCCAATAAGTTATTGAAAAATGATATCACTGATAATAAATTTATCAGTGAATTTCAATTTCAGCAACTCAATTTTGCATGTCTATCTTTTTGCAGTCAAATCTGGATCTATCATAGGGTAATTGTGGGAAGTATATATGCTGCAAATATTCATCATTATATTATCTTTAACCTACCTAATTTCAACTCTACTTCGTTAGGTTGATCGGCATTTGAGATTAATTAGTCTGAATCATATACGATAAATAAAAATAAAAAATCTGAAATCGGAGAAAGACACACATATCATAATACATTATACATACATGAAAAGCAGTAAAAGGGGTTGCTTACTAGGGCATTCGGTGATGCTAGCATTTGCGAGCTTGCATGCGAAGGCATTTGTAGGAGGAAGCGACTTGCGCTCCCATACTCTTCACGGCGGCGTTGGGCTGTTGTGCACACTGCTCTATGATGTACGAGGCACGCCGGGTCGATGTTCTTGACTCCGTCACCGAGTTGCGATAGTCCTTGCTCGGCGCCGCCGCCACGGCCGTCACGAAGGGCGACCTGCGTCGTCATATCGGAACTCCGCCTCGCACTTCTCGCCGATCGTCTCGCCCCGCCACCGCCATCATCCCCACCACCGCCAAGGAGGACGGTACCGCCAACTTAGCGCTCGTTTTCTTAGCCATTTTTTTTTTTGTGGTGAAAGTGTATGATGAGAGAGAGAGACCGATGGGAGAAGCGGTGGAGCGTGAGGAGAGGAGGAGGAGAACAAAACTTAAATGCCTAGCTTTTTAATTGTTGAAACTTAAGGATGTAATTTTTATTTTTATTTTAATTTATGCACATAGACTACGCTTTTTTTTAAAAAACACGCACATAGACTACGCTTTTTAAGCGTAGTTAATAGTTCATATAGACTACGCATTTAACTATAGCGTAGTCTATATTTCAAAAAAATTCGCACATAGACTACGCTTTTGATAAAAAAGCGTAGTCTATACCTATAGACTACGATTTTTACGAAAAAGCATGGTCTATAAGGTGTAGAGAAAAGTGATATTTGTAGTAGTGGAACTTACTACGACCATTTTGAGATGAGTCGATTTTGAACGTTTTAAGACGTTTTGAACGTCAACGTCTAGAGAGTCTTGAAAAATGAGTTTAATGCTCAGAAAATTATAATAATTAATTTCCTATGATTATTTTATATAATTGGAGTATTATTAAGCATTAAAATCAATTTTTGAGCTATTAAAACTCGATTATTTTGAATTGTGTAATTCTAAAACCCTAATTTAGTAAACTAGGGTTTTTCACATAAAATGATACCATATTTTTATCCTATGCTATTATTTATTATCTAAATCATATATTATGATATATGTGAGTATATTTAGATCGAAATTGACATGAGTATCAATAATAGGTGTGATTTATATTTTTATTCCTATTTTCTCAATTATTATCGGTAATTTTGAATTTTTCCCTATATGTTGATTTAATTATTTTAATGGTTTGTATTATATATCTATGACCTATACTATGATTTATATATTGTATTAGGATAAAATAAAAAATTAAAATCCCACCCTTAAACACACACACATGCGCCGGCCACCCTTCCCCCATAAGCATGGGATGCACCTTTTTTTTTACCAACCCATGAAGAGCCTTTTCCTAGCTAATGATCACCTCCTACTAAACAAGTTGGCTGCAGATTTTACTCATTTTTGGAGGCAAAAATCGAGAGAGAGAGAGAGAGAGAGAGATAATAGGGGGACTATTCCCCTTCAACACCCTACACTCATTAACACCATTTCATTTTGTTTGAACTACAAAATACACTCTCCCTCTCCCATTTTCCTCTGAAAAACCGAGAGCACCCCCTCATTTCGAAATTTTGTTCTCATTTTCTTCTTCCTTCATCCACAAAAACTTGATACCTAATATTGTTCTTGGATTACATACCATTTCAAAGGTAAAACAAGAGACCAAGCTTGGATTTTATCCCTCATTGGTTTGAAATAATCGAACATGTATATATATGTGTATGCGTGTGTTTCGAATGCTCCATATATATTTTTGTATGTTTTAATGTTCTTATGAATGATCTATGGATGTATATTGTTCTTGATGATTTTTATTTCAAAATATGTGAATATATGTTTAGAATGATCATGTGATGTTGTATATTAAATTTTTGAATGGATCTAGCATATACATGGAATTTTCGAACCCTAGTTTGCCTAAAATAAATTTTCGAAAAATATTAGATATGATATAATGATGACCGAATGCATTAAAAATGTTTTAGGGATTGATTAATGTTCTATGATGTGTTTAGAGTTCATAGGATTTTATTTAAAAAAATTTGGAAAAACCCTAGCTTAATTTTTAAAAATGCCGAGAGCTATTTGTTTGTACCTTGGTGTATAAATTTCTATTTCAAGCATACAATGACATATTAATGCAATATGACCTTGGTTATATGTTCTATGATTTATTTAGAATTTTTGAAAATCAAATGCTTGATTTTATAAAAAGGGCCGAGAGCAATATGACTTTATATGTTGGTGTATGATTTTTATTTTGATCATGCAATGGTATATTAATGCTTTAGTATATTGAATATGTGTTATATGATTGTGTTGGATTTTTTTTTGGAAATCATTTACCAATAAAAATCAAATAAACCGAGAGCACTATCTTTCCTTAGGTGATGATTTAATTGGTTTTGATTAATGTTTTGATGTATTATTGTTATCTTGTAGTATATAAGCATAGTGTATAATTGTTAGAATTTTTGGAAATCAAATACCAAATTTTATCAAAAAAGTCGCGAGCTTTGAAGCTCTTTAAGGTGATGATTTAATTGGTTTTGATTAATGTTATTATGTTATATTGTTATACTATAGTATATAATCATAGTGTATAATTGTTGGAATTTTTGAAAACCAAAAACCATAATTATCAAAAAAACCGAGAGCTTGTAGCTCCATATGGTGATGATTTCAAATGGTTTTTGTTGATGTTATGATGATACAATGTTATACTATAATGTTTAATCATGTTATAATTTATTTGGAATTTTTGAGATTTGTTTAATAATTATTTGGTAATTAATTGATAATTACCGATTGCCTACTTAGTTTAATCTTTGGTGAATGAATGGTTATGTTGGACTATAGGTTATAATTGTGATATATATTGATGTTGGGACATTATACTAAGTGTATATCAATTTTGGGAATTTTTGGACAATTATTCCCTAATTTTCGAAATTACCGTGAGATATATATGTATATATATTAATAAATGCCAAACAATATCATATGGATGATATTAATTCTTATTCTGGACCATAGTGTATAATAATACACTATATTAATTTAGAAAAAATTTGAAAATCATTTGGTAATTTTTAAATAATTACCGAGAATTTTCAAAATATTATAAGGGTTTTAAATCCTTTTTAATTCAGTTTAATAATAAATTATATGTCTAATAATTATTTTAGATGTAATAACCCGCAGTTTTAAAAGCTTAATTACGGTCTTTAAAACCCGTAAAATAAAATTTTGCCGTGAAATCAAATCACATATGAAATCGAGTATGATTTCAATTGTTTACAAAGGAATAATTTCCTGTTATACACTCACTCAAGTTAGTGAATGAAAGAAATCGAAAGTTTTAACTTTTATCGTGATACATTTTAACGTCGAATGCATATCATTGTTGAAATGTCACGATATTTCTTAAGCAATCAAGCTTGGAATTATATTCCATTATTAATGGAATATTTTTATAATGAGATTACAGTATTTACGACCATTTTAAAGATGAGTCGATCGTAACGTTTGAGGCGTTTTCAAGCGTCAGCGGTTGAAGGTAAGACGAGCGATGGTTTTAATGATCAAGAAACTTTAGGAAATTATTTCTTATGATATTTTATGATATTACAGTACTAATAAGCATTTAATTAATGCTTGAACATTAGAATTAGAAAACTATCAAAACTAGTTTGAAAACCTAATTCTACGAAATTAGGGTTTCCTTCAAAATAAATGTCCTTTTAATTATCCTATGCTATAATTATCATTTAAATCATATACCATGGTGAACATACTTATGAATGATGTGAAATAAAATTTTAACCTGTTTAACTAAATGGCGATGGCCATTTATCTTTAATACAAGTTGAATTATTTTCTTCTCTTATGCTATTTAATTAACCTATGATATTAAATATCATCTAAATCATATATTATGATTTATATATCTATGATTAGAATGAAATAAGAATTTTAACCTAAGGTAGGCCTAATGGCCGAGAGCTATTTCCTTTTGTACAATGTTGAATTAATTCATCTTCTCCACTCTTGCATGTATATATAGGTATATATTTAGATTTTATAACCACAAATCTCCCACTAATAATACATTTTAGCTATTTCCAAGATAGTGTGTAAGACACTAATGATTGGGAACCCATTAGTGAATAAACTAGTATTAAAATGTGAAGGGTCTTGTGTTGCATTGGGAGAGAGAGGGCCGAGAGTGTGAGGTATAGGGGGGGATTTTTTTTCAGATTTTCACTCATTCCCTCACTCACTCAAACACTTAAACACTCTACTCTCTCATCCTCTCTCAACCTCTCCAATTTCTCTCTCTTAAGCTTCATCTTCTCCCTTATTTTCTGCAAGTAGCCGTGAGCTCCCTCTTCTTCTCCAAGCTTCATTTCTTCTTCTCTTCCTCCATACCACACATCAAAACCTTGTACTTGGTTCCATCCTTATATATATCACAAGGTAGGAGTCGAATAGAAGCTTTGTTGTTCATGAAACTTTCAAAAAATTTCGAAAAGGTGTCTAGATCATTGCATGTGTGTTAGATAATCTTTGTTGGTGATATCTTGTTAATGCATGTGTATTTGGTAATGAGAAGTATGTAGATATGTGTTCTTGTTCTTAGAAATGAATTGCATGTGGGCTTTGACTTCAAGAAATTTCGAAACTATGGTAGTGTATTGTTCTAAGGATATGTAGCATGATAAATCAAGGTTGAAACATGTTTTAAAATTTTCGAAACATATTTGAAATAAGTTTTTGATGATCGAGGCATGAAGAAATGATTTGGAGCATGATTTATAAATTTATGATGTTATATGTATCCATAGTGTTTATCTTGAAATTTTAGAAAAATCCATGCCCAATGTCTTCTTGAAACCGAGAGCATAAGAATTTTAAATAAGGGTATGATTTTATTTTTATACATGCAATGGGATATTATTGATTTATGATGTATGGAGAATGTATATAAATTGTTTGGAAATTTTTAGAGCACTCTAGCTATAATTTATATATATGACCGAAAAATATATATGTATAATCCTTTGATGATTGATTTTTATTTAAGACATGCAATTACATATAGTGAATCTATGATGTTATGTGAGTACATAGCCCTTTTATTTGAAATTTTAGAAAATTCCTACCCCTAATTTTCAAAATGACCGAGGGCCATATATATGTATATATATGTGTATGATTTTATTCTATAGCATGCAATGATGTTTAATTACTCTAGAGCATGAACTTTATACCCTATGATTTAATTGGGAATTTTTAGAA
The DNA here is from genome assembly GCA_036937905.1 of Salvia rosmarinus. NCBI lineage: Eukaryota > Viridiplantae > Streptophyta > Magnoliopsida > Lamiales > Lamiaceae > Salvia > Salvia rosmarinus. Next base: position 38,996,299 of record CM072822.1, on the reverse strand, counting down.
ATGTCTACCTATTTTTATTGAAGAAACCGAGAGCATGTATATATGTAGATTAATGTGTGATTTTTATTTAATACATGCAATGCTAAATTATTAGCTTAGAATATGTTTTATGCATTTGATGTTATTATTGGAAAATTTTATACCACTTTCTTGAAAAAGGCCGAGACATATGTATATATATGTTGATGTATAATTTTTATTTGTAACATGCAATGATGTTTTATTGATCTAGGATATGTTTTATGCATCCTATGTTTTTGTTAGAATTTTTAAAAAATCAATTACAATTTTTGTTCAAATAAACCGAAAGCTTTGAGCTAAATTTGGTGATGAATAAAATTGTTCTTGATGTATTTTATGGTGTTACATTGTTACACTATAGTTTATGTGCATATTGTGATTTTTGGAAAATTTTATAAAATTATTTGTTAAAGTTTATGAAAATACCGAGAGCTATGAGGTCAATTACATGATATAACATTGTTATATAGTGGATTATGTGATATAAATATGTTATAGAATAATGTTTGGACCTTGTGTTAATTTATTGGAATTTTAGAAAAATTATTGGACATTTATTTTTAAAAAAATGCCGAAGCCTTGTAAAATAATAAAGTGATGATTGAACAATGTTTAGTTGATTTTATGACATATTAATGACCATAGTGTATATTAATACACTATATAATATTAGAAAAAAATTTGGACTTTGTTTGGTAATTTTCATAATTACCGAGAAATTCTAAAGAATTTCTAAGGATTTTTAAATCCTTTTTAATCAATTTTATTAATAAATTATATGTCTAAAATTATTGTAGACATATTTAGAAATTTTGGACAAATTTCGAAAATAGTTGGTTGGAAAAACTCAAAATAGCCGTGAGCTATTTTAAAAATAGAAATAAGGATTTTAAATCCTTAAATTCATTATTATAATGAATTATATGTTTAAAAATTATTTTAAACATATTAAAACAGTTTATAAAAGAAATCAATTAGAAATTGATTTTCAAAAAAAAAATTTAATATTAAAGTAAGACTTAGTAATTAAAATTACTAAGAAAAGTCAAAATTGTTTACTTTTGAAATCAACGTCTTAAATCGTTCGATAAATCGCTAATATCGTAAGACGCATCATTTGCTAATGATATCACGTTGATATGGAAGGATTTCATATTTAAAGTCGTGAAATCGAAAAGCGTGAGAAAGCGTTGGACCATTTACCAAGAGGGTAAATTGGTCATTTTCAACACATATCTCGTTTCTATCGAAGAACGAGAAATGTTAAGTTGATCACGCGTTTGAGAAGCGAATTAAATTCATTAAGGAATTGATTCGCGTCGATATGAAATATCAATTTCATTATAGACTTTGTAAGTCTCGAATTACGTAAACGACGTACTAAAGCATCCTTTTATATAAAGGTGTGAATGACGACGCACCAATTGGGCGTTGACGAGTAAGGAAAACGTTAAAGGCGATCAATATTTTCGGTGGGCTTTATTACTAAAATAGAACAACTTTCTTTGCTCTTTTCAACCGTCTTTGTTTACAGTACTTCTCAACTAATGCTAAAATTCTTTAAATGATTACCTGCCAAAATGTTTACGTTTTGTGTATCGTATCCTATCCATGAATGTTGTGATGTTGATGGGTTATTCCCATCTTATGAATGTAAATCGATATCGGATCCTATGCCTAAGACTTATACAGCTAGAATTAACGTGTACTTGATGGTGACCGTGTCTTTGTAAGGACAATTCACGGCGGTCACGGGTCGTAGAAGAGGCCTCCTTCACGACTTTCGACTATGATAACATGATGGAATGATAATGAAGGATATGGATCACGTACCAAGAAAATGCTTGCCAAGCAACTTTTATAAACTCGTGAAAATATTTTAGTAAGCCTGAGCATTTTCAAATAAAACCTTTGTGTCTTACCACTATATTAGCGAGTAATTCACTAGAAATAAAATGTTTTCGGCCTGAGTCCTTTGGGTACAAATTTTGTACTTAGCCCCGCATGTTTGTTTTAAATGTGCGAGGTTGAGCTCGATTCTTGATGATGGAGGAGTGTTGAGAAAGCCGTATGTCCTTGATGTTCGTTAGGTGGATATATACATATTCACACACTTTCATTGCAACTCGAACTGTTTTACCTTTATGTTGAATGTTAAGATGATATGAACTATGAAGTCCTTCGGATCGTCATATCCTTTGGATCCGTTGACTTAAACCTTTTATCCGAAATGTTATATGTGTATGTTAATCTCAAGTTCGTTATACCCAGGTGATAAGCCTTATGGTGATAGTTTTCCACACCCGTGAATACTATTCCTAATATTAGTCCGCTCACTCCGGGTCATCCTGAGTGGGGTCGTGACAGAGTGGTATCAGAGCAGTTGCTCTTTGAAACTCTAATTCCTTCTAAAACTAAGTCTAGATTGAGTCACTAGACTTCTAGAAAATCTACTGGCTATTCTCAACACTCCATCACATCGAGCTCAACGGGGAAAAGGTAACTAGTTTCTTTTGAGCTTATGAAGTGAAAATTTTATATGATGATCAAATTTGAAAAGATTTTTTAAGAAAAAGGAAAAGTAAAGTTGTAATGTGATGATGATTGAAATGAAGAGTTATGAATGAAGATTTTCAAAAATTCTAAATTTTGAAATTAAATAGCAATGATATGAAGTGGTTAAGTTGAAAAGTATGTTTGAAACGAATCATGATGATTAATGACGAATGTATGAAAACAAGATGATATGTATGATGAGCAGTATGATGTTGTTTGGATGTTATGTTTATGAATTATGAAATCTATGTTGATAACAAAGTATGCTATTCTCTTGAGAAGAACGTAAACGATATAGGAAGTATGTTCCCATAATGAAAGAAAAAAAAAGAATGATAGGAAGTATGAATGTGTTTTTAATTTCGGGTTTTGAACGGCGAGAGTGGAACATAAAGATGATCGAGAACGACGTTGACTATGAAGAATGAAGAAGGTGAATGTTGTATCACAGTTGAAGCAAGCGATCATAATCATAATTTCAACTTGCGTGACCATTGATCGGGATTTCAGAACGACAACCATCAATTTGAAGACATGGACGTAATAGTATACTAAGTCGGCAGCAGCCATAGCGTGTATGACGTCGTCATTAACACCTTCTCGAAACGTTGCTATAATCGCGAAAATTTTCTGCACTGCGCAGTAAATTTGTTTTTAATCGTACTCCTTCGATAGGACTCCGTTTTACGCATGGTTTTCGCCTGCGTATTCCTAACATTCTGAACTTCATTTGTTATGAAGGACAGAATCTCTTTTTCCATCTCCCAAATACAGTAGAGTCTGGGTAAAGTTCAGCTCGAGTTTTAGATAGAACAAAGAAACCTATAATATCTCGTGTAGCTTAACATAGCCATAGGAGTTTTGTTTACTAGGTGGGTTAAAATGTTTGGTTATAGGTTGAATAGTTTATCCTAGTTGATTAATCAAGTACTAAGCTACCCTATCCGCTATCGGATATTAGTAGTGTCTAACGGTTAGTTTTTGATCGTGACAGATTGAGGAAATGCGTTACATTGCGAGGAGGAGGATAGGACCTGATCCGACTCCTGAGGAGACTATCCGTATTTACCGGGAAAGCTGGATGTGTGCCGGCGAGGACTTAGGAGAGTTTCTAATGTATTATTTTAGATTGTGGAGGAATGCGAGAGTATATGGTGTGACGGACTACGATGGCATTAAGCGTCTTCTTACTATACTTCCATATGATTGGGAATATTATGCTCGTGAAGTTTCTGGGGATTACATTTACCGTGCGACTGGAGGATATGACTTGATAGGCGATCTACCTAGGTTCATCAGCCACCTGACGTATGTATATAACATCTATGGCGCAGCACCGAGAGGACCTTATCTCCCTCCACGGGAATATACATGGCGTGATGAGTCACCGAGTGGTCAGACACCGAGGTTCCACGGATAGTTGACCCAGTGGTACCACTATATCGGATTGACGAGGGCAGACATGTTCAGACGGACGGAGCAGCCAGACCTAGAGCTTTGGGAGCCCCTGTTTTCCCACCTTTGATATTCGGACATCCGGTGCGTTCACCACTCCCGCCTCTACCACCGATGGCAGCACCCTTACCGCCAGCCAAGAGTTTCCGTCAGACAGCCACGGATTAGTGTGACAGGTACTCTTGATGGGTATAATCCCATCCATGACAGCTACAGTCCGATTCGTGTGGATTATGGTCCCTGCGGGACATTCCGATGGTGGAGAGTAATGGGCGGGACCTCAGAGTATATGGCGGGTGATGACTCGGGACGAGGAGGAAGAGGATCTGAGGAAGATGAGGAAGATTCGAGGAGTTGATGTAGATATTGATGTTGATGTAAAATTTGAAGGATTTTGTTATCTATTTTTATGTATGTTTTATTTATGCTTTTGAAAAACTTGAACAGTTGGGGAACTGAATTTTTGTAAGGCTATAAAGCCATTGTGCATGACTTTAATTTTTTGTAAAGCCTTAAGGCCGATATGTGTATGGCCCTTTTCTTTTGAAATGTTTTGGAAGCAAGCATGTGAGTAATCCTTGATGTGAGGACTTTTGTTTGCAAAGTACATTATCTATGGTGCTTTTGCAATTATATGTATATATGACCCAAGAGGGCTTTTGCAACAAATTTATGTATGACAAGAATGAAATGTTCTATTTAAGTTATTGTTCCAAAAAAAGGCAAAAATGAAATTTGTACATATTGAAGTTATAAAATGATACATGATGCTAATGATATATTTTACACAAGAATGCCTCCTAGACAAGACCACGAGCGAGTAAGAGGCGGAGGCGAGACCTAGGAGGCACGGGTAGAACTCCCGAACAAGAGGAACAGTGTACCTCAACCACCTCCACCTCAACCCGACCGCAGGGATAGAGGAATTGTTTTAAGACAAAACCCTCCTACTTCCAATGGGAAGGTAGTCCGGAAGATCTTGAGCAGGTGGATGAGAACTATCGAGAGAATTTTCACATTTCTAAGGTGCACAACACCGAGAGACTATCATGTGTAGCCTTCCAGGTTAAATGGGCTCTTGATTTACGGTGGGAGGCCGAAGAAAACTTTCACAGCAGAGCAGATGGAAGAATTGACATGGGAAGATTTTAAAAGGGAAGTGTATGATAAGTATGTACCGAAAAGTTACAAGAAGAAGAAGGAACATGAATTTTTCTTGTTAAAACAGGAAAAGATGTCGGTAACCGATTACGATCGCACTTTTTGCGAAATGTCTAGATATGCACTGGATCAAGTGGACACGGATTTAAAGATGGCGGAAAAATTTAGATCAGGGTTAAGGCCAGAAATAAGGATGTCTCTCGCTGGTCTTGGAGACATGACTTATACTGAGGCTTTTACACGAGCTTTAGACATTGAGGCAGCAATGCCGGATGATAAGTCGGCATTTCTTCCGTCTGAAAATACCATGGACGGAGGAAGAAAATGGGATACTAGTTTTAGTAACCAAATTTTGAAAACAAAATAGCAAACATGGAGGAACATGGTCGATGCAAAATACCATGGACGAGAGGAAAGAGAAATGGGATACTAGTTTTAGTAACGGAGGGAAATTTTGAAAACAAAATAGCAAACAACAAAGGGCAAGGAACTCTGAAGTCGAGGCGAGGATGGAGGAAGCCACTTTTATTCCTCCAACAAGGGGACCACAAGAGAGCGTGAAGGGCTCTTCCGCCCAAAATGCCGAAAGATGCACACGGAATGTGCATGGCGGGCGGTGAAAATTGTTTTAGGTGTGGTATGAAAGGACATTACGAAATTTTTGTCCGGGATACGTTCGGAAAGCAGTCGTGAGGTCGAACCAACCCGTAATGTCCAACCGTTAAGGCTATCCAATTTCAAATTTAACCTCAATAAAAAGAACTACAAAAGAAGAACAATGGCAACAACCTCCACAACAAGCTGCGAACCACAACAACAAATACAACAACGAACAAGGGCAACCACGGCCAACCTCACAACAACTGCGGCAAACAACAACAAATACTGACAACAGAAGACAACAACCATTACGGCAACGTCGGTGACAGCGGAGGCCTGTGCAACAACAGACCCGGCAAAGGCAAGCACCACGCCACCGCCGCGGACTACCTCAAGCTAGGGCATATGCTTTGCACCGCAAATGTAATCGAATAGACCCGGGAAACTGGCGTATGTAGAATTCTTCTCAACATGCTGTTATAGTATTGTTCGACACGGGTGCTTCGCACTCTTTCATAGCAAAATCATGCGTAGATCTGTTGGGACTTAGTCTATAAAAGCAAATCAGGATATGAGAATCTCTTCACCTATAGGAGGGATTATGACTGTTACACATTTTTGCTCGAACCTAGAGTTGAACTTAGGATCACTGAGGGTTTTAGCAAATAATTTAAACATAATGTCCATGGGTGACGTAGATATAATCCTGGGAATGGACTGGTTAGCTGCAAACCACTCCACGATTCTTTGCAAGGAAAGGAAAATATCATTTCATTTTCCTGGGCAAGAAGCAACGCATTTCCATGGAATCAGCATGGAAAAGAGAGTACCAATTGAGTCCGCATTGAAGGCGAGGAAGATGATGAATAAGAAAGGATACCATGCTTTTCTCGTTTATTTGAACGGAGAAGAAAAGCTGGAACTAAAGATAGAAGACATAGAAATTGTTAGAGAATTTCCAGATGTATTTCCTAAGGATCTACCAGGATTACCTCCTGATAGACAATTGGAATTTACCATTGACTTGGAACCAGAATCGGCTCCAGTGTCAAAGGCACCCTACAGAATGGCCCCAAAGGAATTGGAAGAACTGAAAATCAAAATTCAAGAATTGTTGGACCTAGGTTTCATCGGACCTAGTGTTTCGCCTGGGGCGCTTTGTATTATTCGTCGAGAAGAAGGATGGATCTTTAAGGATGTGTATAGACTATCGAGAGTCGAACAAGATGACGCTCAAGAACAAATATCCTTTACCAAGAATCGACGATTTGTTCGATCAATTGAGAGGAGCAGGCATATTTTCAAAATCGATCTTAAGTCGATACCATCAACTCAAGTGCGACACGAAGACATAGCTAAAACGCATTCGAACAAGATATGGCCATTATGAATTTGTAGTTATGCCATTCGGATTAACTAATGCACCACCGTGTTTATGGACCTCATGAATCGAGTGTTTCATCCGTGCTTAGACAGGTTTGTTTTGGTTTCATAGATGACATTCTCATCTATTAGAAAATGAGGAAGACCATAAGGAACATCTAAGAATGGTGTTACAAACTTTGAGGAATGAAAGATTGTTCGCTAAGTTCAACAAATGCGAATTTTGGTGAAGGAAGTAATGTTCCTAGGACACATCGTGTCTGCGATGGAATCAAAGTGGATCCGACCAAAGTGGGCGGTCAAGAATGGAAATCACCGCGAACTCGAAATGAGATCAGGAGTTTTCTAGGATTGGCTGGTTATTATAGGAGATTCATTGAGGGATTCTCCAAAATAGCAAGACCAATGACCCAACTACTTCGAAAAGGAGTTAAGTACACTTGGGCTGAGGAATGCGAAGCGAGTTTTCAGGAACTCAAAGAAAAGTTAACAAGTGCACCGGTGTTAGCAGTCCCGGAATCAGATAAAGAATATGTGGTTTATCTTGGCGCTCAAAGAACGGACTAGGATGCGTTTTGATGCAAGAGGAAAAGTAATAACATACAGCGTCACGGCAACTTAGACCACATGAGCTAAACTACCCAACACATGATTTAGAGTTAGCAAGCGGTGGTTCATGCACCGAAAATATGAAGACACCATCTCTACGGAGTGAGATCACGAAATCTATCTGAGATCATAAGGTTTGAAATATTTTTCGAAAGGAGAGATCTAAACATGAGGCAAAGAAGATGGCTCGAACTAGTGAAAGATTACGACCGTGGTATTAACTATCACCCGTAAAGCGAATGTATTAGGCGGCGCCTTGAGTCGTAAAAATCAAACTCATTTGGGATGTCTCGACTCAAGAAGATAAACTCGTTAAAGAGTTACGCAAATTAAGAATCGAATTGGTTAAACAGGCGAGAGGCGATCGAAATTGTATTGCTACACTCACCATGACACCGATTTAAGAAAAGGATCATTGAGAGACAAAGGATGGAGGAAAAGTTGGAAAAGATAAGAGGAAGAGTGAGAATCGGCGAATGGAAAATTTCCGAAGCATCGATAATGCTTTGATGTTCGAAGGAAGAATATGTGTTCTGATGATGCTTTGAGATTCGAACGACAAATGAGTGAAGCTCATGATACACCTTATACCGCCCACCCGTGCGATGCGAAGATGTACAAGACCTAAAAGAAAAGTTACGGTGGGAAGGCATGAAGCGAGACATAGCTTCTTTCAGAGAACATTGCCTTGTTTGCCAACAAGTAAAAGCTTTACACCAACGTCCCTACGGAAGTTACAACCGTTGGGTATACAGAATGGAAATGGGATGAAATAACGATGGATTTTATTACAGATTTACCTGTGTCTAGGAAAGGAAACACTACCATATGGGTAATAGTGGATAGACTCACCAAGTCGCTCACTTTTACCAATTCAAAATACATATGGAGTGATAAACTAGCCCAAATATATGTAAAGGAAGTTATCTGACTACATGGAGTACCAAAATCCATTACATCGAGATAGAGACTCCAAGTTCACATCGAAATTTTGGATGAGCCTACAAAAGAATTGGGAACAAAGTTAAACTTGATCTGACATTTCACCCACAAACGATGGGCGGTCGAGAAAGGACAATCAAACTCTAGAAGATATCTTTGAGAACCGTAATCTTGGATCGAGGCGCAAAATGGGAAGACATTTACCTCTTATTGAGTTTGCCTATAATAATAGTTATCAGCGACGATTGATATGGCCCCATATGAAGCTTTGTATGGCAAAAGTGTAGATCACCACTTTCTTTGGGATGAGATTGGTGAAAGGAAAATAATAGGGCGAGCGGTGAATGAAATGATTGAAATCGTCCAGACAGTTAAGCAAAGAATCGAGGAAGCTCAAGATGAGCGAAATCCTACTGACCGATACGCGTAGATCGGAGTGCAGTTTGAAATTGGAGATAAAGTATTTCTCAAAGTCTCTCCATCGAAAGGGATCACAAGATTTGGTGTGAAAGAAAAACTAAGACCCCGTTTCATAGGACTATATGAGATCCTAGAGAGAATAGGCTCAGTAGCCTATAAGTTGGCTCTTCCGCCCAACTTGGGAAATGTGCATAATGTTTTTCACGTATCTCAATTAAGGAAATATGTATACGATCCAAAACACGTGATCCGTCAAGACGACGTAATTCTCAACTCAGACATGAGTTATGAAGAGGAGCCTGTCGCAATAATAGACCATAAAGTTCAACAATTGAGAAATAAATCAATTTCGCTGGTCAAAGTGCTGTGGAATCACCACGGACAAGAAGAAGCTACGTGGGAGCTAGAAGATACGATGAAGGAGCGATACCCCAAATTATTCTTTTAAAGGTATACAAATTTGGACGAAATTTCTTTTAAGGGGTAGGATGTAATAACCCATGATTTTAAAAGCTTAATTACGGTCTTTAAAACCCGTAAAATAAAATTTTGCCGTGAAATCAAATCACATATGAAATCGAGTATGATTTCAATTGTTTACAAAGGAATAATTTCTGTTATACACTCACTCAAGTTAGTGAATGAAAGAAATCGAATGTTTTAACTTTTATCGGTGATGCATTTTAACGTCGAATGCGATATCGAATGTTGAAATGTCACGATATTTCTTAAACAACCAAGCTTGGAATTATATTCCATTATTAATGGAATATTTTTATAATGAGATTACAGTATTTACGACCATTTTAAAGATGAGTCGATGCGTAACGTTTTGAGGCGTTTTCAAGCGTCAACGGTTAGAAGGTAAGACGAACGATGGTTTTAATGATCAAGAAACTTTAGGAAATTATTTCTTATGATATTTTTATGATATTACAGTACTAATAAGCATTTAATTAATGCTTGAACATTAGAATTAGAAAAAGTATCAAAACTAGTTTCGAAAACCCTAATTCTTCGAAATTAGGGTTTCCTTCGAAAATAAATGTCCTTTTTAATTATCCTATGCTATAATTATCATTTAAATCATATACCATGGTGAACATACTTATGAATGATGTGAAATAAAATTTTTAACCCAAGGTTTAACCAAATGGCCGATGGCCATTTATCTTTTGTACAAGTTGAATTATTTTCTTCTCTTATGCTATTTAATTAACCTATGATATTAAATATCATCTAAATCATATATTATGATTTATATATCTATGATTAGCATGAAATAAGAATTTTAACCTAAGGTATGGCCTAATGGCCGAGAGCTATTTCCTTTTGTACAATGTTGAATTAATTCATCTTCTCACTCTTGCATGTATATATAGGTATATATTCAGATTTTATAACCACAAATCTCCCACTAATAATACATTTTAGCTATTTCCAAGATAGTTTGTAAGACACTAATGATTGGGAACCCATTAGTGAATAAACTAGTATTAAAATGTGAAGGGTCTTGTGTTGCATTGGGAGAGAGGCCGAGAGTATGAGGTATAGGGGATTTTTTTCAGATTTTCACTCATTCCTCACTCACTCAAATACTAAAACACTCTACTCTCATCCTCTCTCAACCTCTCCAATTTCTCTCTTAAGCTTCATCTTCCCTTATTTTCTGCAAGTAGCAGTGAGCTCCTCTTCTTCTCCAAGCTTCATTTCTTCTTCTCTTCCTCCATACCACATCAAAACCTTGTACTTGGTTCCATCCTTATATATATCACAAGGTAGGAGTCGAATAGAAGCTTGGTTGTTCATGAAACTTTCAAAAATTTCGAAAAGGTGTCAGATCATTGCATGTGTTAGATAATCTTTGTTGGTGATATCTTGTTAATGCATGTGTATTTGGTAATGAGAAGTATGTAGATATGTGTTCTTGTTCTTAGAAATGAATTGCATGTGGGCTTTGACTTGAAGAAATTTCAAACTATGGTAGTGTATTGTTCAAGGATATGTAGCATGATAAATCAAGGTTGAAACATGTTTTAAAATTTTGAAACATATTTGAAATAAATTGTTGATGATCGAGGCATGAAGAAATGATTTGGAGCATGATTTATAAATTTATGATGTCATATGTATCCATAGTGTTTATCTTGAAATTTTAGAAAAATCCATGCCCAATGTCTTCTTGAAACCGAGAGCATAAGAATTTTAAATAAGGGTATGATTTTATTTTTATACATGCAATGGGATATTATTGATTTATGATGTATGGAGAATGTATATAAATTGTTTGGAAATTTTTAGAGCACTCTAGCTATAATTTATATATATGACCGAAAAATATATATGTATAATCCTTTGATGATTGATTTTTATTTAAGACATGCAATTACATATAGTGAATCTATGATGTTATGTGAGTACATAGCCCTTTTATTTGAAATTTTAGAAAATTCCTACCCCTAATTTTCAAAATGACCGAGGGCCATATATATGTATATATATGTGTATGATTTTATTCTATAGCATGCAATAATGTTTAATTACTCTAGAGCATGAACTTTATACCCTATGATTTAATTGGGAATTTTTAGAAATGTCTACCTATTTTTATTGAATAAACCGAGAGCATGTATATATGTAGATTAATGTGTGATTTTTATTTAATACATGCAATGCTAAATTATTAGCTTAGAATATGTTTTATGCATTTGATGTTATTATTGGAAAATTTTGGAAAATTTTATACCACTTTCTTGAAAAAGGCCGAGACATATGTATATATATGTTGATGTATAATTTTGATTTGTAACATGCTATGATGTTTTATTGATCTAGGATATGTTTTATGCATCCTATGTTTTTGTTAGAATTTTTAAAAATCAATTACAATTTTTGTTCAAATAAACCGAAAGCTTTGAGCTAAATTTGGTGATGAATAAAATTGTTCTTGATGTATTTTATGGTGTTACATTGTTACACTATAGTTTATGTGCATATTGTGATTTTTGGAAAATTTTATAAAATTATTTGTTAAAGTTTATGAAAATACCGAGAGCTATGAGGTCAATTACATGATATAACATTGTTATATAGTGGATTATGTGATATAAATATGTTATAGAATAATGGTTGGACCTTGTGTTAATTTATTGGAATTTTAGAAAAATTATTGGACATTTATTTTTAAAAAAATGCCGAAGCCTTGTAAAATAATAAAGTGATGATTGAACAATGTTTAGTTGATTTTATGACATATTAATGACCATAGTTTATATTAATACACTATATAATATTAGAAAAAATTTTGGACTTTGTTTGGTAATTTTCATAATTACCGAGAAATTCTAAAGAATTTCTAAGGATTTTTAAATCCTTTTTAATCAATTTTATTAATAAATTATATGTCTAAAATTATTTTAGACATATTTAGAAATTTTGGACAAATTTCGAAAATAGTTGGTTGGAAAAACTCAAAATAGCCGTGAGCTATTTTAAAAATAGAAATAAGGATTTTAAATCCTTAAATTCATTATTTATAATGAATTATATGTTTAAAAATTATTTTTAAACATATTAAAACAGTTTATAAAAAGAAATCAATTAGAAATTGATTTTCAAAAAAAAAAATTTAATATTAAAGTAAGACTTAGTAATTAAAATTACTAAGAAAAGTCAAAATTATTGACTTTTGAAATCAACGTACGAAATACGTTCGATAAATACGCTAATATGCGTAAGACGCATCATTTGCTAATGATATCACGTTGATATGGAAGGATTTCATATTTAAAGTCGTGAAATCGAAAAACGTGAGAAAACGTTGGACCATTTACCAAGAGGGGTAAATTGGTCATTTTCAACACATATCTCGTTTCTATCGAAGAACGAGAAATGTTAAGTTGATCTGGCGTTTGAGAAGCAATTAAATTCATTAAGGAATTCAATTGGCGTCGATATGAAATATCTAATTTCATTATAGACTTTGTAAGTCTCGAATTACGTAAACGACGTACTAAAGAATCCTTTTTATATAAAGGTGTGAACGCTGACGCACCAGCTGGACGTTGACGAGTAAGGAAAACGTTAAAGATGATCAATATTTTCCAGGTGGGCTTTATTACTAAAATAGAATAACTTTGTCTTTCTTTTCACCGCCTTTGTTTACGTCTTTCAACTAATGCTAAAATTCTTTAAATGATTACATGCCAAAATGTTTACGTTTTGTGTATCGTATCCTATCCATGAATGTTGTGATGTTGATGGGTTATTCCCATCTTATGAATGTAAATCGATATCGGATCCTATGCCGGAAGACTTATACAGCTAGAATTAACGTGTACACCGATGGTGATTGTGTCTTTGTAAGGACATTCACGGCGGTCACGGGTCGTGAGGGGAGGCCTTCACGACTTTCGACTATGATAACATGATGGAATGATAATGAAGGATATGGATCACGTACACCAAGAAAAGGTAACTAGTTTCTTTTGAGCTTATGAAGTGAAAATTTTATATGATGATCAAATTTGAAAAGATTTTTGAAGGAAAAGGAAAAGGAAAGTTGTAATGTGATGATGATTGAAATGAAGAGTTATGAATGAAGATTTTCAAAAATTCTAAATTTTGAAATTAAATAGCAATGATATGAAGTGGTTAAGTTGAAAAGTATGTTTGAAACGAATCATGATGATTAATGACGAATGTATGAAAACAAGATTATATGTAAAGATATGTATGAACGAAGTATGATGTTGTTTGGATGTTATGTTTATGAATTATGAAATCTATGTTGATAACAAAGTATGCTATTCTCTTGAGAAGAACGTAAACGATATAGGAAGTATGTTCCCATAATGAAAGAAAACAAAAGAATGATAGGAAGTATGAATGTGTTTTTAATTTCGGGTTTTGAACGGCGAGAGTGGAACGTAAAGATGATCGAGAACGACGCTGACTATGAAGAATGAAGAAGGTGAATGTTGTATCACAGTTGAAGCAAGCGATCATAATCATAATTTCAACTTGCGTGACCATTGATCGGGATTTCAGAACGACAACCATCAATTTGAAGACATGGACGTAATAGTATACTAAGTCGGCAGCAGCCATAGCGTGTATGACGTCGTCATTAACACCTTCTCGAAACGTTGCTATAATCGCGAAGATTTTCTGCACTCGCAGTAAATTTGTTTTAATTGTACTCCTTGATAGGACTCCGTTTCGCATGGTTTTAGCCATGTATTCTAACATTCTGAACTTCATTTGTTATGAAGGACAGAATCTCTTTTTCCATCTCCCAAATACAGTAGAGTCTGGGTAAAGTTCAGCTCGAGTTTTAGATAGAACAAAGAAACCTATAATATCTCGTGTAGCTTAACATAGCCATAGGAGTTTTGTTTACTAGGTGGGTTAAAAATGTTTGGTTATAGGTTGAATAGTTTATCCTAGTTGATTAATCGAAGTACTAAGCTACCCTATCTGCTATCGGATATTAGTAGTGTCTAACGGTTAGTTTTTGATCGTGACAGATGGAGGAAATGCGTTACATTGCGAGGAGGAGGATAGGACCTGATCCGACTCCTGAGGAGACTATCCGTATTTACCGGGAAAGCTGGATGTGTGCCGGCGAGGACTTAGGAGAGTTTCCAATGTATTATTTTAGATTGTGGAGGAATGCGAGAGTATATGGTGTGACGGACTACGATGGCATTAAGCGTCTTCTTACTATACTTCCATGTGATTGGGAAGATTATGCTTGTGAAGTTTCTGGGGATTACATTTACCGTGCTTGATGGAGGATATGACTTGATAGGCGATCTACCCAGGTTCATCAGCCACCTGACGTATGTATATAGCATCTATGGCGCAGCACCGAGAGGACCTTATCTCCTCCACGGAATATACATGGCGTGATGAGTCACCGAGTGGTCAGCACACCGAGGTTCCACGGATAGTTGACCCAGTGGTACCACGATATCGGATTGACGAGGGCAGACTTGTTCAGGCGGACGGAGCAGCCAGACCTAGAGCTTTGGGAGCCCCTGTTTTCCCACCTTTGATATTCGGACATCCGGTGCGTTCACCACTCCCGCCTCTACCACCGATGGCAGCACCCTTACCGCCAGCCAAGAGTTTCCGTCAGACAGCACGGATTAGTGTGACAGGTACTCTTGATGGGTATAATCCCATCCATGACAGCTACAGTCCGATTCGTGTGGATTATGGTCCACTGCGGGACATTCCGATGGTGGAGAGTAATGGAGCGGGACCCTCTAGAGTATATGGCCAGGGTGATGACTCGGACGAGGAGGAAGAGGATCCTGAGGAAGATGAGGAAGATTCGAGGAGTTGATGTAGATATTGATGTTGATGTAAAATTTGAAGGATTTTGTTATCTATTTTTATGTATGTTTTATTTATGCTTTTGAAAAACTTGAACAGTTGGGGGAAACTGAATTTTTGTAAGGCTATAAAGCCATTGTGCATGACTTTAATTTTTGTAAAGCCTTAAGGCCGATATGTGTATGGCCCTTTTCTTTTGAAATGTTTTGGAAGCAAGCATGTGAGTAATCCTTGATGTGAGGACTTTTGTTTGCAAAGTACGTTATCTATGGTGCTTTTGCAATTATATGTATATATGACCCAAGAGGGCTTTTGCAACAAATTTATGTATGACAAGAATGAAATGTTCTATTTAAGTTATTGTTCCAAAAAAAGGCAAAAATGAAATTTGTACATATTCAAGTTATAAAAATGATACATGATGCTAATGATATATTTTACACAACAGAATGCCTCCTAGACAAGACCCTGAACGAGAAGTAAGAGGCAGAGGCAGACCTAGGAGACGGGGTAGAACTCCGGAACAAGAGGAACAGGCTGTACCTCAACCACCTCCACCTCAACCTGACCGCAGGATAGAGGAATTGTTTTTAAGACAAAACCCTCCTACTTTCAATGGGAAAGGTAGTCCGGAAGATCTTTGAGCGAGGATGAGAACTATCGAGAGAATTTTCACATTTCTAAGGTGCACAACACCGAGAGACTATCATGTGTAGCCTTCCGTTAAATGGGCTCTTGATTTACGGTGGGAGGCGGAAGAAAACTTTCACAGCAGGCGAGATGGAAGAATTGACATGGGAAGATTTTAAAAGGAAAGTGTATGATAAGTATGTACCAAAAGTTACAAGAAGAAGAAGGAACATGAATTTTTCTTGTTAAAACAGAAAAGATGTCGGTAATCGATTACGATCGCACTTTTGCGAAATGTCTAGATATGCATTTGGATCAAGTGGACACGGATTTAAAGATGGCGGAAAATTTAGATCGTGGTTAAGGCTGAAATAAGGATGTCTCTCGCTGGTCTTGGAGACATGACTTATACTGAGGCTCTTACACGAGCTTTAGACATTGAGGCAGCAATGCCAGATGATAAGTCGGCATCAGCTCCGATGCAAAATACCATGGACAGAGGAAAGAGATAATGGGATACTAGTTTTAGTAACAGCAGCAGGGGAAATTTTGAAAACAAAAATAGCAAACAACAGTGGCAAGGGAACTCAGCAAGTCAAGGGTAAGGATGGAGGAAGCCAGCCTTTATTCCTCCAACAAGGGGACCACAAGAGCAGCGAAGGGCTCTTCCGTGCCCAAAATGCCGAAAGATGCACACGGGAATGTGCATGGCGGGCAGTGGAAACTGTTTTAGGTGTGGTATGAAAGGACATTACGCAAATTTTTGTCCGGGATACGCTCGGAAGCGATCGTGGCCGAACCAACCCGTAATGTCCGACCTTATGGCTATCCAATTTCAGCCCCAACCTCAACAAAGAACTACAACAAGCAACAATGGCAACAACCTCCACAACAACTGCAAAGAACCACAACAACAAATACAACAACGGTGGGCAACCACCCCAAAGAACGAAGACAACAACCACTACGGCAACGCGTCGGTGACAAGCAATTTCGATAACAAAGAATAAATTTCAAAGAAAGGCAAGCACCACGCCACCGCAGCTACCTCAAGTTAGGGCATATGCTTTGCACCGAATGAATCGAACAGACCGGGAAACTCGGTGTATGGGAATTCTTCTCAACATACCTGTTATAGTATTGTTCTACACGGGTGCTTAGCACTCTTTCATAGCAAAATCATGCGAGATCTGTTGGGACTTAGTGCTATAAAAGCAAATCGGATATGAGAATCTCTTCACCTATAGGAGGCATTATGATCATTACATTTACGCCGAACCTAGAGTTGAACTTAGGATCACCGAGGTTCTAGCAAATAATTTAAACATAATGTCCATGGGTGACGAGATATAATCACTCGAATGGATCAAGTTAGTCGCAAACCACTCCACGATTCTTTGCAAAGAAAGGAAAATATCATTTCATTTTCCGGCAAGAAGCAACGATTTCCATGGAATCGACATGGAAAGAGAGTCCCAATTGTGTCCGCATTGAGGCGAGGAAGATGATGAATAAGAAAGGATACCATGCTTTTCTCGTTTATTTGAACGGAGAAGAAAAGCCGGAACTAAAGATAGAAGACATAGAAATTGTTAGAGAATTTCCAGATGTATTTCCTAAGGATCTACCAGGATTACCTCCTGATAGACAATTGAATTTACCATCGACTTGGAACCGTGAATCGGCCCGATGTCAAAGGCACCCTACGAATGGCCCCAAAGGAATTGGAAGAACTGAAAATCCAAATTCAAGAATTGTTGGACCTAGGTTTCATCAGACCTAGTGTTTCGCCTTGGGGAGCGCCTGTATTATTCGTCAAGAAGAAGGATGGATCTTTAAGGATGTGTATAGACTATCGAGAGCTGAACAAGATGACTCTCAAGAACAAATATCCTTTACCAAGAATCGACGATTTGTTCGATCAATTGAGAGGAGCAGGCATATTTTCAAAAATCGATCTTAAGTCAGGATACCATCAACTCAAGGTACGACCTGAAGACATAGCTAAAACTGCATTCCGAACAAGATATGGCCATTATGAATTTGTAGTTATGCCATTCGGATTAACTAATGCACCAGCTGTGTTTATGGACCTCATGAATCGAGTGTTTCATCCGTACTTAGACAGGTTTGTTTTGGTTTTCATAGATGACATTCTCATCTATTCGAAAAATGAGGAAGACCATAAGGAACATCTAAGAATGGTGTTACAAACTTTGAGGAATGAAAGATTGTTCGCTAAGTTCAAAGAAATGCAATTTTCGTCAAGGAAGTAATGTTCCTAGGACACATCGTGTCTCCGCGATGGAATCAAAGTGGATCCACCAAAGTGGAAGAAGCAAGAATGGAAATCACCGCTAACTCGTAACGAGATCCGGAGTTTTCTAGGATTGGTGGTTATTATAGGAGATTCATTGAGGATTCTCCAAAATAGCAAGACCAATGACCCAACTACTCGAAAAGGAGTTAAGTACACTTGACCGAGGAATGCGAGCGAGTTTCGTGAACTCAAAGAAAAGTTAACAAGTGCACGGTGTTAGCGATCCGGAATCGATAAAGAATATGTGGTTTATACCGACGCCTCAAAGAACGGACTAGGATGCGCTTTTGATGCAAGAGGAAAAGTAATAGCATACGCCGTCGCGGCAACTTAGACCACATGAGCTAAACTACCCAACACATGATTTAGAGTTAGCGGCAGTTCATGCACCGAAAATATGGAGACACCATCTCTACGGGTGAGATGCTAAATCTATACTGCATCATAAGAGTTTGAAATATTTTTTCGAGCAGAGAGATCTAAACATGAGGCAAAGAAGATGGCTCGAACTAGTAAAAGATTACGACTGTGGTATTAACTATCACCCAGGTAAATCGAATGTATTAGCTAACGCCTTGAGTCGTAAAAATCAAACTCATTTGGGATGTCTCCTGACTCAAGAAGATAAACTCGTTAAAGAGTTCAGCAAATTAAGAATCGAATTGGTTAAACAGCCAGAGACGATCAGAAATTGTATTGCTACACTCACCATGACACCTGATTTAAGAAAAAGGATCATTGAGAGGCAAAGGATGGAGGAAAAGTTGGAAAAGATAAGAGGAAGAGTGAGAACTGGCGAATTGGAAAATTTCCAGGAAGCATCAGATAATGCTTTGATGTTCGAAGGAAGAATATGTGTTCCTGATGATGCTGAGATTCGGAACGACATAATGAGTGAAGCTCATGATACACCTTATACCGCCCACCCAGGCAGTACGAAGATGTAACAAGACCTAAAAGAAAAGTTCTGGTGGGAAGGCATGAAACGAGACATAGCTTCTTTCGTAGAACGTTGCCTTGTTTGCCAACAAGTAAAAGCTTTACACCAACATCCCTACGGGAAGTTACAACCGCTGGGTATACCGAATGGAAATGGGATGAAATAACGATGGATTTCACATGATTTACCTGTGTCTAGGAAAGGAAACACTACCATATGGGTAATAGTGGATAGACTCACCAAGTCGCCACTTTTACCAATTCAAAATACATATGGAGTGATAAACTAGCCCAAATATATGTAAAGGAAGTTATACGGCTACATGGAGTACCAAAATCCATTACATCGATAGAGACTCCAAGTTCACATCGAAATTTTTGATGAGCTTACAAAAGAATTGGGAACAAAGTTAAACTTCAAGACAAAGATTTCACCCACAAACCGATGGGCGGTCGAAGCGACAATCCAAACTCTAGAAGATATGCTGAGAACCGTAGTACTGGATCGAGGCGCAAAATGGGAAGACATTTTACCGCTTATTGAGTTTGCCTATAATAATAGTTATCAAGCGACGATTGATATGGCCCCATATGAAGCTTTGTATGGCAAAAAGTGTAGATCACCTCTTTACTGGGATGATATTGGTGAAAGGAAAATAATAGGGCCAGAAGCGGTGAATGAAATGATTGAAATCGTCCGACATATTAGGCAAAGAATCGAGGAAGCTCAAGATAGAGTAAATCCTACCGATACGCTGTAGATCGGAGCTGCAGCTTGAAATTGAGATAAAGTATTTCTCAAAGTCTCCATCGAAGGGATCACAAGATTTGGTGTGAAAGGAAAACTAAGACCCCGCTTCATAGGACCATATGAGATCCTAGAGAGAATAGGCTCAGTAGCCTATAAGTTGGCTCTTCCGCCCAACTTGGGAAATGTGCATAATGTTTTTCACGTATCTCAATTAAGGAAATATGTATACGATCCAAAACACGTGATCCGTTAAGACGACGTAATTCTTAACTCATACATGAGTTATGAAGAGGAGCATGTCGCAATAATAGACCATAAAGTTCAACAATTGAGAAATAAATCAATTTCGCTGGTCAAAGTGCTGTGGAATCACCACGGACAAGAAGAAGCTACGTGGGAGCTAGAAGATACAGTGAAGGAACGATACCCCAAATTATTCTTTTAAAGGTATACAAATTTCGGGACGAAATTTCTTTTAAGGGGGGTAGGATGTAATAACCCGCAGTTTTAAAAGCTTAATTACGGTCTTTAAAACCCGTAAAATAAAATTTTGCCGTGAAATCAAATCACATATGAAATCGAGTATGATTTCAATTGTTTACAAAGGAATAATTTCCTGTTATACACTCACTCAAGTTAGTGAATGAAAGAAATCGAAAGTTTTAACTTTTATCGGCAGTACATTTTTAACGTCGAATGCATATCGACTGTTGAAATGTCACGATATTTCTTAAGCAATCAAGCTTGGAATTATATTCCATTATTAATGGAATATTTTTATAATGAGATTACGTGTATTTACGACCATTTTAAGGATGAGTCGATACGTAACGTTTTGAGACGTTTTCAAACGTCAACGGTTAGAGGTAAGACGAACGATGGTTTAATGATCAAGAAACTTTAGGAAATTATTTCTTATGATATTTTTATGATATTACAGTACTAATAAGCATTTAATTAATGCTTGACCATTAGAATTAGAAAAAGTATCAAAACTAGTTTCGAAAACCCTAATTCTTCGAAATTAGGGTTTCCTTCGAAAATAAATGTCCTTTTTAATTATCCTATGCTATAATTATCATTTAAATCATATACCATGGTGAACATACTTATGAATGATGTGAAATAAAATTTTTAACCTGTTTTAACTAAATGGCGATGGCCATTTATCTTTGTACAAGTCAATTATTTTCTTCTCTTATGCTATTTAATTAACCTATGATATTAAATATCATCTAAATCATATATTATGATTTATATATCTATGATTAGCATGAAATAAGAATTTTAACCTAAGGTATGGCCTAATGGCCGAGAGCTATTTCCTTTTGTACAATGTTGAATTAATTCATCTTCTCCACTCTTGCATGTATATATAGGTATATATTCAGATTTTATAACCTCAAATCTCCCACTAATAATACATTTTAGCTATTTCCAAGATAGTGTGTAAGACACTAATGATTGGGAACCCATTAGTGAATAAACTAGTATTAAAATGTGAAGGGTCTTGTGTTGCATTGGGAGAGAGAGGGCCGAGAGTGTGAGGTATAGGGGGGGATTTTTTTTCAGATTTTCACTCATTCCCTCACTCACTCAAACACTTAAACACTCTACTCTCTCATCCTCTCTCAACCTCTCCAATTTCTCTCTCTTAAGCTTCATCTTCTCCCTTATTTTCTGCAAGTAGCCGTGAGCTCCCTCTTCTTCTCCAAGCTTCATTTCTTCTTCTCTTCCTCCATACCACACATCAAAACCTTGTACTTGGTTCCATCCTTATATATATCACAAGGTAGGAGTCGAATAGAAGCTTGGTTGTTCATGAAACTTTCGAAAATTTTCGAAAAGGTGTCTAGATCATTGCATGTGTGTTAGATAATCTTTGTTGGTGATATCTTGTTAATGCATGTGTATTTGGTGATGAGAAGTATGTAGATATGTGTTCTTGTTCTTAGAAATGAATTGCATGTGGGCTTTGACTTCAAGAAATTTCGAAACTATGGTAGTGTATTGTTCTAAGGATATGTAGCATGATAAATCAAGGTTGAAACATGTTTTAAAATTTTCGAAACATATTTGAAATAAGTTGTTGATGATCGAGGCATGAAGAAATGATTTGGAGCATGATTTATAAATTTATGATGTTATATGTATCCAAAGTGTTTATCTTGAAATTTTAGAAAAATCCATGCCCAATGTCTTCTTGAAACCGAGAGCATAAGAATTTTAAATAAGGGTATGATTTTATTTTATACATGCAATGGGATATTATTGATTTATGATGTATGGAGAATGTATATAAATTGTTTGGAAATTTTAGAGCACTCTAGCTATAATTTATATATATGACCGAAAAATATATATGTATAATCCTTTGATGATTGATTTTATTTAAGACATGCAATTACATATAGTGAATCTATGATGTTATGTGAGTACATAGCCCTTTTATTTGAAATTTTAGAAAATTCCTACCCTAATTTTCAAATGACCGAGGGCCATATATATGTATATATATGTGTATGATTTTATTCTATAGCATGCAATGATGTTTAATTACTCTAGAGCATGAACTTTATACCATATGATTTAATTGGGAATTTTAGAAATGTCTACCTATTTTTATTGAAGAAACCGAGAGCATGTATATATGTAGATTAATGTGTGATTTTATTTAATACATGCAATGCTAAATTATTAGCTTAGAATATGTTTTATGCATTTGATGTTATTATTGGAAAATTTTGGAAAATTTTATACCACTTTCTTGAAAAAGCCGAGACATATGTATATATATGTTGATGTATAATTTTGATTTGTAACATGCTATGATGTTTTATCGATCTAGGATATGTTTTATGCATCCTATGTTTTGATTAGAATTTTTAAAAATCAAATACAATTTTTATTCAAATAAACCGAGAGCTTTGAGCTAAATTTGGTGATGAATAAAATTGTTCTTGATGTATTTTATAGTGTTACATTGTTACACTATAGTTTATGAGCATATTGTGATTTTTGGAAAATTTTATAAAATTATTTGTTAAAGTTTATGAAAATACCGAGAGCTATGAGGTCAATTACATGATATATCATTGTTATATAGTGATTATGTGATATAAATATGTTATAAAATAATGTTTGGACCTTGTGTTAATTTATTGGAATTTTAGCAAATTATTAGACATTTATTTTAAAAAATGCCAAGCCTTGTAAAATAATAAAGTGATGATTGAACAATGTTTAGTTGATTTTATGACATATTAATGACCATAGTGTATATTAATACACTATATAATATTAGAAAAAATTTGGACTTTGTTTGGTAATTTTCATAATTACCGAGAAATTCTAAAGAATTTCTAAGGATTTTAAATCCTTTTAATAAATTTTATTAATAAATTATATGTCTAAAATTATTTTAGACATATTTAGAAAATTTGGACAAATTTCAAAATATTTGGTTGGAAAAACTCAAAATAGCCGTGAGTTATTTTAAAATAGAAATAAGGATTTTAAACCTTAAATTCATTATTTATAATGAATTATATGTTTAAAAATTATTTTTAAACATATTAAAACAGTTTATAAAAAGAAATCAATTAGAAATTGATTTTCAAAAAAAAAATTAATATTAAAGTAAGACTTAGTAATTAAATTACTAAGAAAAGTCAAAATTGTCGACTTTTGAAATCAACGTCTTTAAATACGCTCGATAAATACGCTAATATGCGAAGACGATCATTTGCTAATGATATCACGTTGATATGGAAGGATTTCATATTTAAAGTCGTGAAATCGAAAACGTGAGAAAACGCTGGACCATTTACCAAGAGGGTAATTGGTCATTTTCAACACATATCTCGCTTCTATCGAAGAACGAGAAATGTTAAGTTGATATGCGTTGAGAAACGAATTAAATTCATTAAGGAATTCAATTCGTCGATATGAAATATCGAATTTCATTATAGACTTTGTAAGTCTCGAATTACGTAAACGACGTACTAAAGCATCCTTTTATATAAAGGTGTGACGCGACGCACCACCGGACGCCGACGAGTAAGGAAAACGTTAAAGACGATCAATATTTTCCAGGTGGGCTTTATTACTAAAATAGAACAACTTTGCTGCTCTTTTCAACTGTCTTTGTTTACAGTACTTCTCAACTAATGCTAAAATTCTTTAAATGATTACCTGCCAAAATGTTTACGTTTTGTGTATCGTATCCTATCCATGAATGTTGTGATGTTGATGGGTTATTCCCATCTTATGAATGTAAATCGATATCGGATCCTATGCCGGAAGACTTATACCTGGCTAGAATTAACGTGTACACTGATGGTGACCGTAGTGTCAGAAAGACAATTCACGGTCGGTCACGGGTCGTAGGGAGGCCTCCTTCACGACTTTCGACTATGATAACATGATGGAATGATAATGAAGGATATGGATCACGACACCAAGAAAATGCTCGGCAAGCAACTTCTATAAACTCGTGAAAATATTTTAGTAAGCATGAGGCATTTTCAAATAAAACCTCGTGTCTTACCACTATATCGCAGAGTAATTCACTAGAAATAAAATGTTTTCGACAAGTCCACCGGGTACAAATTTTGTACTTAGCCACGCATGTTTGTTTTAAATGTGCGAGTTGAGCTCGATTGTCGATGATGGAGGAGTGTTGAGAAGCCATATGTCCTCGATGTTCGTTAGAATGGATAACCTCAATACATATCGTCATATATGTATTCACACACTTTCCGCCGCAACTCGAACTGCTTTACCTTTATGTTGAATGTTAAGATGATATGAACTATGAAGTCCTTCGGATCGTCATATCCTTTGGATCCGTTGACTTAAACCTTTTATCCGAAATGTTATATGTGTATGTTAATCTCAAGTTCGTTATACCCCGGTGATAAGCCTTATGGTGATAGTTTTCCACACCCGTGAATACTATTCCTAATATTAGTCCGCTCACTCCGGGTCATCCTGAGTGGGGTCGTGACATTAGACATATTTGGTTTTTATAAAATTTTATAAACATAGATTACTATGTTTGAGACAAACGTTTATTCAATAATGTTTTTAAAACGAAAATATACGTTTTAATTATTAAAAGGATTAATATTGCGAAAATTATTTATAAGTCCTTTGATTTACGTGACAAATCGAGAAATAGGACTTTACAAAATTAAATCGATCAAAATTCGATTCATAAAAATAAAATAGTAAGAAATTACTATTTAAAAGTCAAAATTGTTGACTTCGTTGACCTGTGTTGACTTCGTTGACTTTTAATGTCAAACGTACGATTATACGTTCGATAAATACGCTAATACGCATAAGACGTAGTAATTGAGTATGATACCTCAGTAGTAAGAAAAGATTTCAAAAATGGAATCCTTTTATCGAGAAACGTAAGAATAAGTTGAACGTTTAAACCGGAAGGGTTAAACCGAAATAGTTGAACGTGTCTCGAAGAACGAGAACAGTTCAATCATTTACGTATTTGAAAACGTATTGAATTCGTTAAGAAATTTAATTTACATCGATATAGAATATCGGTTATCTTGACTTTGAGAGTCTCGATGGCGTGAACGACGTACTAAAATATCGCTTTTGCGTAAAGGTGTGGACGCGAACGAGACGATTGGACACTGACAAGCAAACAAACTTAGGACTCAATTTACGACGAACCATAGTCCAGGTGGGATTTCTTTTCAAACAAAATGTGACTTCGCTATCTTTCCAAAATGAATTTATTTACAATGCTTATTCTTCAACTGTTGATAAATGTTTACAATATTACCTGCCAAAAATATTCTGTTTTGTGTATGGATCCTATCTGAAATAAATGGTGTGAAGGATGGAATAACATGATATGAAATGTTATTAATTTTGTTGGGTAGCGCCCAACCTTTTTGTGAAATCGATATCGGGTCCTATGCCGTAGGATGATGCTCAGCTAGGGCTAACGATACACCGAACGCGACTGTCTCAGATGGGTAAACGGCCGGTTACGGCATCGTAGAAGGGAGGCCTCCCTCTCGACGTTTGATCTTTTATATTGTGATGAGATATGATTATGGGATATGGATCATACACACCAAGGAAAATGCTCGGTGGTTTCACCTTGAATACATATCTTCATATATGTATTCACACACTTTCCGCTGTAATCTCTGAACTCTTTTATGTTATTTATGATGTTATGAACTATTGTGGTCCATCAGATCAGTGTTAAGTCTTTGGGTCTGATGGCCTAAACCATTTAAATTGTTATGATATCATCTTATATTATGTCAAGCCTGCTAGGTTACTTTTGATATGTTCTGATTGTCCATCGGTCTGTGGGTGAACGCTTGCTATGTCGAAATTCAACTTCGTGCCTAATTCTTTTTGTAAGCTAACCCAGAATCTCGAAGTGAATTTAGAATGTCTATCGACGTGATAGATTTTGGTACCCGTGCAGGCGCATAATTTCTTTTACGCATAATTAAGGCTAACTTATCGATCCATGAGTAATCAATTGCGTAAAATGTGCACACTTTGTGAGTCCGCCCACTACTACCCATATAGCGAGTTGTTCCCCTTTTGACTTTGGTAAACCCGTAACAAAATCCATCGCTATATCCTCCCATTTCCATTCGGGTATTCCCAAAGGCTGTAATTTTCCGTAGGGGCGTTGGTGTAATGTTTTCACTTGCTGACAAACAAGACAACGGTCTACAAAAGAGGCTATGTCTCGTTTCATGCCTTCCCACCAGAACTTTTCTCGCAAGTCTTGGTACATCTTAGTACTGCCTGGGTGGGAGGTATAAGGAGTATCATGAGCTTCACTCATGATTTCGTTTCGAAGCTCGTCATTGTTCGGAATACATAATCTTTCCTCAAACAATAAGGCATTGTCTGACGCTTCTCGAAAATTCTTCTGTCCTTCAGTTCTTACCTTGACTCTTGTTCTCTCCAACTTCTCATCCTTCCTTTGCTCATCTATTATTCTCTTTCTTAAGTCAGACGTCAAAGTGAGTGTAGCAATACCATTCATGATCATCTCTGGTTGTTTAACCATTTCTATCTTCATTCTTTCAAACTCTTCAACGAGTTTTTCTTCCCTTGTAAAGAGACATCCCAGTTTGGTTTGATTTTTACGACTCAAGGCATCAACTACCACATTTGCCTTGCCCGGATGATAATTTATACCACTGTCGTAATCCTTTACCAATTCGAGCCATCTTCTTTGCCTCATATTTAGATCTCTTGCTCAAGAAGTATTTCAAACTCTTATGATCTCAGAAGATCTCATATCTCATTCCATAGAGACGATGTTCCAAATTTTTAGTGCATGTACTACCGCTAGTTCCGGTCATGAGTTGGATAATTCAGCCATGTGGTCTAAGTTGTCGGATGCATAAGCTATTACTTTTCCTTCCTGCATCAACATGCAACCCGATCCAGCTCTTGAAGCATCAATATAGACTACATATTCTTTATGCCTTCGGAACCGCTAGTATTGGCGCTTGTTAATTTTTCCTTGAGCTTTTGGAAATTACCACATTCTTCGCCTAAGTAAATTTGACCCCCTTTCGGAGTAGCTGGGTTATTGGCCTTGCAATCTTTGAGAATCTTTCGATGAATCTCCGATAGTAACCAGCTAATCCTAAGAAACTTCTGATCTCGTTTTGGGTTTTGGCGATTTCCATTCTTGTACCGCTTCTACTTTTGCCGGATCCACTTTAATTCCTTCGGCCGACACAATGTGTCCAAGGAACATTACTTCCTTAAGCCAAAATTCGCATTTGCTGAATTTAGCAAAAAGTTGTTCAACTTTCAAGATTTGTAAAATCGTCCTCAAATGCTCCTTATGTGCTTCTTCATTCTTCGAATAGATGAGAATATCATCTATGAAGACTAAGACAAACTCGTCTAAGTATGGATGGAACACTCTATTCATGAGATCCATGAATACGGTCAAGATTTGTTAATCCGAACGGCACAACTATAAATTCATAGTGGCCATATCTCGCTCGGAATGCGCTTTAGATACATCTTCCGCCGCACTTGAGTTGGTGATAACTCGACTTGAGATCGATTTTTGAGAACACACTTGCTCCTCGTAATTGATCAAACAAGTCATCTATCCTTGGCAATGGATACTTGTTTTTGAGCGTCATTCAGTTCTCGATAATCTATGCACATCCTCAAGGAACCATCCTTCTTCTTGACAAATAATACCGGTGCTCCCCAAGGCGATACACTAGGTCTGATAAAACCTAGGTCCAACAGTTCTTGAATTTTGATTTTCAATTCTTCCAGTTCCTTCGGAGCCATTCTGTAAGGTGCCTTCGACACTGGAGCTGATCCGGGTTCCAGGTCCATGGTGAATTCCAATTGTCTATCAGGGGGTAATCCTGGTAGATTTTCAGGAAAAACATTTGGAAATTCTCGAACAATCTCCACATCTTCAGCTTTTATCTATGTTTTATCCTCCCCATTCAGGTAAACAAGAAACGCACGACATCCTTTCTTGTTTATCATTCTTCTTGCCTTCAGTACTGATATAATCGGGATTTTCTTCCCCATGTTGATTCCATGGAAGTCAGTAGCTTTTGTCCAGAAAATGTAATGAAATTTTCCTTTCCTCGCATAGAATCATAGAATGGTTTTCATTAACCAATCCATCCCTAAAATTATATCTACATCGCCCATGGGTATTATGTTCAAGTTATTCGCCGTAACCTAAGTGATCCTAAGTTCAACTCTGTGTTCGAGCAAACATGCGAATACCATAATCCCTCCCATGGGTGAAGAGATTCTCATGTCCCGATTCGCTTTTTCGGATCTTAGTTCCAATATATCGACATATGCTCTTGCTATGAAAGAATGTGAAGCACCAGTGTCGAACAAAAGTATAATGTATGTTGAGAAGTTTTCCATACCGCCAGTTTCCGGTTCTATTCATTCGCCCGTGTAGAGCATACGCCTAGCCGCCACCGAGGTCAAGTGGTGCTCGCTTTGCTTGGTTCTCGTTGTTGTTGCCGTGGCTCGCTATTGCCGACGTTCTCGTGCACGCTGACGTTCTTTGTTGTGGTTGTCGCCGACGTTGTTGCCGGGGTTGTTGCCACCGTTGTTCTTGTGGTTGCCATGCTAAGGTTGAAATTTGAAATTGAATAGCCCAGGTGGTTGGGCATTGCCGGTGGTTCGGCCTTCCCACCATTCCCGGGCATATCCCTGGGTAATTATTTGCATAATGCCCCTTTACACCACACTTAAAACAATTGACCGTTAAGCAAACTCCTTTGTGAAATTTTTGGCATTTTGGGCAACGAAGAGCCCTTATCTGCTCTTGTGGACCTCCCATTGGAGGGGAAAAGACTGGCCTTTTCCATCCCTGCCCTTGAGGCGCCATGTTTCCCTGCCACGGCCGTTTGTTATTCTAGTTTCCAAAACTTTCTCGGCTATTGTTACTGATGTTCCCTTCCCATCTTCTCTTTCCTTTGTCCACTGTATTCTGCATCTGAGTTTGCGATGGCCTATCCTCTGGCATGGCTGCTTCAATATCTAAAGCCCGTCCAAGAGCTTCAGTGTAGGTCAAATCTCCATGAGTGGCGAGAGACATCCTTATCTCTGACCTTAGATCAGATCTAAACTTTTCTGACATCTTCATATCCGTGCTTATTCGATCAGGGGCATATCTTGACATATCGCAAAAAGTGCGATCATAATCTGTCACAGACATCTTTTCCTGTTTCAAATTGAAAAATTCATTCTCCTTTTTCTTCCTATAACTCCTCGGGATGTATTTCTACATTTCCTTTTGAAATCTTCCTGTAAACTCATCCATTTGCTCGTGCGAATTTTCCTCCTAGCTTCCCACCGTGAAGTCGGCAGTCCGAGAGTTGAAAATGTAATAGACGATCGCTTCGCACCGCATCGCATCGCTGGATTTGTATACTTGAAAGCAGCTTGGTTGAGCTTGTATACAATGTTTCGCTACCACTATTACAATCTCCTATCTGCTTTTGAATACTTGATCGCATATATCGTGTCCCTTATCTCATATATAAGTTAGATCATACAAAGTGTAGAAGATCACGTAAGTCCGTATGATTGGTCAAGCTTAATGAGATATAAAAGTTTCACAACCGAGACGACTTAAGGACGAGTTGTCGGTTTAGCCGCAGATAGATAAGAAGTTGACTCGACTTAGTTGCTTGTCTATGCCGGGTACGCCTACGACGTATCAAGGATCACAATGAGATGAGTTCTTCTTCGACCGACCGTGAAGAACCAAGATCTCGGTGACTTACGATAATCTAAACCTCGATAAGGTATTAGGTGAGTATGAGTTCGACCATCACTTTGACTTGTTATGAGTGAGGGTTATATGTTCTAACCCAAGATTCTCCGCGATCT
Organism: Salvia rosmarinus; assembly: GCA_036937905.1. Classification (NCBI taxonomy): domain Eukaryota; kingdom Viridiplantae; phylum Streptophyta; class Magnoliopsida; order Lamiales; family Lamiaceae; genus Salvia; species Salvia rosmarinus. The sequence goes on along the minus strand of CM072822.1, from coordinate 38,965,751 downwards.
TGGGTGGTGGCGTTCTTGATGTCACGCTAGTTATCTCAGACGAGTAACCGTATCCGCTTAGGATGATGATGTCCCTTAAGGAGCTCAAAAGGTTTATCAGACTAAACCCCGCAGTTGAGTTAGCTCAAGTACAATAATAAGGTCGAGTGGTACTACTTAAGGAAATAAGGATATTAATCGCTTAGCAATGATTGCTAGAAATGATTAATGGACGCTCGATATCTTAAATACGGGATTCAGAATGTCTAAGTGCAAGCCCGACTCAACTTCGTAATAAAGGGGTAAGTCAACATTCTTTCTCTAGTGGCATGATCGAATGTTTATAAATTAATTTATGTTCGGGTGAACATAAGATAATTAATTTATTTGAGGCCCATCTTTATTCCTCGCATTTGATCCTCGGCCGGCCCATCCAGCCCATAGACTGCGGAAAAATCGGCCCTATAGCTCTCAAGGCAAGATTTTATTCTCTTTATCCCACAAGGATATAATTATATTTATGGAATATGCATAGATCCTTTCCATATAAGATTATGGTAATAATCTCGAGAGTATGGAAATAATCCCAAGAGTATGGAAATAATCCTAAGAGTATGGAAATAATCCTAAGTGTATGGTAATATTCCATATAGGATTATGGTAATATTCCATATAGGATTATGGTAACATTCCATATAGATTAAGGTAGTGCATTATAAATATAAGGTATGAGATAATGTCTAAGACACTCACAAATTACAAGCAAGAATTTTCGCCACCCTCATAGTCTTGAGAGAATTTTCAAAATTGCGAGAGCTCGGTGATTTTCCGTGTATTCTCCATAGCTCGTCCTCACCGACGCTGGAGTTTGGGTATCCGGATACGACCCGTAAGGTCAAAGCACGAGTCTCGACCGCTCAATCGCTCATCCCGCTCGCTCCACTTCGACGGATCCAAAGGTAAACACGTGTAAACCCCAACGTGTTGCGATTTAATTATATAGACGCATGCTAGGTTTATAATCAATGTATGGTGAATTAAACACCCAAGATGGATCCTCGGGCGAGGTTAACAAATGTCTTCCCTACATTGGTATCGAGCCCGGATCGCAATCTCGCTCGCTGGATTAATTCACATTTGATTATTACGCGCTTTTATAATTGTGGATTTGTCGCTCATCGTGGCTCGCTTGTTTTGTTGGTTTTGTTTTACACCACGAAAATCCGTGGTTAGATTAGATTTTATTATGTAAATCTTATCTCGTAAAGAAGAACGAAGACGAACGAACGAAGAACGAAACGACGGAAAACAGGTTCTCGGCAGACTTGGGTGGTTTCATGAAGCGAGTCTCGCGGTCGCTAGGGCGATCGCGAGGCTGCGGGCGACGGGCGCTGCTCGCGGGATCCTCGGCGCTTAGCGAGCGAACTCGCGGTCGCGAGGATTACCCGCGAAGCGCGCGCCGCGGCGAAAGCGGGCGGCGGGCGACGCGCGTCGCTGCCGCGAAACCCGGCGGTCATGAGCGCACTCGCGGTCGCGAGGTATGGCCGGCGATGATGTCTCGGCGGACGCTCGGGCGCTGGGCGTGGCACGCGCGTAAGCTCGATGGGTCGCGGTCGCGTTAGCGACCGCGAGGCAGCTCAGCGAGAGCGCGGCGAAAGCGGCGCGCATGGGTCGGGCGCCCTGGCTTTCCCGCGCTGCCCAAGACTTTTTTGGGCCGACCCGCCCGCATCCGTTTTCCGCTTTTTCCGCCCGTGCCTGCACGCGAGGCCCAATTGTTGAATCCGTCCGTGCGGGCACGCGAGGCCTGTTTTCAGTTTAATTTCAGACTTTTGTAAATCTATGTAATAGATTAGATTTAATTATCTGTGTTTCACGATCGCCGCGATGAACGCTTTTATTTTATTTTTATCGCTCATATGCATGTCGTGGATGTTTAAATTATGCAGAGCATGCTATGTATGTTTATATTACGCCGACAAACCTTTAAGTGTTTTACGAATTGGATGCGCATAGTAAGCATGCTAGGTTTATCGCGTTTATCAAGCATATTTTAGAATTACTGCGAGCATGTTTTACATGTCGAGTTCTATAGAAAAGCATGCTAGGATTACGTGATCTCGCATGGACAAACCTTTGAATAAAAAGACTAAGCAAGCAACCCGACAAATTAATTTTTCAAATTAAAATGTCAAGACCTCCACCTTTTGATCTCTAAACAAAGTAAGACGACCGTGAGTAAACGCCCACACGCGGCTTGCTTGCACCGCTTATCATAAGTTTGTTAGATGAGATTTCTAAATAAAACATTTTAAATCTATTGAGAAGTGGGAGTTTCATGTAAACGCCCACACGCGGCTTGCATGTGCGATTTTCATAAGTTCTCTAGAGATAGATATAAAATGAGATAACAAAAGAATTTGAATTGGAAGCGGTATGGTCCGGTGAGTATACCAATTCTAAGAATTCATCTTCTATTTGTTAAAATTGTGGTCATTGCTTAGACATCACCTCAAGTACAACTTCCCGCCAAGTCCTTCTTGCGATAGTGATGTGGTCTAGTAAGGTCCAATCATTAATTTCATTTGTCATAAGGATAAGTCGACATGGATTGAAATTAAACGACTAAAAGGTATATTTTAGTCCAGTCGAGGGGTTCATGTAAACGCCCACACGCGTGGCTTGCATGTGGGATTCCTTGGCGATTGGAGGTTTCAATTAATATTGTTTTATCAAAAGGTTACAATATTATTGTTACGAATTATATGCGATCGTATGCTTATGTGTTTACATTATCGTTTCGTATATGTCTCTTACGCCGATTATCAATATGCTCGCACAAAACTGCTATCCGTCCAAATTTTATCGAGTGGAAACGAAACATGGAATATGTTCTTATCATTTGAAGAACACATGTTTGTTCTCACTACTCCTAAACCCGATGCCCTTATCGACGATCGACTAATGAAAGCGAGTGAGAGTCAAGACATTGGAATAAGTCAAACAATACGGCTAAATGCTATATGATGACTACGATGTCCAAAGGCTTGTAATGCAGATCACCGATGGTAGACGCGACCGATATTTGGTCAAGTCTCGAGAGTAAGTTTGGGCAATGGATCGACAATCGCTTCCACACAATGAGAGAGATCTTGGCGGTAAGATGGAAGAAGGAAGTTCATCCATGAACATGTCTCCCACATGACTCATCTCATGGATAGTCTTGATCGGTTGGGAGGAGGTATTGACGCGAAGCCAAGGTCGATATCATCCTCAATACACCGCCCAAGTCTTTTGAGAACTTTCGTGAATGCGATCATGAGCAAGACCGAGTTTACACTTAGTCGCTGCTTAATGATCTCGTGTTTGCGGAAGGAGTTATGGGAAAAGGAGCACATGCTCTTGCTAGCACATCTAAGGGCCCAAAATTTCCGCTGCAAAATGGAAATAGAAAAGGGTGCCAAAGGTGGTAAAGGCAAGGAAATAGTGGGAGTAATGGAGCAAGAACATGGTTGCCACCGAGGCTCAAAGAAGCCAAAGGAGAGTAGCGGCAAGTGCTTCAAAGGCAAGACGGGCATTGGAAGGCCAAGTGCCCTATGCTCAAGGCTCAAGGTACGCCGCTTGCTTTAGTAACGAAACATGTTTAGCGACTTGTTCTACCCATTCTCGGGTAGTAGATACGCGAAATCGATCATGTTTGTTACACCTGCGGGGTTCCCGCGACAAGGAGTCTGCTTGATGGCGAGATAACGATTCCATGGGCAACGCGCGAAAGTCAAGTTGCGCTGCGCTGGAGATGTTTTTATGTTTTGGGACAACAGCTTTAGTTTTGAAAGACGCTTTATATGTGCCGGATTTTCTGGAACCTTGTTTCGCTTTGAAATTATTTACTCATGGATATTCGTTATTTTTGATAGTGGTGTTTCTATCATAAGAAATGACGGTTATCCGTGTTGGCACCTTATATAATTCGCTTTATACTATTTCTCGCAAAACATAATACCTATAACTATGTTGCATCTTCATCAAACCCTAAAAGAGAAAGTTTTCTTCAAGAAGATGACTCTACTTTTCTCTCGGCATCTTAGATTAGGTCACATCAATCTAAATAGGATCCAAAGACCGCTAAGAATGGAGCGTTGGGTAATCTCACAGCCATCCGCTCCCATCGCGAATCCCGTGATGAAGGTAAGATGTCGCACTGCACTTTCAAAGCGGGCGGTTATAGAGCCACGTAAATGTCGAGTTAGTCCATTCGACCGTGTGGACCAATGTCCACACAAGCTCGTGGAGGGTACGGTATTTTGTCACTTTCATCGACGATTACTCAGGTACGGATACATATACCGCTTCACCGCAAGTCCGAATGCTTTGAGAAATTCAAAGAGTTTAAGGCAAGTGGAGACGGCTAGGTAAGAGTGTCAAGTCATCATGTCCGATCGCGGTGGCTAATACCTCAAGAACGAAGTTTATGGACTATCTAGTGAAGTGTGGGATTACATCCCAACAAGATTTCACCGGCACACCACAAAGAAATGGTGTGTCGAGCGAAGAAATAGGACTCTTTTAGAAATGGTTAGATCTATGATGAGTTATGCCACATTGCCTATTTCGCTCGGGGTATGCCTTAGAGACGGCATACTTGCTAAATCTAGTACCGCCCAAGTCACTTGAAAAGACCCCTCGAGTTGTGGTTTGGGCGAAGCCCGCTTTAAGCCACATATGATATGGGGCGACCAAGACATGTGCCGAACAAAAGGTCGACAAGTTGGAGGCTAGATCCAACGCAAGTCGTTTATCGGCTATCCTAGAGGAACGAAGGTGGTTTATTCTATAGTCCTAAGGATCGGGCGGTCATTATTAGCACTAATGCTCGATTCTTAGAAGAGGACTACATGAAAAATCATAAGTCCAAAGTTGAAATCATTCTTCAAGAATTAGAAGATGATCGTGTTCCACCACCGACAGCCAAAGGTACGAGATGTCGAGTCAGTGGGGGATCGACACCGATACTTCAAGAAATTGAAGTGGGTCGAGTTCCACCGAGATACCGACCGCATAAGTGGTACCTACACAGCAAGTTGTGCAAGTTAGAGAACCACAAGTATCCGCACCCACCGCTGCTATTGTGCTCAGAGAACCTCGTCAGAGGGAGGGTTGTTCGTCAACCCGAGCGATTTATGTTCGTGGGTGAATCTTCGGATTTAGTCCCAGCAGACGAACATGCAATAATCGACCCATGGACATACAAGGAGGCGTATACAAGATATTGATGCAAGATCATGGCACACCGCTATGGACTTAGAAATGGAGTCCATAACGGCTATGGATGTATATGAAAGACACTCTACCGATGGCAAGGAAGCCATAGGTAGTAAGTGGATATACAAAAGGAAGAGAGATTCCGATGGAGAGGTTTCGCTTTAAAGCCGTGCTTGTGGCGAAAGGGTACACTCAGATTGAGGGCATCGATTTCGACGAGACCTTTCACCGTAGCAATGCTCAAGTCCATCGTAATTCTTCTAGCCATAGCAGCCCACTGAACCCAGAGGTTTGGCAATGGATGTTAAAACCGCTTTTCTAAACGGTTACCTTGAGGAAGGTAGAGACATCTATATGCAAAGAACCAAGGTTATGTGGTAAAGGGTGAAGAGCATCTAGTATGGAAGCTTAAGAAGTCCATTTACGGACTTAAGCAGCCTCCCGATCATGGAACTTACGCTGACGAGGTGGTAAAATCCTATGGATTTACCCGCTTGCTCAGCGAGAGTTGTGTGTATCGGTTAGATGTCAACGGTGATGTGGTATTTCTTGCACTTTATGTAGATGACATCCTTCTAGTTGGCAACAACGTGAAGTCATATCGACGAAAGAGTTGGCTATCCGATCGCTTTCAAATGAAAGACTTAGGAGATGCAGCTGCATTCTGGGATCAAGGTTTACCGAGATCGCAAGAAGAAAATGTTGAGCTTATCTCAGCGCCTTACATTGATATCGTGATTACTGCTTTAGTATGCACCGCCAAGAAAGGATTGCTACCTTCGCATATGGCGCCCTTTATTCAAAACGCAATACCTATGACCGCAGCGAGATAGAGGAAATGAGACAAGTTCCTCACGCCCGCCAGGGAAGTCTCATGTACGCAATGCTATGCACGAGGCCCGATATCCGCTATGCGGTAGTATAGTAGCTAGATATCGCCTAACCTCGACAAGCTCATCGATCGCAGAAGCATATACCAAGCACCGAAAAGGACTCGAGATTATAGCTAGTTTACCATGCGATAGTCTAATGCCTTTGGGTTATACTGCACTGGATTTCCAAGTCGACCGTGATGAGAAAAAGTCAACCCTGCCATGTGTTTACCTTGGGAGGTGGAGCCAGATCCTCATGAGTGCAAAGCAAATGCATTGCGGACTCTACCATGGAAGCCGAATATGTAGCCGCCTTGAGGCTTCTAAGGAGGTCAGATGGTTCAAGAACCACCTCATGGATCTAGATGTGGTACCGGTTTGCCCAAGAGTATCATAGTTTATCGTGATAACTCGTGCAGTGGCAAACTCGAAGGAACCACGGACCCACAAGCGCGACTAAACACATAGAGAAAGTACCATGTCATACGAGAAATCGTTAGACGAGGTGACGTCCGATTGAAAAGATTGATACGACGGAAAATCTAGCGTATCCATTCACGAAGAGCCCGCCGCAAAAGTCTACGATGGACACGTTAGAGGACTCGATTGCGCTGATGGCACCCACTTAGAAAGGAAACTTTTGTATAAGTGGGAGAAGCAAAGTGATGGTTGTTTGTAATAGCTAGTAGAAAGACACATTGTATACTAAAAGTTTGCTTTAGTATAAGTGGGAGATTGTCGATTTGTATAATCGAAAGCGCTTTGGTTGAGCTTGTATACAATGTTTCGTTACCACTATTACAATCTCCTATCCGCTTTGAATACTTGATTGCATATATCCGTGTCCCCTTATCTCATATATAAGTTAGATCACAAAGTGTGTAGAAGATCACGTAAGTCCGTATGATTGGTCGCTTTAATGAGATATAAAAGTTTCACACCGAGACGACTTAAGGACGAGTTGTCGGTTTAGCCGCAGATAGATAAGAAGTGACTTGACTTAGTTGTTTGTCTATGCCGGTACGCCTCGACGTATCAAGGATCACGAAGAGATGAGTTCTTCTTTCGACCGTCGTGAAGAACCAAGATCTCGTGACTTACGATAATCTAAACCTCGATAAGGTATTAGGTGAGTATGAGTTCGACCATCACTTTGACTTGTTATGAGTGAGGGTTAGATGTTCTAACCCAAGATTCTCCGATCTTGGGTGGTGGCGATGTTTGTAGATGTCACGCTAGTTATCATGTCGACGAGTAACCGTATCCGCTAGGATGATGATGTCCCCTTAAGGAGCTCAAAGGTTTATTGTACTAAACCCCGCAGTTGAGTTAGCTCAAGTACAATAATAAGGTTGAGTGGTACTACTTAAGAAATAAGGATATTAATCGCTTAAGCAATGATTGCTAGAAATGATTAATGGACGCTCGATATCTTAAATACGGGATTCGTAATGTCTAAGTACAAGCCCGACTCAACTTCGGTAATAAAGGGGTAAGTCAACATTCTTTCTAGTGGCATGATCGAATGTTTATAAATTAATTTATGTTCAACAACATAAGATAATTAATTTATTTGAGGCCCATCTTTATTCCTTGCATTTGATCCTGGTCGGCCCATCCAGCCCATAGACGCGGAAAATCGCGCCCTATAGCTCTCAAGGCAAGATTTTATTCTCTTTATCCCACAAGGATATAATTATATTTATGGAATATGATAGATCCTTTCCATATAAGATTATGGTAATAATCTTGAGAGTATGGAAATAATCCCAAGAGTATGGAAATAATCCTAAGAGTATGGAAATAATCCTAAGTGTATGGTAATATTCCATATAGATTATGGTAATATTCCATATAGGATTATGGTAACATTCCATATAGGATTAAGGTAGTGCATTATAAATATAAGGTATGAGATAATGTCTAAGACACTCACAAATTACAAGCAAGAATTTTCGCCACCTCATAGTCTTGAGAGAATTTTCAAAATTGTGAGAGCTCGGTGATTTTCCTGTATTCTCCATAGCTCGTCCTCACCGACGCTGGAGTTTGGGTATCCGGATACACCCGTAAGGTCAAAGCACCAGTCTCGACCGCTCAATCGCTCATCCCGCTCGCTCCACTTCGACGCATCCAAAGGTAAACACGTAAACCCCAACGTGTTGCGATTTAATTATATAGACGCATGCTAGGTTTATAATCAATGTATGGTGAATTAAACACCCAAGACGGATCCTCGGGCGAGGGTTAACAAATGTCTTCCTACACGCATAAAGTCGAAAATCCTTTCCATGGTTCTTATCCACCGCTCGCATCGTCCTGACTTCCTTTCCCATTAAAGGCCGGAGGTTCTCGCTTAAGAATAGCCTCGATCCCACGATCGGGTGGAGGTGGGGGTGGTTGGGTATTGCTTCTTCCGCTCGGGTTGGGGAACTCTACCCTTCCCTACCTCTTCCTCTTCCTCTACCTCTAATTCCCCCTTTCGATCTCGCTCTAGCAAGATTCGTCATTTAAACATATAATTAGCACCGCATATCATGATTAATTTAAACATATATAGCATCATCATATAATCTTATTGTAAAACGGCTTTAAATAACACCATTCATCTTTGTCATACTCATTCTTGTCGCAAAAGCCCATTTCAGGGTCATCATATATATATATATATATATATCAGAAAATTGTGCCTCAAGGAGGACTGTTATGTACAAGCAGCCAACACAAAAAGAAGTCACATGCATACTGGCACTTCTTCCAACATAGCCATCATCAACTATCATACTTAATTACATAACATTACAAAATACTAAGCTTCTCTTTTCACTACCTTACATTACTAAGCACGCCACACACATACCATACTATACATATCTACATAAATTTACATCTATCATCATCGTCTGAAGTCAACACTCATCCTCGTCTGGGTCCTCATCCTCTTCAGGATCCTCCTCCGGATCCTCCTTCTCATCAGAATCCTCATCTGTATCATCCTCGCGTGCGCGTACCCTAGATGGTCCCGCCTTGTCATCCCCAATAGCATGTATGTCGCGTATCGGACTATAGTCGTCGCAAGTATCCGACACCTCATCCACACCGTCCCGACGACACGGCTCACGGAGGCGGTGGCGCCATCATTGGTGGTAGGATCGGAGTGGTGGTAGTAATGGGTGTCCAATCGACAAGGAGGAAATATCGGCATCCCCAAAGGTTTCGGCCGTGCCGCCCTTCCAACTATACAAGTCTACCTCGCCCTCCGATATCCGGGCACCATCGATCAACCTATTCGGACCTTCAGATATGACCACTCGCGTAGTCGTCGTGCAAGTATACTCTCCTGGGAAGATAAGGTCCCTCGTGCAACCCCATACACGCTGTAAACATAGGTCAGATGGCTGATGAACCTCGATAGATCCACGATCAAATCATAGCTACCGTCCACGCGGTAGATGTAGTCACCTGAAACTTCTCTGGCATAGTCCTCCCAGTCACACGGTAGTCAGGTCAGGAGGTGCTTAACACCGTCGAAGTCCGTCACGCCATGCTCTCGGGCATCCATCCAATGTCGAAGATAATGCATCAGATATTCCCCAAATTTGTCACCCCAGCACATGGCATACGTACGGTATGCGTGAATCACTTCTGCTGGCGTAGCTCTGGGTCCTAACCTCCTCTTCGCCGTGCGACGTGTCCTCGCCATCTGTCACAGACAACACTAACATAAGTCAATCTAAATATATCTGATAAACAGATAAGATAAACTTAAACGCATCTGTTAAGCAGCTATGATAAACTGGACATATCTATAAAGCAGATAAACAATCCAAACACATCTGATAAACATATAAATGTTATCAGGAAATGTTCTCATATATAACACACGTCATAGCTTTCTGACACTACTGGGAAGCTTACTATCTAGTAGCGTTCTAAAATTCTTATCATACTATAAGGTTCTTATCCTAAGTAAACCACAACTAACTTCATCTGATTCTCGTGAATTCTGGAGAAGGAAACAGGGGTTTGGTCCTTCATAACAAATAAATTAAAGTGCGTTAGGAGTACGTAGGCTAAAATCGTGCATAAATCGGAGTTCAAACGAAGGAGAACGGGCCAAAACAAAATCATTGCGCAGTGCAGTTCGCCCGAAGCCGAGGTCGACGTGCCGAGGTCAGGTGACGAGGTGTCGAGGTCGAGGTGCTGAGGTCAGGTGCCGAGGTCAGGTGCCGAGGTGTCGAGGTGCCGAGGTCAGGTGACGAGGTCGACGCCGTGCCGAGGTCGGTGCCGGCGTGCGAGGTCGGCGCCGGCGGTGCCGAGGTCGGCCGGCGCCGAGGTCGGTGCCGAAGGTGCCGAGGTCGGCGCCGAAGTGCCGAGGTCGGTTTCGAAGGTGCCGAGGTCGGCGCCGAAGTGCCGAGGTCGGTTTTTTTTTTTTTTTTCATGTCATACTTGCTTTTAATCTTTTAATCCTATAATGGAATGAAGTTCTTCAAATCATTTTTTTTTGCTTTCGTTCTCGTAATGGGATGAACTTCGTACATTCGCACTTCTATGTTCTTTCGTAATGCGTGATCATGCTTCTTATTTCGTCTATGTTCTTCTCGAGATGACATATTCATTTATCATAATCAATCTTGAGATTCGAGAATGAAGTTTCAAATATTGAAATATAGCTCATTTATACATACACATTTCTTTTCAATTTTAAAATTCATCATTTCAACCTTGCTCATTCATGTTCATTTCAAGCATATTCATTCATTACACATAATCTTGAAATTTGAATGGGTTTGTTAATAAAACTTGAAAGTTTCATTCAAGTTTCATAGCATATCTTATTGAAAGATGCATTACTTGAATTTTACAAATTCAACATTTCACCCTTGGCACATCATGCCCTTTCTCAAACATTGATATTTATTTATAACTTCAATTACTTCACATAACTTCCATTTCATATTATTTGTCAAAATTTTCAGTGATTGAAAGCATGAGTTAAAAATAAAATTTCCAACATTTCAACTTTTGATACACAACTGTCTAAACCCTTTTCCATTATTTCTTAAAGCTTTCCTTATCTCTCCTTTCAATCAAACTTCACAACATTCCTTCACTTTACTTTCAAACATGATTTCAATCTTTTCATCATCGAATTTTCATTTCAAAATTTGAGAAGAATCACTTACCTCATCCCGCTTGAGCTTGATGTGATGGAGTGTTGAGCATAGTCACCGATTTCTAGAAGTCTAGTGACTCAATCTAGACTTGACTTTTAAAAGAAGGTTTTAGATTAACAGAGCGAACCGCTCGATACTACTTTTGTAATGCCCTCTAATCCTAAGGACGGATTAACGAGGACCGAAACTTGAATAGTAATTGCGAACATTAAAGAGAATAAATCAAATACTTATGGAACAAACATCAAGTGGACTAAAAGTTTCAACCCTTATGTACAAGGCACATAATTTACATATAGAAAGGGCTACAAGTCCTTAACCAAAAGATCCACCGATCCGAGGGATTCAATCACAACATCAAAACATAACATAACGTTTATCGCAGCAGAAAACATGTGAATACACATATGACGATGTGTATTCAAGGTTTCAAATAAACATTATCAAAAAGAGGCCCGACTACTCAACACGCCTCCATCCACTATCTGCTCAACCTGCACATTTAAAAACAAACATGCAGGGCTGAGTAAAAGAATGCACTCAGTGAAACTCATGCCAAAATATTTTATCAATTTAAATTACGCTGCCCCATCACAGTAACACACGAGGTTTTTATTTGAAATACTCGTGTTTACTAAACATTTCCTGTCATTTTCCATAAATATTCGTCTGGCCAGACATATTTTCCTTATATGTATGATCCATATCCCTTTCCATTTATCACAACAGTTCCATTATCTCATCTCATAAATTCATCTTGCGTCGTAGAGGAGGCCTCCTCTTACGGACACCGTGACCGGCCGAGCACCCTTTCAGCACACAGTCATAAAATAGTGCACAAAATCCTTGCCACTCCGGCACATGATACGAATTCTCAATCATCATTGAGGGTACTAACAAGGATACGAATTCAATCATTTCATAAGTTGGGAGCTACCCAACAACGCATTCATAATTCGAGCATGGATAGGATACATACATAAAACATAAATATTTTGGGCAGGTAATTAAATAAATCATTTCTTGCGAATAAAGCCTCGTAAGTAAAACATTTGATAAGCGTTTGATCTTTTTTAGTAGAGTAAAGCCCACCGGATCGCTGATTATCAAAATACGATTCCTTTTCACGCCTTTTGCTCACGCCCACGCCCCACCTTTACGTAAAATTACTTCAAGACGTTGGTCACGTTGAGATCATCAAAGTTTCATAAACTTTGATAACTTATAAAGTAATAATTGCATCCCTTAAATAAATTTAATACGTCGCTTCAACGCGCATCTTAACTAAATATTTCTCGTGCTTGATAGAGACGTAATATGATCTACGATCTCATATTAACCATTTAGGTTAAACGTTGAACGGTACTAACGTCTTTTGATAAAATGATTTCAATTAGGAAATCATTTCTCACAAATGAGATATTCTTATAAAATTAATACGCTTTACACATATTAGTGTAATTATTCAACGATTTCATACGCTCAATCCTAAGTCAATGTTTTGACTTTTCTTAACATATTTTATAACCACTTTCTATATAAATCGATTTTCAATCGATTTCTTTTCATAAAATCCTAATTTCGATTTTTCACGCTTATTTAATATAACGTTTGTAGTAAACATAGTATACTATGTTTATAAAATCCCATAAATTCTTAATTAATCTAAATATATTCTAAGCATATAATGTATTATTATTCTTGATAAAAAGGATTTAAAACCCTTATCTAATTTTCGGCCTTCTCAACTAAAATTCTCAAACTTCTTCCAAAAATTCTTCTAAATTCATATAATATACTATATTACCATAGATCATTAATATGTATTAACATTAGCTATGGAAAATTTTGACATTACCTAACCCATATTATAGCTTTAATTTTCTCAAAATATACTAAACATTTTTCTAAAATTCTAATTAAAATACACAATGCTTAAATATCATCCTATATCATAATTATAACATAATATCCAACAAATCAATTAACACATCAATGTATCATGGCTCATAGCTCACGGTTCTTTATCAATAGTTAACCAAACTTTTTGTAAAATTTCAACAAATTCACACAATGCTTAAACATTACCATATAACAATAATACATCATAATATTCAACATTTATAACTCACATATCAATATACCTTAACATATACCGCTCAAATTTTTCAACAATGTGAACATATATTTTCTAAAAATTCTAGTAAATTCACATGGTACATAATTAAGGTCCTAGATCAATAATATGCTAAGATATCACTTAAATATAATTTGTATCTCAACCTACAATTCTTAATATTTTCGTAATTACAACCATGTAGCATATGGTTTCCAAAATTTCAATAAATCACAATGAGTCTTATTATCAACATAGATAATTAATCCATCACTACATTTAATCATAAAATTTTCTGTTATCACAAAATAATTATAACATGCTTAGCTTTAAATTTAAACAATACATATGCTTAAACATAACATACTAAACATAATTAGTAAACAACTTCGCATGCTAACATGATTCATCCTATTTTTTCTCATTAAGAACCTAAGCATATATATTTAAATCTAACGGTTAGGAATCAAAAATCTTAACGTATAATCGAAGCTTGTTCGATTTCTAACCTCTTTACCGGCTTTGATTTATTGTGCAAAGGATTTAGCTCAAGGATTTGGTGAATGAAAATGAAGAACACTCTTTCGTTCACTCTCAAGAAGCTCACGGTAATGGTAAGAAATGAAGTGATAGTTGGTTTGATGTACTCCTATTACTAAATACTAAAGCAAATGAATTAAAAAGACTTAACATATTTCCAAAAATTCTCGGTCATTACACACAATTGCAAGCAAGATCTTTCTTTCTTTTTTTCTTTTTTTTAGCTTTATGACTCATCACCTTTAATATGTCATCAAAGTCAATACATCTTACACAAAGTTAATACACTTCACTCAATTTTGAAAGAAACAAAATCCTACACTTTGGTATCCAAAAGTGACAGACTTGCATTGCACAAAGAAAGAGTTTTATTAATTCTTGTTGTATACTAATATGTACATGTCCTACAAAGCCAAATTCAAGACTTTTTAATTGAAGACTCACTTTAATACATCATCACAATGGTGTAGTAAATACTCTTACACAATTTTGAACAATTCAATTTGATCATTCCTTTCTTTTCTACACGAGCCGTGGCCCTCTCTAAATACCAAGGAGAAGCTTTTATTTTGTCTTATGCAAGATACATAATATCTACACACCACCACATGCAAGTATGTCATTCGGAGTGTTTTAATTTTTCTTCCAAGCTCCAATTGAGTTAATATATACTGGTTATCCCTCACAACACACACCACTTGATCCCAATTCTTGCCCTAAATTATAAATTTAGAAATTCATGTAATATCTAGGAGATAAGATTAATCTTGAATTCATGATATTTATCAAGTATTAAGGCTTGTGCAATTAAATAAATTATTTCAGAAAATATCTACATAAAATCATAGAATTTTCGAAAACTATGTAGACTAGAGACAAAATATTATCACTTATGATATTATCACTTTATTACACATCATTTAAGAGATAAAAATTATCTCTTAATTTATCATAACCTTATCTTATCTTTTATAAAAATATCTTAGCAAACTTATCACAAAAAATTGTCATTTTCCAACCTTATCTCCTCTAGGTCATTTTCGAACCATGCTTCATCATACCATATAATTATCTTGTCATATACAACAAGATAATCATAACAACTCATCACATTAATAAAGTAATACTGCACTTGTTCACAATTTAATCCTATGTTCATATATTTTTCGAAAACTAAGAGATAAATAGGAGAAAATATTTATTTTTCTTCCTTGGTATAATAATATCCTACATATACTTAAAAATATATTTATTTATTATTAAAATTCATTTTATGGGAAAATTTAAGAGAATTTTCCATTTTCTCAAAATCGACACTTATCGATGTTCATTTTCATATTTAGATTTATCGTAAATAAATCCCTTCTAAATATTGAAAATAGATTTTTGAATATTTGGGGTATTACAGTTTTGTTTGTCGGCACAACATAAACACAACCATTCAACACCATACAATACCATAAACAACATAAACTATACTAAAGCATTAGAAAACCCTAATTTCCAACATAATGCCAACCATTGTGTATGTGTGCATAAGTGTTCCATTCATTCATCACAATCACAACCATTCATTCCAAGTTTATAGTTTAACTATCATAGCATCATTTATCATTAAAATTAAACTCACACTTAACCACTTTGCTATGTTTTCGATAATTAGCATATGTATCCAATAAATTCCAATAAAATCATGTTATACTCCTACCATACTATAGAATTTAATTATAAACTCAATACCATCAATTAAAATTAAATCATGAGCTAACATAGAGTATTAATTTTCTGCATTTATGAATATTGAACATTTGTGTTCAATAAATTCCACACACCTCATAACATATTTATAATATGCATTAAACATGGAATATTAACTTTAAACAACTAAATATTTATAATATGAACTAATGCTTGGAATTTTTGGTCCTCACATATATATTGTATATGTGTTAAATAAATTTTCAACAAAGCATAATAGATTCATATTATTTTCAACAAATAAAAATCAAATAAACTTTAAAATATATTCTATTATTGTTGGCCATTTTGAGCAAAAATAGGAGGAGTGTTTCAATAATTCCAAGATTAATATATGATATTCATATTATATATTAAACACTATATCTCAACTATTTTTCAACAAATAAAATTAAAATAATTTTTAAAAATTATATATATATTTCGGTTTTAAAAAAATAAATAGGAAAAATAATTCAAAAATTCTCATCTTTATTCTATATACTCCTAACACATCAACAAACAACAATATCAAATAATATTCACAAAAGCATGCTTTATCACATGTAAAAAGAAATACCACATAAATCAAAAATATTAAACATGCTCTAAAAATTCCCAAATTTTAACTACAACCTTATAACATATTTATAAGCATATTTCATTCATGGCTTGAGAGCATTTGGTGGCTCAAAATCCACGAAAAAAATGAAGAACAAAACTAGGGTTCTTCATGAAATAAATTCAAAAAACATCATACAAAAATTCTACTCCATTATAAATGAATAGAATGATGAATACTACCTTATTATGGTCTTAGAAATTTAATTTGGGGGTTGGAATGGGTTGGAAATGAAGATTAAAGCTTGAAAAGCTTGAAGAACAAAGAGAGAAATTTCAAAATTAGAGAGAGATACGGATGTCGAAATGGGGCTGTAATGTGAAGAAAAAGAGCTGTTATAAGCTCATTTAGGGTCTCTTGGGGGTAGTTGGGAGAAGGAATGGTCAAATTACCCGATTTGGCATGTTAATACCGACTCTTTAAGTTTTATCGCACTTTCGATTGATTTCTCAGAAACTTAAGATTTTATTTTCTTAAATATCCTTTAAAAGACTTATTTCATAGTTTATAATAATTTCATGAAGTTCGGATGACATCCGATAAGTCAATTCCAAGTTATCGCGAAAAAACAAATATTCCGTGATTAAATTATGCTCATTCGAAATTATATTGAATTTTGAGCTTTCATAATTAATTTGAGTCTTATTAATAATTTCTTATTGATTTAGACCCTTGGTTCGAGTTTCGTCTGCTCGATCGGTTTTGGGTTTTTTCGATATTTATACCCTGCTCGCTTAAGTTCTTCAGAATTTCGCTCAAAATGATTCTTATGAATTCTAAATTCACAATAATATATTCCTTCATTATTTTGATTGTTATCATTAATTTTCATGGTTAGCACGGATCGAAGTCGATCCGCCTCGTGAATAGAATTTTGAGACCGACCGGCAAGATGCCCGAAAATTCCAATCCTTTCGCTTCTCACATTTTTTCACGAGGCGATTCTAGAAATTAAACCTTTTGTTGAGATTCATTCTCGATCTCTCATTCTATGTTCGTGCTATTCGAAAACCATAATCCTAGAGGACTAGTCACTAGTTTTTATTTCTTCTAGTTTTCGATCTCCGAATCGATTCTAATTTATTTCGTTGGTCACCTTAAACATAATTAAGGTCTAAGCAACACAAATAATTGGTTTAAGCATCACTAATAAAAGTTTTAAATTTTTCGGGTTATTATACTAAGCTACCATCAATTTCTTTCTAATTTTTTAAGACTCAAGGTTCGCAAGAAAAGTTTAGCTCAAGAAAGAAAGATTCACGATCCCGAGCGAACAACCGCCTCGACATACTACTTTATCACGATCCGACTACTTAATTAAATGATTAACTAAGTAATCAGACTATGACTAGGTTATGATACGAACATAAGAAATTCCAATCTATAATAATATTTGAGATAAAAAGGATTTGACTATTTAATCGATAACTAACAGAAATCTAAGCCAATATTTAAAGTTTACACAATACAACTTCAACATACAATAGAGTATTTCTTAGATCAACAACAAAATAATATGAGTTTGACAACGGAAGGATGGATGAATGTCATGTATGAAGAAATAACATTTAGGGCATAATTAGGTACGGCAAAAGAACCCTAGCTTAGCTTCCTCTTCCATCGCCATCTCCAAGCTCAACCTGCATATCCAGAAAACAAATGCAGGGCGTGAGTACCAACAAGTACTCAGTGGATTATTGCCAACAATTTAAACTTTATTGACTTACCGAACTTTATCCAACGCAAAAGTTAAAAAAATAATACCTGATTCAATTTTCATTAACAATACGCTTTATGAAACTGAAACCGTAATACCCCAAATTTCGGATTTAAAATTTCAATATAAAAGGAATATTACGATAGAAACAAGAATAAAAATAACGTTTAGTGATTTATTCCAAGTAAAATCGAAAATTTCTTAAATCTTTTCACATGAGATAATTTCTAATATAAATAAATATGTTTTAAGTATATTTAGGATATTATTTACACTAAGGAAGAAAAAGGAATTATTTTCCTTATTTTACTTGTAATTTCGAAAATTAGAGAATAGATGATTTAAAATGTGATCACATGATTTTATGGGATGAGTTGTCATGTTTATCTTGTATTATATGATAAGATAATTATCTTGTATATTTATGCATAATTTTCAAATTAATGAAGAGTATGTGATAAGGATTTGAAATGACATTTTAAGATAAGTATGCTTTGATATTTATAAAATGATAAGATAAGGATATGACTAGGTTATGACTAAGCATAAGATAATGTTTATCTCATAAAATGTGTAGCAAAGTGATAAACATCATAAGAAATAAGATTTGTATCTAGAAACACATGATTTTCAAAATCATGATTTTATGTGGTAAATTTAGTAAATAATTTAATTAATTATTCAAGCTTTAGAATTGATAATTATCATGAAAACTAGATCAATCTTATCATATAGAAGCTATATAAATTTCGAATTTGATGAATTAAGGTAAGATTGGATTTTATAAAATTAAATCTATAAAACCCTAAGTTTCAAAATCTTGGGAAAATGATAAGAAATATTCCAAAATTTATTTTATGACATAAGATCATTATATTTATGTAATTCATCATGAAAATAATATTAGTTATGAAAAGAATAATAGTTTGATAATTTATCCTTAATTTTGGATTATTTGCCGATAACTTTACTAAAGCATATGAAATTGATCTTAATTAATTTTCTTATGGTATAATTTATTATCTAAGATCAATATTATGTCATATAGCTATTAATTGGAGAAAATAAAAATTTAGTATATATATTAGGTGATGACCGAAAATTGTAAGAAATTAGTATTTTATGAGATAAATATCATACTATAATTAATGTAAGGATAAGATTGTGATCTTATCACATTATGAGGTGTAAAGTAGAGTTAGAATTCAATTAAAACAAGTAACCTATTGTGTTGTCTCCCTAATGGCCGAAAATTGCCACCAATATATTATAAAATTGTAAATTAATTATCTTAGGACAAGTGTGATGCAAGTTGTATGAATGATTCAATGTACCTATTAAAAGATAAGATATGATAAGGATTATGATAAGATTTGATAAGGATAAAGATAAGATTTTGTACAAGTGTACATTAGATATTTTAAAGTGTAATAATTAATATCATCTCATAAATCCTATAAATAGAGATCACCCTCCCATAAGCTCATAACCGAAAATAGGAAAGAAATAGGAGAGAAAATAGAGAGAAAAAAAAGAGTGTTCTTTGAAGTGTTCTTCGATCGAGATCAAATAAACGTCACGATCAATTCTACTCCGACTAAGAGGTTAGATTTCTTACAAGCTTCGATATATCGCTAGAATTTATGTTATAAGCTTAGTTATATGTGTGATTTTCAAAATCATAAGACTTGTGCCAATATGTTTAGAAATCGATTTATATGATGTTATTAAGCATGTAGTATAATTATATCACAAAATCAAGCATGATATTAAAGTTTATATGTTAATCAAAAACTTAAGGAATGATATGTTTATGAGTATAATTTTAATTGTTGATTTGAGCATGAAATCATGATCTAGGTATTAACTATGCTTACATGAAATTATGTAGAATTTTTGGGAAACTTTAGTACCTAAGTCTATGAGTTTCGAAAATTATAGAACATGATAACATGTTGTGATATAATCCATGTTTAAGTGCTATTATAACATATTGAGGGTGTAGATTCATAAAATATGGTTGTGTGAATTTATTGGATTTGTATTGAACCTAAGTCCAAATTTTCAAAAGTAACTTAGGAAGATTAAATTGAATAGTTCACAATAAATAAAAATTATGTTATAGTAAGCATAGTTAAGGATGATTAAGTGTTATGTGAATTAATTAGAATTTTTAAAAATTGTTTACTTAGTGAATTATGAAAACCGAAAACCATATAGACAATTCTAAGGTATATGATTTTATTTGACCAAAGTAATTACATAATATGATCTAAAATAATGTTTTAAATATAATATAATTTTATGGGAATTTTTAGAACAAAATTGCACATAAAATGATAGAATTTCATAAGAATTGAAAAAGTCAAAATGTTGACTTTTGTTGACCAAAGTCAAAATTGTTGACTATGTTGACTTGGTCAAAATTGTTGACCAAAAACGTCGACCAAGGTCAAAGGGCACGAATTCAATAATACGTGATCTATGTGACGAAGACGTTAGTAACAATGTAACTTACGCTACGTAAGTACATTAAAACGCACATTATATACTAAAAGGTAGAATATTCCTTATAAATCAAGAAAATTCGTAATCAACATCAATCGATTAGGAAACGCCAAAATAAGTCCGGCGTTAGCCTTATTCGACGCAGAGAACGTTATAGACTATGTCGTCTACCGAACGATTCAACAAAAGAATGAATGGAAGGATAGTACGACGCTCGGATCGAAGAATCTTACGCAGCATGATGATATGCTAAAATTTCGCTTCTTACATTGATAAGGTCCGACTCAAGGAGAACGGAAACCGAGAATAGAAACTAGTGACTTAAGAAACCTTAAGTCCTCGAGGTGGGCTTTCTTACCTAAACCCTTGTGGGCTTTCTTATCTCAATAAAATGCGGGCATTCTTTTCAAAAGATTTTTACAAGTTTTCTCGAAAGTATTTTATCATTATTGCTTTATCGCTTTCTTATAAAAATGTTGAGATACAATATTGTCTCGCCAAAAATGTTTTATGTTTTGTATATGTCCATTCGGGTTGCACGGGCAACAGAAAAGTATTATTTAATTCGGATCCTAAGTCGGAGGTGAAGGGAATCCGCTTAGGTTGTGTACACTTTAGCACGAATCGAGTTACGGTCAAATGATTCACCTCCGAACTGTTCATGCGGTCGGTCGAGGCGTCCGGTGAAGGAGGCCTCTCCTGCTGCTAATCCATATGCCGACTTGGAATATACGTTGTGATGAGAAAATGCTCGGCCGAGCGATCTTGTGAAAAGTATGAAAATGTATTTAGTGAGCACAAGGCCTTTTCAAAACAAAACCCTTGTGTCTTACTGTGAAGTAGGCAGCACAATATTTCGTAAAGTAAAATGTTTTCGGCATGTGTCCACTGGGTGCATTATTTGTACTCAGCCCTGCATGTTTGTTTTTAAATGTGCAGGTTGAGCGGGTGATGGAACAGAGCGGGAGTTGAGCGGAATCTTTTGAAGTATGAAGTATTTTTGGTTCACCTTGAGAATGCATCTTCACATGCATGTCTCACACGTTTGTTCCGCTGCCAAGCTCTTGAGACTCATACGCTTTGTTACTATGTTAAGTTTTGTAAAAGCTATCGCTTTGTTGAAACCTTGAAACCATCATATATATATAAGCCATCTTTGATTCATCATGATTCTTGTTTCGCTTGGAACATCTAAAATAAATGAGTTGGAAACCTTATTCGTTTCATATTCACTTAACCCGAACCCGAGTCACGGTCCGGTAAGGTGGTAGTCGAACCGGGCTGTGACAGATGGTATCGAGCGCGTTCGTTTGCTTTGAACCAAAAATATTCTTTCTATCCAAAGTCTAGCTTGAATCACTAGACTTTCTATGAAGTAAGTCATCTCCGCTCAACGCTCCTGCTCATCACGCCAACCAAAGAAGGAAAAGTGAGTTTTGATAAAAAGGTATGTGTTAAAAGTTTTTGAAAAGAATGTTACAGTTTTGAGGAAGTATTTGTGGAAAATGTTTTTAAAGTGGACATGCCGTTAAGTGAGTAGTTTTGAATTGTGATAATTCATGGGACAAACGAGTGGTTTGTCTGAAGAAAGTTTGAGTTCATACCCGATTGGTATGTGATTTTGTTGTGATGAATTTTAAAGAAATTAAAGCTTATACCCGGTTGGTATAATGAGTATTGATAATGGACATATATAGAGTTATATGTCAGTGAAGTATGTTTATGAAACGAGGTTGAATTATGAAATTGTTTTGATTTTCAAAAAGAACGTAGATGAGCTCTAAGTTTCACAAAGAACTTAGACTGAACGAAAGCATAAGAAATTCTCTTCTATGTATAACATAGTGTTTGATGAAACACAAGAACTTGAGAACCTATAACGTTTTTAGGTTCGATTTGACAAACGTAAATTGGAAAGCTACGAAGGAATGGAGGCTTCAACGAACGAATGTCACTCGCAACGTAGGCACGCTTTCTTCACTTGAGAATTCTACGCGACGAATCAATTGTTGCTTACGCAAATTAATCTAGAGTGATAGATGCACTTGGGGATTAGAATGATAAGTAATAAGTGTTTACGAGCTTATGTTAAAGAATGTTTCACAAACTTTGTGTTTTGTGAAGTTTAGAAATCCTTATGATTTAAGTTTATTTCCCCCCTATTGCTTGTAAGTTTAAAGATAAACTTACTTAGAACTATCTGTCTTCAGATAGCGGGAAATGGGGATGGTAAGGGTAAGAACACGAGCACATATGTTTCGAACTTAGAACATCACGTTATAAGAACAATCGGTATATATGGAAAAATCCTCGTTGAAGCATTTTGATGATACATGATGTTACATGACTTGTTGTGAAAAATATCTGGCGTGTGCCATGAGCCATGATCTATAAAGAAGTTATGTGTTAGATATTAATTTAGAAGTTGACATGTGTTTTGTTTAAAAACATTAAGAATGCCTCCTAGAAGAGAGTTGGGACGTAGGAGAAGAGGGGAAACTCCGGAACCAGAATTCCAACAACCACCACCGCCTCGTAAAATAGAGACACTATTTCTCAAGCAAAACCCACCCACATTTAATGGGACCGAACTCCCAAAGAAGTTGAACTGGGTAAGATCAATAGAGCGAATCTTCAATTTCCGCATTGCATACGATCATGAAAGAATTTCTTGCGTTACCTTTCAATTAACGGTTCAAAGAGACTTCGGTGGGAGACTAGAAGGAAAATTATGACTGAAGAACAAATGGAGGAATTCACTTGGGAAGATTTTAAGACGGTACTATATGATAAGTATATTCCCAAGAGTTATAGAAAGAAACAGGAAAATGAGTTCTACGGGCCTCAAACAAGGGGATAAGTCAGTAATAGAATATGATCGTATATTCTGTGACATGTCAAGGTTTGCCCAAAATATGGTAGATACCGACGAAAGGATGGCTGACAAGTTTAGATCTGGATTACGGCCTGAGATTAGAATATCTCTCGCCAGTCATGGAGCAATGACCTATGCTGAAGCTCTAGGACGAGCTTTGGACATAGAAGAGGCATTGCCGGAAAATAAGCCAGCTTTGGCCCAAGAAGACAAGGGAAAGAGAAAATGGGAGGAAAGTCATAACAAAGGAAAGAGCAATTACTATGGCCAGACTGAAAGGAGGCCATGGCAAGGCAATCAAAAGCCCCAATGGAACCAAGGGCAAGGGCAAGGCCGTCCCATGACTTTTGGACAAGGCAGAAACAACCAAAGAACAACCGACAAGCCCTCAATGTCCACGATGCCGTAAGTATCACTCGTGCACTTGTCTAGTCGGGCGCTTTAATCTGTTTAGTGTGGACAACAAGGGCATTTCGCCAATAACTGTCCACAACAAGAACAAGTAGATAAGCCTAACCCGCCACGACAAATTCAATCGCAGGAATGCAAAGAACACGATGCGCAAGGGCTTATGCTCTCAACCAACAACCCGAAAATGACCAGAACAACCCGACAGGTACGAATACGCTTTCAACATACTTGTGATAATATTATTGCTATGGGAACTTCGAGACCACGATAATATACGCGAGTATTTTAGAACTTAGTACGAAACGAGATAAAGAAATACGAATCATCTTTATCAAAGGCAGGAGATACGACGTTAGCATAAGTTCGCTTAAACTTAGATTCGAACATAGGATTCACCGTCTATAAAAATCGATAGATGAGTAGATACGAATAAAAGTTAAGGTCATACGACGATCAAATGGGTACAAAGTACCAATGTTGGAAATTGAGAATGCAATAATGGAGAAGGAGTCAAGAACGTATTGAGCATACGAAAATTTCGAGGACGAAATTTCTTTAAGGGGGGTAGAATGTAATACCCAATTTCTAGATTTAAAAATTTCAAAATAAAAGGAATATTACGATAGAAACAAGAATAAAAATAAACGTTTAGTCGATTCCAAGTAAAATCGAAAATTTCTTAAATCTTTTTCACATGAGATAATTTCTAATATAAATAAATATGTTTTTAAGTATATTTAGGATATTATTTACACTAAGGAAGAAAAAGGAATTATTTTCCTTATTTTACTTGTAATTTCGAAAATTAGAGAATAGATGATTTAAAATGTGATCACATGATTTTATGGGATGAGTTGTCATGTTTATCTTGTATTATATGATAAGATAATTATCTTGTATATTTATGCATAATTTTCGAAATTAATGAAGAGTATGTGATAAGGATTTGAAAATGACATTTTTAAGATAAGTATGCTTTGATATTTATAAAATGATAAGATAAGGATATGACTAGGTTATGACTAAGCATAAGATAATGTTTATCTCATAAAAATGTGTAGCAAAGTGATAAACATCATAAGAAATAAGATTTGTATCTAGAAACACATGATTTTCGAAAATCATGATTTTATGTGGTAAATTTAGTAAATAATTTAATTAATTATTCAAGCTTTAGAATTGGATAATTATCATGAAAACTAGATCAATCTTATCATATAGAAGCTATATAAATTTCGAATTTGATGAATTAAGGTAAGATTGGATTTTTATAAAAATTAAATCCTATAAAACCCTAAGTTTCGAAAATCTTGGGAAAATGATAAGAAATATTCCAAAAATTTATTTTATGACATAAGATCATTATATTTATGTAATTCATCATGAAAATAATATTAGTTATGAAAAGAATAATAGTTTGATAATTTATCCTTAATTTTGGATTATTTGCCGATAACTTTACTAAAGCATATGAAATTGATCTTAATTAATTTTCTTATGGTATAATTTATTATCTAAGATCAATATTATGTCATATAGCTATTAATTGGAGAAAAATAAAAAATTTAGTATATATATTAGGTGATGACCGAAAATTGTAAGAAATTAGTATTTTATGAGATAAATATCATACTATAATTAATGTAAGGATAAGATTGTGATCTTATCACATTATGAGGTGTAAAGTAGAGTTAGAATTCAATTAAAACAAGTAACCTATTGTGTTGTCTCCCTAATGGCCAAAATTGCCACCAATATATTATAAAATTGTAAATTAATTATCTTAGGACAAGTGTGATGCAAGTTGTATGAATGATTCAATGTACCTATTAAAAGATAAGATATGATAAGGATTATGATAAGATTTGATAAGGATAAAGATAAGATTTTGTACAAGTGTACATTAGATATTTTAAAGTGTAATAATTAATATCATCTCATAAATCCTATAAATAGGAGATCACCCCTCCCATAAGCTCATAACCGAAAATAGGAAAGAAATAGGAGAGAAAATAGAGAGAAAAAAAAGAGTGTTCTTTGAAGTGTTCTTCGATCGAGATCAAATAAACGTCACGATCAATTCTACTCCGACTAAGAGGTTAGATTTCTTACAAGCTCAGATATACGTTAGAATTTATGTTATAAGCTTTAGGTTATATGTGTGATTTTCAAAATCATAAGACTTGTGCCAATATGTTTAGAAATCGATTTATATGATGTTATTAAGCATGTAGTATAATTATATCACAAAATCAAGCATGATATTAAAGTTTATATGTTGATCAAAAACTTAAGGAATGATATTTTTATGAGTATAATTTTAATTGTTGATTTGAGCATGAAATCATGATCTAGGGTATTAACTACGCTATATGAAATTATGTAGAATTTTGGGAAACTTTAGTACCTAAGTCTATGAGTTTCAAAATTATAGAACATGATAACATGTTGTGATATAATCCATGTTTAAGTGCTATTATAACATATTGAGGGTGTAGATTCATAAAATATGGTTGTGTGAATTTATCGATTTGTTAAGAATTTATCAACCTAAGTCCAAATTTTCAAAAGTAACTTAGGAAGATTAAATTGAATAGTTCACAATAAATAAAAATTATGTTATAGTAAGCATAGTTAAGGATGATTAAGTGTTATGTGAATTTATTAGAATTTTTAAAATTGTTTACTTAGTGAATTATGAAACCGAAACCATATAATACAATTCTAAGGTATATGATTTTATTTGACCAAAGTAATTACATAATATGATCTAAAATAATGTTTTAAACATAATATAATTTTATGGGAATTTTTAGAACAAAAATTGCACATAAAATGATAGAATTTCATAAGAAATTGAAAAAAGTCAAAATGTTGACTTTTTGTTGACCAAAGTCAAAATTGTTGACTAAGTGTTGACTTGGTCAAAATTGTTGACCAAAAACGTTGACCAAGGTCAAAGGGCACGTAATTCAATAATACGTGATCTATGTGACGTAGTACGTTAGTAACAATGTAACTTACGTTACGTAAGTACATTAAAACGTACATTATATACTAAAAAGGTAGAATATTCCTTATAAATCAAGAAAATTCGTAATCAACATCAATTGATTAGGAAACGCCAAATAAGTCCCGTTAGCCTTTATTCGACGCGTGAGAACGTTATAGACTATGTCGATCTCACCGAACGATTTGAACAAAAGAACGAATGGAAGGATAGTACGACGCTCGGATCGAAGAATCTTACGCAGCATGATGATATGCTAAAATTTCGTTTCTTACATTGATAAGGTCTGACTCGAAGGAGAACGGAAACCGAGAATAGAAACTAGTGACTTAAGAAACCTTAAGTCCTCGAGGTGGGCTTTCTTACCTAAACCCTTTGTGGGCTTTCTTATCTCAATAAAATGTGGGCATTCTTTTCAAAAGATTTTTACAAGTTTTCTCGAAAGTATTTTACTGTTATTGCTTTACTGCTTTCTTATAAAAATGTTGAGATACAATATTGTCTGCCAAAAATGTTTTATGTTTTGTATATGTCCATTCGGGTTGCCTGGGGCAACAGGAAAAGTATTACGAATTCGGATCCTAAGCTGGAGGTGAAGGGGGAATCCTGGCTTAGGGTTGTGTACACTTTAGCTTCTGAATCGAGTTACGGTCAAATGATTCAGCCTCGAACCGCTCATGGTCGATCGTGCGTCCGGGTGAAGGGAGGCCTCCCTCCCGGCGCGTTAATCCATATGCCGACTTGGAATATACGTTGTGATGAGAAAATGCTCGGCCGAGCGATCTTGTGAAAAGTATGAAAATGTATTTAGTGAGCACAAGGCCTTTTCAAAACAAAACCCTCGTGTCTTCTTCGTGAAGTAGGCAAAGACAATATTTCGTAAAGTAAAATGTTTTCGCATGTGTCCACCGGGTGCATTATTTGTACTCACCGCATGTTTGTTTTAAATGTGCAGTTGAGCGGATGATGGAACAGGCGGGAGTTGAGCGTAATCTTTGAAGTATGAAGTATTTTGGTTCACCTTGAGAATGCATCTTCACATGCATGTCTCACACGCTTGTGCCACCGCCAAGCTCTTGAGACTCATTACGCTTTGTTACTATGTTAAGTTTTGTAAAAGCTATCGCTTTGTTGAAACCTTGAAACCATCATATATATATAAGCCATCTTTGATTCATCATGATTCTTGTTTCGCTTGGAACATCTAAAATAAATGAGTTGGAAACCTTATTCGCTTCATATTCACTTAACCCAACCCGAGTCACGGTCCGGTAAGGTGGTAGTCGAACCGGGCTGTGACAGAAACATTGCAATCTTATGTGATGATATGCTATGCGGTATGATTTTCCGTGTTGGCCCCGAAGATTACCAATCACAGCCCCGCCTATCTACGTTTCTTCAGAATGGTAAGTAGGCCTCCTTCTCAATACCCTGACCGATCTGCACAACTATAAACTTCCCGATCATTAACATAATTCTTCCGTAGATAGGTAACATGATCTTATGCTCAACAAGTAACATGATCTTAGACTCAACAAATAACATGATATTATGCTCAACAAGTACATGATCTTATTTTCAACATATAGAAAGTCAATCTTTCACAATAATATGCAAGATATAAATTAAATATTCAATATTATACACATGTTAGTGAAAAGAAAACCCACCTGGAACGTCGTCACTATGAGTACCTCATTCTCGTCCTTCAGAATTCCCTTGTCCTTACTTGATCCTTTTAAATAAAATAATTATCGAACTTAGCAAATATTCTTATTCACTGAACATATTACATCTTATTCTTAGTTTTATCAAATTCTAAGATTCGTTTGAGCTATTGCATCCCTTCACGACTTATTCCTTAATAAACTTTAATCTTAGTAATTTACATAATATGCCATAATCAAAAGAGTTTAAATAACTTATACCTAATTTTGTCAATGCATAACATTTTAACCTTAACTTAAGGCAATCAAGTAAACCAATCTCACTTATATACTTATCATTAGTTTATTAATTTAATTCTCAAAACCTTTTAGTAATATACCAATTCTAACAAAATTTCAGCAGAGTAAGTTTTATAAAATGAGTCGTCATTTCATTCCCAATTCAACCAAACTTATCCAAACTCCACCAAATCATCACCATATGCTTAAATATATACTTAGAAACTTAAAACATGTTCAAACTAATCCATTTACACTATATTCATAACATGCCCTTCAACCACATCATTATGTAAATAAATGAACTTTTCAATCTACAATCCATTTAATTTCAATCAACTCATATATATGCTTATCCATCATCAATGATACACAATCCATCATCAATTATAAGCCTAATCAAACTCATCATATAAATCCTTCAATTTAGCACAAACTTTCAAATTTCAACTTTCACATTTCAAGTTCATAAAATCTCATAAATTCAACTTAAGCATTATTATTTCTTAGATCTCAAAAATCATATCAAATACATCAAATAAAATCAAGAACTCAAAGATCATTCAACCTCATTATTTTTGAAAATTAGGGATTATATATGCATTCAATTTGTTCCAATTTCTTTTAATAAATCATGTTTATTTCCACTTAATTACACATATCTAAACTCAATTTAATCAAATCATAACAAATAATTAACATACAAAATTAGGGTTTAAGCATGCTTACTTGATTCCATCAATGTAATATCCCGCAGAATTAAAAGCCTAATTACGGTATTTAAAACCCGTAAATTAGGGTTTTGCCGAAATGATTCAATCAGAATGATATCGAATATGATTTCGATCGTTTACGAAAGAATGAATTCCTATTTAATATTCACTAGAAAGCGTGAATTAAGGAATGAATGTTTATAAAGTGTATCGACAAGATCATTTTAACATCGATCACGATCGATAGTTAAAATTTCATGAAATTTTCTAAGTGTCAAAGCTTAGAATTAAATTTCATTATCAATGGGATATTTTTTAATAAAGTGAGTACGACCTTATTACGATTTTGAGATGAGTCGATAATCAACGTTTTGAGACGTTTCAAACGTTAACGTCCAGAGATGAATTGAAAAATGGGTTTAATGATCAAGGAATTGTAGTATTTAAATTCCTATGATCATTATGTGTAATTACAGTATTATTAAGCATTAAAAACAATGCTAGATCATTAAGAATCGATAATGTTCAATTCATCAAATTTTCGAAAACCCTAATTCGAAAATTATGGTTTTCTCACATGAAATGATACCATTAAATTTTCTTATGGTATAAACTATTATCTAAGACATATGTTATGATATATATATATCTAGGAATGGCACGAAAATAACCTATGTATCCCTTGTGAAACGAAAATGGCGTGACCTATGTTTTAAATAACAAATTCACGTTACTTTAGTATATACTTTGCTATGCTATGTTTTAATTAATCAAGTGATATGTGGTTATATGTCGCAGCCCGCCTAAACTATCCCAAATCCCAAGGATGGATTAGGGAGGGCTGGACGATGGGACAGTACGAACGGTCCCCGAAAGGCTATTATGAAGGTGCATATCACATGTGAACTGTTATACTTGGAACATAACATACATTAAAAGCTGGATATACTAGGTGGGCTAGTCCAACAGATCCAAAAGAATGCAAGTGATCCGAAGGACTTCAACTGTCAAGTCATATTACCATACATCATAGTTCAAAATAAAAGCAGCGGAAAACGTGTGAATACATATATGACGATATGTATTCGGTTTCTTAACATAAACGTCAAAGGCCGCTCGACTCCTCAACACCTCCACCATAATCATCACAACAACTCGCACATTTAAAACTAACATGCGGTGAGTACAAGAATGCACTCAGTGGACTCATGCCGAAAACATTTTAACATTCTTGAATTACACTGCCATATCATGGTAAGACACAAGGGTTTTATTTGAAATACCTTATGCTTACTAAAACATTTTCATCACTTCATAAACATTTGCTTGGCCAAGCATTTTACTTGCGTGTATGATCCATATCCCTTATCCTTTCATCATAACATCATAGTCGAACGTCGTGAAGGAGGCCTCCTCTATGACGCCGAATCGCCGTGAATTTTCCTTACAACACACAAATACCTTAGGTGTACACGTTAATCCTAGCTGTATAAGCCTTCCCATAGGATCCGATATCGATTTCATTCATAAGTCGGGAGCGACCCAACAACATTCATAACATTTCATGGATAGGATACATACACAAAACATAAACATTTTTGGCGTGTAATTTTGTAAACATTTTATCAACAAATGAAATAAGCATCGTAAATAAATTCATTCGAAAGTATAAATAAGTCACATTTTGTTTAGAAAAGAAGCCCACTTTATCGAGGTAAGAAAAGCCCACCGGACTATTGTTCGCCTAAATCTTGATTTCTCGTCAACGTCCTACCGTCGCGTCCGCGCCCACACCTTTACGTAAAAGCGATGTTTAGTACGTCGCTCACGATTTCGAGACTTTCAAAGTCTAGAATAAACTTCGATATTCTATATCGATATAAATCAATTCTTAACGAATTTCAACACGCTTTTCAATTACGTATTTTAATTAAACAGCTCGCTCTTCGAGATACGCTCAACTATTTCGCTTTAACCTTCCGGCTTAAACGCTCAACGATGTTATCGCTTCTCGATATAAGGATTTCAATTACGAAACCTTTTCTTACTAAAGAGGTTTCTTTACCTAATTAGTACGCTTTACGCCAGATTAGCGTATTTTTCTAACGATTTAGTGACGCTGACTTTAAAAGTCAACAATTTTGATTTTCAATAGTAATTTCCTTACTAACTCATATTATAAATCGATTTTCAATCGATTTCTTCTCATAAAGTCTTAATTTCGATTTGTCACGTCAATCGATGAACTTTATTAATATTTTTCTTAAATATTAATCATTTATTCATTAAACATTTTCTTCCATTTATAACGTTATTAAATATAACGTTTAAATCATAAACATAGTAATCTATGTTTATAAAATTTTATAAATCCAAATATGTCTAAAATAATGTTTAGACATATAATATACTATTAAACTTAATTAAAAGGATTTAAAAATCCTTATTATTTTCTTATTGCTCACTGTAATTTTGTAAAATTTACCAAACGGGTTCCAATTTTTTTAAATTCATATAGTGTATTATTATACACTGTCATTAATGTGTATTAATATCATCCATATAAAATCGATCATCACCTTATTCATTGAAATAAGCCACGGTAATTTTCGAAATATTGTCCAACGATTCCCAAAAATTTTATATAATTAGTACAATGTTCCAACGATTCCCAAAAATTTTATATAATTAGTAAAATGTTCCAACATTAATTTATAACCTATAGTCCATCATGAACCATTTCTTCATCAAGGATTAAACTTATGCTCTCGGTATTTCCAAATTAAATACTAAACAATTTGTAAAAATTCCAACAAAATTATACCATGCTCAAATACTATAGTATAACAATATAACATCATAACATTCACCAAAACCATTTGAATCATCACCTGAGCTTGAAGCTCTCGGCTTTTTGGAATTCAATGGGTATTTGGTTTCCAAAATTCTAATAATTATACACCATGCTTATATACTATAGTATAACAATATAACATCATAACATTCACCAAAAATCATTTGAATCATCACCATATGGAGCTTGAAGCTCACGGCTTATTTGAATACAAATGAGTAATTGATTTCCAAAAATTCTAATAAAATCATGTAACACATAATCAAGGTCCTAGATCATTAATATACCATTGCAGGTTCAAACTAAAAATCATACACCAAGTTATATTTTTTTAAAGCTCTCGGTATTTTCACAAACATAGGATAGGATTTTCTAAAAATTCCAAACAAATCACTATGAGCTCTCATCATACCATAGATCAATAATTCATCCTCAAAATAATTTTTAAAACTTTCGAACATCAAGCAAAACCCTATAACATTTTCAAATAATTTTAAACAAGATCTAAGCTTCAAACTTAACATGCTTTGGCTAGATCCTTACAAATAATACACATGCAATAACATAGGTCAATCCTAACATGCATTTTCTCATTTTTACAACCGAAAATCATTAAGAACACATACATAAACAATATCTTATAAACAAGGACATTAAGAACATATACATTTTCTAAGAACATTCATTCGAATTTTTTTTGTAAAAACAAGAGGGAAAATCGAAGCCCATGGTCGATTCTTACCTTTGAAATGGTATGGATTCAAAGAACAATGGTTAGGTATCAAGCTTGATTAATGGAAGAAGAGAGGATGAACAAAATTTTCAAATGGGAGGGGAAGAAGGCTCACGGTTTTTGCAGCAAAAATGGAGAGAGGGAGGAGAGTGTTTTGAGAGTGGTGAGTGTTTGAATGAGTAGAATGAGTGAAGTGAGGGAAGGAAGAGTCCTCCCTATATCTCTCTCTCTCTCACACGGCCATGCTCAACAAATGAATAAAATAATTGGCACCCTCCTAATAGTGGGTTTAGTGATGATTAGCTAGTGTTAAAAGCCTCATCAGTATTGGGCATCAAAAGAATAAAATCATGTACAAGGGAAGTAGTGGTCGCTACTTAGGATCCAAAGGTGTGATTTTATTTTGTTGTGTAATAATACTATGTATTAATCAAAGATATAATCCTAAAATTAAAATACATGTCACTTGAATAATTAAAACATCACATAGCAAGGTAGATAACAAAAGTGGCGTGAATTTGCAATTAAAATACAAGTCACGCCCCCTTTCGATTCACAAGGGTACATAAGTCATTTTCGTGCCATTCATACACATATATGTCATAACATATGGTTTAGATAATAATTTATAACATAGGAAAAATTAATGGTATCATTTCATGTGAGAAAACCCTAAAATTCGAATTAGGGTTTTCGAATTTTAACAAATGATCATTATCGAGTTCTTCATGCTCTAGCATTGTTTTAATGCTAAATAATACTCTAATTATATAAAATAATCATAGGAAATTAAATACTATAATTTCCTGATCATTAAACCCATTTTTCAAATCGTCTCTAGACGTTAACGTTCAAAACGTCTCAAAACGTTAACAATCGACTCATCTCAAAATGGTCGTAATAAGCTCACACTTACTTTATAAATAATATTCCATTTATAATGGAATTTAATTCCAAGCTTTGCTGCTTAGAAAATTTCATGAAATTATGACTATCGATACGCAATCGACGTTAAAATTATACTGTCGAACTACTTCATAACATTCTATTCCTTAATTCACAATTCTCAGTAAATATAAAAAGGAATTCGTTGCTTCGTGACTGAATCAAAATCAATATTCGATGTCTTTCAAATTTAATATTCGGCAAAACCCTAATTCGCGGGTTTAAATATCGTAAATAGGTTTTTTTTGTTTCTTCGGAGTATTACATTATATTTAGGATTGTACCTTGATTAATACATAGTATTATTACACAACAAATAAAATCATCACCCCTACACCCACTAAGAGCCGTCGGCTCTCATCCCCTTGTTGCATGGCATGATTAGTTCCAAAGCCCAAGATGGTGTAAGGCTTTTAACTCTACCTAATGATCACTAAGTGAGTCATAACCCACTAATGGAGAAGGCTCCCATTTTATTTTATATTTTTTGTGTAGTGACCGAGAGAGAGAGATGTACATAGAGTGGGATTCCTTCTTTCTTCTCTCATTTCACACTCACTCAACACTCAACACTCTCAAACACTCCCTCCTCTCTCCCAAAATCTGCAAGAAGGCCGAGAGCCTCCCCCTTCCCCTTGAATTTTTTGTTCTTCTCTTCTTCTTCCTTCACCAAGCTTAGCTTATACACATTTCTCCTTGAATCCATACCAACACAAAGGTGAGAATCGAACAAGGCTTCGATTTTTCCATGATTTTTGCAAAAAAATCGAAGGTTTGGTCTTAGTAAATGCATGTGTTCTTGATGTTTTGTTTGTAAGATTTTACTACTGCATGTGTTCTTGATGATCTTTGATTATAAAAATTAGCTAATGTATGTTAAGTTTGATCTATGTTATTGCATGTGTATTGATTGTAAAGATTTAGCTAATGCATGTTAAGTTTGAAGCTTAGATCAAGTTTAAAATATATTTTAAAATGTTATAAGATTTTGTTGATGATCTAAATTTTAAAAATTATTTTGAGGTTGGATTATCGATCTATGATATGATGAGAGTTCATAGTAATTTATTTGGAATTTTGGAAAATCCTATGCTATATTTTGAAATGACCAAGCTTAAGAAAATCCTATCTTGATGTACAATTTTATTTTGAGACATGCAATGGTATATTAGTGATCTAGGACCTTGATAATGTGTTACATGAATTTACTAGAATTTTCGGATATTAATTGCTCAAAATTTTCCAAATAGCCGTGAGCTTCCAAGTTGAAATTGAGGATGATTAAATTGTTTTTGATGGATATTATGATGTTATATGATTATTCCATAGTATATGAGCATAGTGTATTTTTGTTGGAATTTTTATAAAATGGTTGGTATGAAATGAAGGTGAAACCGTGACCTTAAGGATTTTAATCCTTGATGAAGAAATGGAATATGATGGACTATATGTTATAAATGTGTTATAAATTAATGTTGGGACCTTGTACTAATTATATAAAATTTTGAGAATTATCGACAATTTTCCTAAAATTACCGTGACCTATATAAATGAATAAGGTGATGCTCGAATTTTTATATGGTTAATATTATTACATATTAGTGATACTATGATAAAATAGTACACTATGTGAATTTAGGAAAATTTTGAGTAATATTTGGTCTTTCAAAAAGAAAATAGCCGTGAGCTATTTCATGAATAATAAGGATTTTTAAATCCTTAAATAACAATATTAATAATGTATTATATGTTTAAAAATTATTTTTAAACATATTAATGAGTTTATGAAAAGAAATCAATTAGAAATTGATTTATGAAGAAATAGATATTAAAATATGACTTAGTAAAGAAATTACTAAGAAAAGTAAAATTGTTGACTTTTGAAGTCAACATACGAAATACGTTCGATAAATACGCTAATACGCGTAAGACGTATCAGTTAAATGATGAAATCTCGTTGATACGAAAAGATTTCATATTTAAAGTCGTTAGATGGAAAAACGTGAGAAAACGTTGAACCTTTTACCCAAAAAGGGTAAAATGGTAATTGATAAACATATCTCGATTTTATCGAAGAACGAGAAATGTTAGTTTAGGTTACACGCATGAGCAGTATTGAATTCGCTATGAATTCAATTTATATCGATATAGAATATCGAAGTTTACTCTGACTTTAAAAGTCTCGAAATACGTGAACAACGTACTAAACATCGCTTTTACGTAAAGGTGTGACCGACGACGACGACCGGACGCCGACGAGTAATCAAGTTTAAGACGAACACTAGTTCGGTGGGCTTTCTTTCAAAAAAATCGACTTTGCTATACTTTCCAAACGAGTTTATTTACGATGCTTATTTCAACTGTTGAAAAAATGTTTACAAGATTACCCGCCAAAATGTTTATGTTTTGTGTATGTATCCTATCCATGAAATGTTATGAATGTTGTTGGGTCGCCTAACTTATGAATGAAATCGATATCGGATCCTATGCCAAGGCTTATACCGGCTAGATTGATGTGTACACCAAAGTATTTCAGTCTTTGTAAGGACACCACGTCCGGTCACGGCGTCGTAGAGGAGGCCTCCTTCACGACGCTCGACTATGATGTTATGATGAAAGGGTAAGGATATGGATCATACATACAAGAAAAATGCTTGCCAAGCGGATGTTTATGAACCGAAAATGATTTAGTAAGCATAAGGCATTTCAAATAAAACCCTATGCCTTACCATGATGTGGCGATGTAATTTAAATATGATAAAATGTTTTCGGCATGAGTCCACCGAGTGCATTCTTGTACTCACCGCATGTTTGTTTTAAATGTGCAGTTGAAATGTTGATGATGATGATGGAGAGTGTTGAGGAGTCGAGGATGTTTATTGATGCTTACATGTTATGAACTCAATACACATCGTCATATGTGTATTCACACGCTTCACTTGCAACTCAATTATTTATTGTTTTGATGATACAATGATGTTACGATTGAAGTCCAAGCAGATCATTTGTATTCTTTTGGATCTGGTCAAACCTTTCTAGTACATTATGTTAGTAATGTCTATAATGTACTAATCATGCTAAGTTACGTACTATATATCCCCGTAATAGCCTTTCATGAACCTTAAGTCTCGTTCCTTCAATCGCCCTCCCTAATCCGTCATTAAGTCATAAGGTGGGGCATGTGACAGTGGTATCGAGCAGTTCGCTTTTGAACCCTAAACTCTTCTTTCAAGATTAAGTCTAGATCGAGTCACTAGACTTCTAGAAATTAGTGACTATACTCAACACTCCATCACATCCACTCAACCGGACGAGGTAAATGATTTCTCTCAAACTCCGAAATGAAAAGTTTATTTTGAACAAGATTGAAACCATATGTTGAAGGAAAAAGGAAATTTCAAAACTCGCTTTTGGAAATCAATGAAAATAGACCAATGTTGGGAAAGAAAGAGATGTTATGATGTTATGTTTGAAATGAAAGTTATGAGTAAGAAAATTTCAAAATCCGATTTTGAAATTAACGGGAGATATGCAAAGTGATTGAATTGGAAATGAATGTATATGTTTGAAATGAATGTGAACGGTCAATGTGGAAAGGATGAATTCAAAGAAATATGTATGTATGAATGAACTATATTGTCATTCTTTGAAATTTTAGTTTTAAATTCCATGTTGGATTATGACGAATGATATGTTATCTTAAGAAAGAACTTAGACGATATAAGAAGCATGATCACGTATTGTAAAAGAACACAGAAGTATGAACTTTTCTCCTTTACAAGAACAAAAGAACGATAGGAAGAATGAATGTAACTATAGCCTCGAGCCTCGAACGGCAAAGGACGAGTGTAAAGATAAACGAGAACGACTTCAACTTTGGAAATGAACGACATCAGCATTGACATCATGACCTCGATATGGCCGACATCGATTGTGACTTCAGCATATATGACCGTTGTTTTTTACTTCGGGAAATTTTCGATATCGACTTGAATGCGTGGACATGGCAGTCGTAATACGTCGGCATTTGCCTCGAATTTTGGCACGATCGCGCAATTTTTCTGCACTGCGCAGTAATTTTGTTTTATTCCGATCTCTTTCGTTAGGACTCCGATTTACTTGTGGTTTTCGCCATGCACTCTAACACACTGAACTTCATTTGTTATGAAGAACAGAATTCCTATTTCTGTCTCCAGAATGCACTAGAGTCTGTTGAAAGTTAGTTCGAGTTTTATTTAGAACGAAGATCTCATAGCATAACATGTACCCTTAGAACGTTATTAGATAATTAGTTTCCAAGTAGAATCAGAAAGTTGCGACATGTGTTGTACCTAATGACACTTATTTACCTTATAGATTGATCAGTCTGTTCTAGTTGCTTAATCGATGTAAGTAAGTTATCGTATCTGTCTATCGGATAATATTAGTTGACTTATGTTAGTTTTGATCGTGACAGATGGAGGAGATGCGTTACACCGCTAGAAGAAGGATAGGATCGAACGCTACACCCAAGGAAGTGGTGCGCACATACCGATAGTGTTGGATGTGCTGGGGCGAGGATCTAGGGGAATTTCTGACGTACTATCTCCGACTTTGGAGGAATGCCCGAGCATACGGCGTGACAGATTACGATGGTATCAAGCGTCTCGTGGCCATACTTCCCTGTGATTGGGAGGATTACGCCCGAGAGGTGTCCGGAGACTATATATACCGTGTGGCCGGAGGCTATGACTTGATTGGTGATTTACCCGTTCGCGGTCATCCGACGACGTGTACAAATGTCTCATGGAGTTGCACCGGGGACCTATCTCCTCCACGAGTACACCTGGCGCGATGAGTCGCCAGAATGGTTGTACACTGAGGTTCCACGGCAGGTTGATCCGGTGATACCCCAATACCTGATTGATGAGGGCAGGCTCGCCCAAGTGGATAGAGCAGCGAGACCGAGAGCTTTGGGAGCTCCTGTCTTTCCTCCGTTGACATTCGGACATCCGTTGCATCCACCACTACCGCCTCTACCACCGATGACAGCTCCACCACCCCCAGTAGAGCCTTACCGCCAGACGGCGAGGATGCGAGTGTCAGACCCTAGTGATGGTTTCAGCCCAGTACGTGTCTGTTACAGTCCGATACGTGTTGATTACAGTCCAGCACGCGAGGATTTCAGCCTGATGCACGACGTACATATGGTAGGAGATAACGGAGTAAGACCGTCAGGAGTACATGCTCGAGATGATGACTCTGACGAGGAAGAAGACCCCGAAGAGGATGAGGATGAGGAAGATTCCAGATGAACACCATGAAGTGAAAACTTAAGTAGATATGTAGTAGTATTTGGATGTGATTTGGGTATGTTTTGTTTTGTAAGAAAGTGGTGAAAAAGGAAAAACTTGATGTTTTGTAAGGCTATAAAAGCCAGTATGCATGTGATTTCTTTTGTAATGCTTTATAAGCCTGTACGTAAGCAACTTCTTTTGTAAGTAACTATTGATCCTAAAACAACTTTTCCTATGGCACAAATTTTTCAATATATATATATATATGACCCTGAATGGGCTTTTGCGGCAAATTGTGTATGACAAAGATGAAATGTTTTATTAAAGTTGTTTTACAATGAGGATATGATGATATTATGTATGTTCAAGTAACGGAAGTAATGTGTGATGCTAATTATATGTTTTACATAACAGAATGCCTCCTAGACAAGATCCTGAACAAGGAATTAGAGGCAGAGGAAGAGGAAGACCTAGGGGAAGAGGTAGAATCCCAGAACAAGAAGAGGGGGATATACCACAACCACCTCCACCTCCACCTGAACGCAGGATAGAGGAACTATTTCTTAGACAGAACCCTCATGTCTTCAATGGGAAAGGAAACCCTGAGGAAGCAGAACAATGGATAAGGACCATGGAACGAATTTTCAACTTTCTAAGATGTACAGCGCAAGAGCGTTTGTCATGTATAACTTTTCAGCTAAATGGACCTGCTGACTTCTGGTGGGAAGCTAGAAAGAAGACTTTTACAGCGGAATAGATGGAAGAATTTACGTGGGAGGATTTTAAGAAAGAGGTGTACGACAAGTATATACCAAAGAGCTATAGGAAAAAGAAGGAGCACGAATTCTTCGTGTTAAAGCAAGAGAAAATGTCCGTGTAACAGCCCCTAAATCCTAAGTACGATTTAGCGGGGATTATTACTCTAAACAGGGATGAATAAACAATGAGACCATTTAACATTAAACTGTAATACATAATCAATTATGTTTTGGACTTTACTACATAACTTATGTTCTTTGCGTGAAAACATGTGATATGTACATATGACGATGTACTATCAACGATAACTTTCAATGACAACCTTCCTATTGCTCAACACCGCCCATCGCATCACTCACTCAATCGCACATTTAAAACAAATATGCGGTGAGTACAAATAATGCACTCGGTGGACTTATGCCAAAACATTTTACATTCTTTAAATTACACTTCCCATTATGGTAAGACATGGGTTTTATTTAAAATGTCTCAGTGCTTACTAAACATTTTCATCATTTTCATAATCGTCGTTCGCCGACATTTTCCTTGTATGTATGATCCATATCCCTTCATCTCATCATAACATTATCATTTAACGCCGTAGAAGGAGGCCTCCCTCTACGTCGCTGTGACCGGCCGTGAATTGTCCTTACAAAGACACAATCGCATTAGGTGTACACGTTAATCCTAGCTGTATAAGCCTTCCCAAGATAGATCCGATATCGATTTCATTCATAAGTTGGGAGCGACCCAACAACATTCATCATTCATTCATCCATGGATAGGATACATACATAAAACATAAATATTTTGGGCATGTAATTTCATCATCATTTCATAATCATTTCTCAAAAGAGAGCATCATAAATAATTACTTTTCATTTCGAAGAAAGCATCATAAATAGAGCATTTTATCCTTGAGGATAAGAAAAGAAGCCCACCTAGTACGTAAGCTTTCTTAATTCGTTTCCTTTCTACGCCAACGATCGCATCCGTGTCTCACCTTTACGTAAAAACGATTTCAAGACGTCATCACGTTGAGATTTTCAAAGTTTAAAAATAAACTTTGATAACTTATATTATAATAATTCGAATTCCTTAACGAATTCAATACGCCGTCCAATCGCGTATCTTAAACTAAGCATTTCTCGTACTTTAATAGAAACGAGATATGTTCAACTATTTCATTTTAACCCTTTAGGTTAAATGTTCAACATATTCTAACGTTTTTTCGATATAAAGATTTCAATTATGAAATCTTTCTCACCAATGAGATTTTCTTATAAACTTAATACGTTTTACACGTATTAGCGTATTTATCGAACGTATTTCGTACGTTAATTTCAAAAGTCAACAATTTTGACTTTTCTTATAAATTCTTCAATAATTCACATATTTAATATTTAATTTCATATAAATCGATTTTCAATCGATTTCTTTCATAAAGCCCTAATTCTCGATTTTTCACGCAAATCGATAAACTTTATTAATATTTTCTTAAATATTAATTAACTTATTCTTTAAACATCGTTTTTCATTTCTAACGTTATTTAATATAACGTTTAGCCATAAACATAGTATTCTATGTTTATAAAAATTCATAAATTCTTAATATGTCTAAAATAATTTCTAGCATATAATGTATTATTTTTCTTGATATTAAGGATTTAAAATCCTTAATTTATTTAAAGAAGCTCACGAACTTCGAGCTTATAAATTCCAATCTTCTTCCAAAATTCTTCTAAATTCATATAGTGTACTATTTTATCATAGTATCACTAATATGTATTAACATTAACTATAGGAAAATTGAACACCAATTTCCTATAGTTTATAACTCTCGAATTTTTCTCCAAAAATTACCAAACTTTTTCCTAAAATTCTAATTAATTTATACAAGGCCCCAACATTGATCTATAACATATATATAACATAAGGTCCAACATATTCAATTTCTACATCAAAGAATTATTGTTCAAGGTCTCGGTTCTCTCTCAACTTTATGCCAAACATTTTATAAAAAAATTCCAATTAAATTATACAATACTTACACACTACAATGTAGCAACATTTCATCATAATATTCATTAAATACAACTTAATCATCATGTATCAAGCCCTTGAAGCTCTCGGTCACTTTGAACAAATTGGGCAAATAAATTCTAAAATTCTTGATAAAATCATGTAGTATTTAATTTAGGCTCTAGATCAACTATATGCTATAATATCAATTACACATGATTTGTACATCGACTTATGAATTCCAAGAAT
Source organism: Salvia rosmarinus (assembly GCA_036937905.1). Classification (NCBI taxonomy): domain Eukaryota; kingdom Viridiplantae; phylum Streptophyta; class Magnoliopsida; order Lamiales; family Lamiaceae; genus Salvia; species Salvia rosmarinus. Next base: position 38,923,431 of record CM072822.1, on the reverse strand, counting down.
TTTCGGCAATATCAAATATATTGCATATAAATTCTAAAATTGCCAATAATTCACAATGAGCTTCTACTATCATATATCATAAATCCATTAACATATGAACATTATAAATTTTCGAACATCATGCAAAATTCAAAGCATGCTTAGCTTTTAATTAAAACATTATATATGAACCATTCTTAACATATTAGACAATATTTACAAACCACTAAACATGATAGCCCAATTCTTCATATTTCTATCATTAAGAACAAAAGCATAAATATTAAAATCGAACCGGTAGAAATTGAAAATTTAAACGATAAAGGAAGCTCGTTAAATTCTAACCTTTTAACGGTATCGATTTATCGTGAAATGATTTTAGAACAAGCTTTTAGATGATAGAAAACAAGAACATTCAAGTTTTCTATTGAGGAAGCTCACCAAGGTGAGGAGAAATGGGAAAGAAAGTGTTCTTTGGTTTTGATGTAATAATCACTTAAGTAATAAGCTAAGGAATTAAACAAGTAATGAATTAATTTTTTTCATATCTCACGGTACACACACACTTTGCAAGACAAAATATATATGACTCACCAAGGTGTATATGTCATGCTAATAAATGTTCTTACACATACTTAATACACTACAACAAAAGTTTTTGAAGAAAACAAATATCTCGACTTAGCAATTCACAATTGCCGTCAACAATGCACCAAGGGGAGAAAATCTGATTTGCATTGCCTCATGCATGTACCATCTCAACACTCTATCCCAAAATATATTTAATAAAGTATCAAGAGGTGTAAACAAGCTTCTTAGTTAATTAGAAGTCAATAATTACGACTACTCTCAAACAATTGCAAGAAAAATTGATCTCCAATTGATTCTCTTGGTAAGTGTGTAAATAAATCCTACTTGAATAATTCAATTCATATCATAGCAATTCAAGCATGAAATTTACGTAAATCTTGTTTCTCAAATACATGTCACGAAGACTTTGATCCTCAAATAGTTATAATTTGATTTCTCTTGCAAATTATAGATATATATCATAATATATGCCTTAGATGATAATTTATATCATAGGAAAATTATTAGAATCATTTCATGTGTGAAAACCCAATTTTCAATTAGGGTTTTCAAAATTCTAAACTTGTTCAATAATTAATCCTTAATGTTCTAGCATTTTTTAATGCTAAATAATACTCTAATTACATATAATAATCATAGGAATTTAAATATTATAATTCCTTGATCATTAGACTCATTTTTCTATTCATCTCTAAACGCGTTGACGTTTGAAACGCCTCAAAACGCTCATTATCGACATATCTCAAAAAGATCGTAATAAAATCGTAATCACTTTATTAATTTATTCCATTTATAATGGAATTTAATTCTAAGCTTCGTTGCTTAGAAAATTTTACGAAATTTTAACTATCGATACTCAATCGACGTTAAAATACTACTGCCGAAACACTTTATATATTTATATTCCTTAATTCACAATTCTTAGTGAATATAAAATAAGAATTCATTACTTCGTAATTAATCGAAATCATTATTCGATAAATTACTAATTCAATTATTTCGGCGAAACCTTAATTTACGAATTTTAAATATCGTAATTAGGCATTTAATTCTTTGGGATATTACATTCTACCCCCCTTAAAAGAAATTTCGTCCCGAAATTTGCATTCCTCATAAAATATGGGGTATCTTATCATCATAATATCTGAAATTTTCCACGTGATTTCTTTTTGTCCATGATTCCTTCATTGGACTTTCATTAAAGACCCAAACTTGATTCTTTAATCGTTGAATCGTACGATCAAAATAGTCGTAGATTTTTATCACAACTCATCTGGGTTAAAGATCACGTCATCATGGCGGATCACATAATTTGGGTCACTTTTCATATTTCCTTAACTGTGACACGTGGAAAACATTACGTCGTTCCCATTTGGTGGAAGTACCAATCTATGAGCTCGGGCCTATCATTACTAGGATCTCGTAAGGTCCTACAAAACGTGATCTCCACATTCTTCGTACCTCTTTAAAATTTTCCTCAATGGAGAAATCTTAAGAACTTATTTTTCTTGCATTTAAGATCTTTGTTTAGATCTCACGCGTGTCGGTAAGACTTTTAATACGTCCCGAGCTTTACTTATTCTTTGCCTTATTCGCGATATCTTAATCATTCCATTTACCTTGTCGGGACCTTATACTTCCTCACCTACTTTATTACAATAAAGTGGTGATCGATATTTCTTTCCGCATAATGCCTCATAAGGCTATATTGATCGTTGCTTGACACTATGGTCGTGACGTTAACTTAACAAGTGGTACAATCGCTCCCACTGTACCTTGATTTAACATTAATGTTCTATCGATGCTTAAACGTCCATACCGTCCTCTTTATCGTCCATCCGTCCGTGAGTGGACATCTATGTTAAGGCTCAATCTAGTGTCTAACTCTTTTCTCGGTGAGCTAGTTCAAAATTTAGGGTAAACTTGGAATCTCTATCCAAGTGATAGTTTTGGTATCCCCCGAGATTTTACGATTCCCTTTATGTACGACTAAGCTAGCTTATCGATCTATGAGTCATCCGAATAGGCGGAGATGAACATATTTGGTGAGTCAATCCATCGCTACCCATATAGCGATGTTACTTTTTATGAATTTGGCGTAACCCGTCATAAAATCAATTGCTACATCATTCAATTTTCATCGTGTATCTTTAGAAATTATAACCTCTTATAAGGTCATTGATACAATGCCTTCATTTATTGATAACCGAGATAATGCTCGACAATATGGTTATATCTCATTTTATTTCTTACTATCTAACTTTTCTCAGAATCATAATATCTCTTAATGTCACTGGTTGGGCGGTATGAGAAGTGGTCATGAATTTCATTTCTAAGCTTATTATTGCTTGAAACATATATACATATAACCCTTTCTCGAATAATATAACATTGTCCGTCTTCTTAAAAATCCTTCAAGACTTCTTTCCTTATCTTAATTAGTATTCTATTCCCATCTTCATCCTTTCTCTTTTCGCTTATCATCCTTTTCTTTAGTCGATGTCATCTTGAGTGTGAGAAAACAACTTACGTTCGTCCCTGATCGCCCGACTATTTCTGCTTTCATTTTCTTAAACTCTCAATGAGTTTTCCTTTCTATAGGGACATATCATAATTTAGACTGAATTTTATAACTTAGGGCATTAGATTCTACATTAACCTTCCTTAGTGATCATTTATAAACACAATTGTAATCTTTTCCGATTGGAGCCATCTTTTCTATCCCGTATTCAAGTCTCTTTGCTTGAAGAATTTATTCAAACTTTGTAATCTATGAAGAATTCTTAATTTATCGTCATAGGGTGATGTCTCCAAGACTTTGATATTTATACCCTTGTTACTATATCAAGTCGTGAGTTGGGAATTTACGTCAGTGGCTTAAGTCATTGTGATGCGTAAGCTATTATATTTCTCATATTAAGACATAGCATTTCTTTTATTAGTCCATGTAAATTTGATTTCTTTTTGGGGTAGCTATGTTATCGGCCTTTCTACCTTAGAGAGTTCTCAATGGATCTCTGATAGTAGTCAATTAATCTTGAGAAATTCCTGATCTCATTTTAGGTCATTGACGACTTCCATTCTTAATTGCTTTATCCTTTGATAGATCTACTTTGATTCCTTCTAAAGACACTATGTGCCTGAGGAATATTTCTTTAAGCCGAAATTCACAATACTGTTGTTGGCAAAATTTGCCTGGCTCTTAAAATTCGTAAGACAGTCCTTCGACGTTCTTTACGTTCTTTCTCATTCTTCGTATGGATAGGAACGTTATTCATAGAGGTTAAGACAAAATTGTCTAAGTATGTGTGAACACTCGATTTTGAGGTTCATGAATGTGGTGGTGTACTAGCTTGTCCGACCGGCATGACTATAATCTCATAGTAACCATATCTTATTCGGAACCATTCATCTTCGTATTTTGGATACTATTCTACGAGGATCATATAAAATATATATCAAAATGCCTCAGTGAGGACTTTTCATATATTAATTACGAGGGTCGATCTATCAAACCGACTAATTACATGGCATCTAGTTCCTTTTACATTCAAAAATTTGACACCATTTTAACATATTTACAAAATACTCCAAACTACGCTTATTTTACATATTCAAACCACACCATTTTCAACATAAACCATTATCTACATATAAGTCTCATATCATCATTAGATTCTACGCCTCGAGTGGCCTTCATCGAATCGTACTCTCATTTGAAACTTGCCTTTCTTGAGTGCGTTTTGTTTCATATTTCGATGATCTATCTCCCTCGAGAGCCGGGGTCAAGCTCGCCCCGCTTCTTCTTCAAAGACCTAAAGTTTGTGTTACTTTTATCAGAAAGTATGGTTGGGTTGGTAGAGGTAACTCCCCTAGTCCACGAGGGCGGTATGATCTTGTCCTCTTGCTATTCTCATCCCTTTCGTGTATAATCCGCGCACAGACGTGGGCGGCGTTTGGGACATCGTGATACAACCACCCTTTGTACCATCTTGGGTGACTTGCCGAGGACCGGGACAAGTGCTAGTAGGTGCGTTCCATACGCATAATATGTATGCTTGAGCCGGTTGACAAATCTCGTAAGTCTCGCCCAAGTCTTGGAATTTTCTACATGCGAAGATATTCTCTTGATACTTTTTTTGCACTTTTGCCGATCTGTTGGCAAACGATTTAATAAGCCTTTGGATACCATCCTCATCCGTAACCCCATAGTTACGAGCATCCTTCCAACGGTGCGTAAATTCCTCCAAAATTGTCCTAAATTCATGCCCAGATTATAGTAAAAGAGCCGATATGCCTGTGAGTTCTAAGCTTGTAGGCCTTGTGGTTATCTTCTTACCGTATTATTCCTTTTCCTAACATCCGTAAACGATATTTCTAGATAAGTCGACTTAAATCAAAGCAATAGAGGAATTTTAAACAAGAAGGATCTCTTAAAGAATTAAACACTTTAAGGCATATATAACTCGTGAGACAACTTACGCCACGACTCATGACACTTATCTTATCACTCATTTTACGCTTTACACCACCAGTCGATATCGCTTAAATTTATTCGATAAGCAAATAGTGGGTGCTAATATCATGTCACGTAAAACCTCTAACGAAGAGACTAGGCCTGTGTCACTGATCACGTGAATGACAGCCATTTCCGAAACTTCTTGTCTCTAGAATCATATCTACGTTCCACATAGATATAATGATCCAAATCATTGGATAGAACCTTAGGCGATCCTAGGTTCAATTCTAAGTTTGAGCAACACCTGCGACGGCCATATTTCTCAAATAGGTGAAGAGATCTTCATTTCTTGATTCGCTTACCCCAAATTGGGTTCTATCATGTCTGCACATACTTGTGCGATGTTAGAACATGAAGCACCTATATCGGACAAACTATTATAGGTAAAGAAAATATTATAGGTATTCCGAGAAATCTTTCTCATACCTATCAGGCCTTCTTGGTTTTGTTCGTCCAGTTTCCGGTGTGAAGTATAGGCTTTGGTCTACGGTGTTCCCGTCTATTCAAGTAAACATCTATTTCATATGTCATTGTCTTTTCCATTGGGACATTATGTTCCCTTGCTATGGCCTTCTGTTGCCTCATTCACCCCAACCTTCTCGGGTATCAGTACCGTTATGCTTTTACCAATAGCATTCGTGGTTAGGTCTACATCAACCTATCCTCGATATTGATATTTCGATAATTAAATCTTATCGTGAGATCGTCATGTTCTATCACAATCATTCATTCCTAATCCAAGATGAATGATTCAATTCTCTTTTCACTTTATCGATCTTAGGGTATATTTCATATATCCTTACTTTAACTCTTTTCAAGGAAATCCTTATTTATCAAGTCATATGTCTCTCAAGCTTATATTATGTCGTGGCTATCTTATAATTGTATAGCTCACGCTTTCTTCAACTATTCGACTTTTGTCTTTTTCTTGAACATGGTCTCGAAAGTAACATTACTTTAGTTATACTTGATTCTCACATTCGTGATTAGAACCGTCATTATTGTCATATGGCTTGGTAAGGTAGTACATTCAGATACCATGACTTAAATTCCAAGCATCTTATTACCATGTCTCGCTTTGGAGATATTTTCTCCTACTTGATTTACATACTTGGGGCTATCTTAGTCGCTCACACAATCTCAAGGATTATGATTCCTCAATCTCATTATCGTTTGTTTAACCAAGTTTTAATTACTCGAACCGATTATGCTCAAGCATAATCTCATTGATTGAGGTAGAAAGCGAGAGATCTATTTTCTAAGATGCTATCATTTCTTTATATATATATATATATATATTCTTTGAAAAGAATATCTTGCATGCATCTTTATTCTTTTAAACATGTCCAACCTACTATCGAGGGTTTAGGGACAAACAACTATCTTAAAGATAAGTTGTAATCTCTCTCGTTATGACATGGTGAGGGAAATTATATCCCACGGATATCATATACTTTTCTTTACTTTTACTCTTGCATTCAATGCTAAAGAGTATCTTATTCATACTTTATTATCATAACGATCGTATGAAGGTATAACTTCACCGTTATCAATCTTTGTAGAGCCCATCATGGTCATCACATCTATGTGTATCATAGGAAAATATCTCGCCTCATCGAGATTTTCTTTACATCATAATTTCTTGATGTCTATCACTTTCTCGATGCGAAACTTTTAGGTGACTGAAATAAGTCTACCTATATCATGCCTGATGTTTATCGCTTTACTAATTTGCACTTAGATGACAAGGCAAGTCAACATTCATCATACTTGATGGTTTCAAGAATCGATGAGAAATTATCACGACTACATACAAGAGGTACTGTCTCACAAATCAAATTAACATTTTTTAATGATTGAATCGATATGCTCTTTGGATCAATAATTGGGATCTAGGTCCAAGACCGAATGACGACTCATCGAGATTTCTTTGGTCATATGGGCTGGCGGACCGTCACAATTATTTTCTCGATCACACAAGGCTTGGTTTCAAAGAACACTTTATAAGGTTTTAGGTTGTAATTTCCTTGAGAAAAGTGAGAACTCAAATGACTTCTCAATTGGAACTAGGTCATAGAGTTAAACTCAATGACGTAAATGGGTAATGAATAGAATTTTGAAACCTTATATACTGTAATAGGCTATCAACAAAGGTTCTCATATGCGTCATGGCTCTACTTGTATTCATCGAAATCTTACTTTCTTAGTAACATTCTAAAATTCTTATCATACTATATCGTTCTTACTCTATACAAATCATAGAAATAACTTCAACTCGATCCTCGTAAATTCGGGTAGGAATCGGGGATTTGGTCCTTCATAAGAAATAACGTCAGTGCATTAGGGCACGTGGCGAAACCGTGCGAATCGGAGTTCACCCGAAGGAGAGCGGGTTAAAACAAAATCACTGCGCAGTTGAAGGAAAATTTTGCGCTCACGCGCCGAGATTTTAGCAATGCCGACGTCGGTCGCGCGTGCCGTTGCCGATGCCGGGTAGTACAGGCTACCAAGGTCGACATATTCAAGTCGATGTTAAAATTACAAGTCAAAGTCGACGATCGCCGCACATGCAGTGGAAGTCGAGATCGCACATGCCGAGATTGAAGTCGAGGTCGCACATGCCGAGGTCAGTCGAGGTCGCACATGCCGAGGTCAAAATCGAGGTCGCACATGCCGAGGTCGAAGTCGGGTCGCACATGCCGAGGTGGAAGTCGCACATGCCGAGGTCGAGTCGCACATGCCGAGGTCGGTCGGTCGCACATGCCGAGGTCGAAGTCGAGGTCACACATGCCGGGTGGAAGTCGCACATGCCAAGTCGTAATCACATTTTCACATTAGTCTTTTGCCTTCCAAGCTCGAGTCTAACTTTACTTTCGTTGTTCATGTCATTCTTTTGTTCTTGTAAGGAAGTGAGTTCGTATTTCTATGTTCTTTTGCAATACGTGATCATGCTTCTTATATCGCCTATGTTCTTCTCGAGATGACATATCATTTTCATAATAAATCTTGAGATTTGAAACTAAAGTTTCAAATAATGAAAACATAGTTCATTTATACATGCACATTTCTTTGAATTTCGAAGAATTCATCATTCCAACTTTGGCCATTCACGTTCATTCCAAGCATATTCATTCATCATACATAATCTTGAAATTTGAACGAATTTGGTTATGAAAACTTTGTTCAATTTCATAACTTACTTATTGAATGCATGTATTACTTGAATTTTGCAAATTCAACATTTCATTCTTGGCACATTTTGCCCATTATCATTCATAAGCATTCATTTCATAACTTTGATCACTTTACATAACTTTCATTCCAAACAGTATTCATAACTTCCATTTCATATCATTCATCTTTCATATCTTTCATTCCTTTTTCTCTTTCAACTTTACATTTCAAAACTTTGAAAAGGAATCATTTACCTCATTTCGGTTGAGCTTGATGTGATGGAGTGTTGAGCATTGTCAGCTGACCTTTAGAAGTCTAGTGACTCAATCTAGACTTAACCTTAAAAGAGATTTTGGGTTCAAAGAGCGAACAGCTCTGATACCACTCTGTAACAGCCCCTAAATCCTAAGTACAATTTAGCGGGATTATTACTCTAAACAGGATGAATAAACAATGAGACCATTTAACATTAAACCAGAATACATAATCAATTATGTTTTGGACTTTACTACATAACTTATGTTCTTTGCGTGGAAAACATGTGATATGCACATATGACGATGTACTATCAAGGTATAACTTTCAGCGACAACCTTCCTATTGCTCAACACTGCTCCATCGCATCACCAGCTCAATCTGCACATTTAAAAACAAATATGCAGGGCTGAGTACAAATAATGCACTCAGTGGACTTATGCCAAAAACATTTTACATTCTTTAAATTACACTGCCCCATTATGGTAAGACACAAGGGTTTTATTTAAAATGCCTTGTGCTTACTAAACATTTTCATCATTTTCATAATCGTTCGTCTGGCCAGACATTTTCCTTGTATGTATGATCCATATCCCTTCATCTCATCATAACATTATCATTTAACGCCGTAGAAGGAGGCCTCCCTCTACGTCGCTGTGACCGGCCGTGAATTATCCTTACAAAGACACAAATCACCATTAGGTTTACACGTTAATCCTAGCTGTATAAGCCTTCCAAGATAGGATCCGATATCGATTTCATTCATAAGTTGGGGCGACCCAACAACATTCATCATTCATTCATCCATGGATAGGATACATACATAAAACATAAATATTTTGGGCGGTAATTTCATCATCATTTCATAATCATTTCTCAAAAGAGAGCATCATAAATAATTACTTTTCATTTCAAGAGAGCATCATAAATAATTACTTTTCATTTCAAGAAAGCATCATAAATAGAGCATTTTATCCTCGAGGATAAGAAAAGAAGCTCACCGTGCACGTAGCTTTCTTAATTCGCTTCCTTTCACGCCAACGATCGCATCCGCGTCTCACCTTTACGTAAAAGCGATTTCAATCGTCACACGTTTTTGAGATTTTCAAAGTTTAAAATAAACTTTGATAACTTATATTATAATAATTCAATTCATAACGAATTCAATACGTCATCGATCGCGTATCTTAAACTAAGCATTTCTCGTTTTAATAGAAACGAGATATGTTCAACTATTTCATTTTAACCCTTTGGGTTAAACGCTCAACATATTCTAACGTTTTTCGATATAAAGATTTCAATTATGAAATCTTTTCTCACCAATGAGATTTTCTTATAAACTTAATCGCTTTTACACGTATTAGCGTATTTATCGAACGTATTTCGTTCCGTTAATGTAATATTCAAAGAAACGAATATACGATTACGGTTTTCTAAACCCGTAATTAGGGTTTTGCCGTATATTATCTTTTTACGACATCGAATATTATGATTTCGATACGATATCGTTATAACGAACTCCTTTTCATAATTCACTAAGAATTGTGAATTAAAGGATTGAAATATTACGAAATGATTCGTCAATATATTTTAACGTCAAACGCGTATCGAACGTCAGCTTTTCATGAAATTTTCTGAGCAGTGAAGCTTGGAATTAATTTCCATCTTAATTCCTTTATCAAATGGAATATATTTATTTAGTAAGTATGAACTTACTGCGACCATTTTGAGATGAGTCGATTTTGAACGTTTTGAGACGTTAACGCCAACGCCTGAGACGTTTTGAAAAATGAGTTTAATGCTCAGGAAATTATAATAATTAATTTCCTATTATTATTTTATATAATTACAGTATTAATGATTATTAAAATCAATAATTGAGTTATAAAACTCGATAATTCCAATTAATGGAATTCGAAAACCCTAGTTTTCTAAACTATGGTTTTTGGCATGAAATGATACCATTAAATTATCCTATGGTATCTAAACTTTATAATATGATATATATGAATAATATTAAGCATTAAAATCAGTTTTGAACCATAAAAATCGAAGGTTTCAGTTTTATAAAATTAGAAACCCTATTTTCAAATTAGGGTTTTTAATGCATGAAATGTGTAATAATCTTATCCTATGCTATTATTTAATATCTAAATCATATATTATGATATATATGTGTATGTTTGATCGAAATGTACATTAGTATCAATAATAAGTGTAATTTATATTTTTAATCCCATTTTTCCAATTTTTGGATCGATAATTTCGATTATTACCTAAGTGATGATTTAATTATTTTTATGACTTGTATTATATATCTATGACCTATTATAAGATTAATACAATGTATTAGGTGTATTTTAAAATAAAATCAGCCTTAACCCCCCATGCGCCCGATTTTCCCATCTCTTCCATGCACAATGATTTCCACTTTTGAAATTGCCCAATACATGAATAGCTCCTTTAACACACTTCAATCATCACTTAAACAACTCCCAAGGGCTGCAGATTTTGCCCTTTTCTTGCCCAAAATCGAGAGAGAGAGAGTATATAGGGAGTATTGCCTTCATTCATTCTTTTACTCCTCTCAAACATTTTGAACACCAAAATCCTCTCCACTCTCCCATTTCAGCCAAGAAGAACCGAGAGCAGCCCCCATTTTCGAAAGTTTTATCTTCCTCTCACTTTCATCTCTTCTCTTCTCCACTTCCCAAGCTCGACATCTCCATTGCTCTTGTGATATTATACCATTCCTAAGGTAAACATGACCTTAGTACCGATTACATCTCACATTTGACAAGAAAATCATGTTTAAATATTCATATGTGTTTCGAATCTTATATATATGTATATGTGTGTTAAATGTTCTTATGGTTGTGATATTAGGTACATATGTGTTCTTGAGGATTTTATTTTGAAGATACATGTGAGTATGTTTAGATAAACATAGGTTATGTGTATATGAAATGTATGAATGCATCTTGCCTATATTTATAATTTTCAAAACCATTGGATGTATTGGAAATAATTTTCGAAAATGGTACAAAATGTTGGATGAGGACCGAATGCTTCTTAGTATATTCTAAGCATGTATTATTGATCTATGTTATGATTTAAGACTATAGTATGTTATTTAAAATTTTTGGAAAACCCTAGCTTAAATTTTGTTAAATACCGTGAGCTATGTATGTGTATACATTGATGTATAATTTTTATTTCAAGCTTGTAATGGTGTATTAATGCTTTAGAACCTTAATTATATATTCTATGATTTAACTAGAATTTTCGAAAATCAATTGCTATTCTTTTTAAAAGGGCCGAGAGCATTATAATTTTATAGATTGGTGTATGATTTTATTTTTGAACATGCAATGGTGTTTTAATGCTTTAGTATGTTATTTATGCATTGTGTGAAATTATTAGAATTTTTGGAAATCAATTACTATTTTAAATCAAATAAGCCGTGAGCTTTGTGCTCTTGAAGGTGATGATTTAATTAGTTTTGATAAATATTATGATGTTATATTAGTATACTATAGTGTATAAACATAGTATATAATTGTTGGAATTTTTGAAAATCAAATAACATATTGAATCAAAGAAGCCGAGAGCTATTGAGCTACATATGGTGATGATTCAAATGTTTTTGGTTGATGTTATGATGTTACAATGTTATAATATAATGTTTAATGATGTTGGAATTTATTTAGAATTTTAGAAATTGTTTGTTAATTTTTCGTAATTATCAAGTTATTACCGTGAATAATTGCTATATATTATTAAATGAATGGTTATGGTGAACCATAGGTTATATTGGTGATGTATATTGATGTTGGGATATTATACTAGGTATATATCAATTTTGGGAATTTTGGATAATTATTCCTAATTATTGAAATTACAGTAAACATATATATATATATATATATATATATATATAAATAAATAGCAATAATATCATATGAATTTTATAAATTCATATTCTGGACCATAGTGTATAATAATGCACTATATTAATTTAGAAAAATTTTCAAAAGTCATTTGACATTTTAAATTAATTATCGAGTTTTCGATAATTAATAAGGATTTTAAATCCTTTTAAAACAGTTTATTAATGAAATATTTGCTAAATTAATATTCTGGACAGTTTTTAAATTTTTCAAAATTTTATAAACATAGATTGCTATGTTTGAGACAAACGCTCATTTTATAACGCTTTAAAACCAAAATACGATTTTATTATAAAGAAGGTTTATTTAATGCGAAAATATTTATAATTCCTCGAATTACGAGATAAATCGAAAAATAGGACTTTACGTTTTCAAATCGATCAAATTCGATTTATAAAACAAAATAGTAAGAAATTACTATTAAAAGTCAAAATCGTTGACTTTGTTGACCAGTGTTGACTTCGTTGACTTTTCAAGTCAAACGTACGATTATACGTTTATAAATACGTCAGTACGCGTAAGATATACTAATTGAGTATGATACCTCATTAGTAAGAAAAGATTTCACAAATGAAATCCATATATCGAAAAACGTACTTATACGTTGAACGTATCTCGAGGAACGAGAACAAGTCAATCGTATACGTGTTAGAGACGTATTGAATTCACTAAGGAATTCAGTCTACATCGATAAGAAATATCGAAGTTTATCTTAGCTTTTGAAAGTCTCGAGAGACTTGAGCGACGTACTAAAGCCTCGCTTTTTCGTAAAGGTGTGGACGCAAACGCAGCGACGGGATTTTGACGTACGATCGAACCTAGGACTTTTTACAACGAACCATAGTCCAGGTGGGCTTCTTATCTTCAAAATGTGGGCCTTTTCTTACCCCACTAAAACGTGACTTTACTGTTATTTCAAATGAGTTTATTTACAGCACTTATCCTACAACTGTTTAACAAATGTTTTACTTGCATTACACCGCCAAAATATTTCGTTTGTGTATGGATCCTATATGTTATGCCGGGTAGAAATGGAGGAGATAGTTGGAACTATTATATCAATTGTTGTGGTAGCACCCAACCTTTTAATGTCGGGTCCCGTGTGGGATGATAAATGCCCAGCTAGGATTGGCGTGAAGGTTGGAACTATACCGTGTTAACATATGCTTGCAGAGAGTATGTGTCTTTATGCGGGATTACGGTCGGTCACGGCGTCGTAGATGGGAGGCCTCCTCTCGACGCTTATTTATTATTATTATGTATTGTGACTATGAGATACGGACCATACACACCAAGAAAATGCCCGCGGCTATGTTTACTGACGAAAATGATTTGGTAAGCCTGAGGCATTTTGACTAAAACCCTCGCGACTTACTCGATATTGGCGTAAATTCAAATGTTATCAACTGTTTTCGGCATAAGTCCACCGAGTGCAATTTCTTGTACTTAGCCCCGCATGTTTGTTTTAAATGTGCGGGTTGAGCTCGATGGTGATGATGGGGATGTCTTGAGGAGTCCAAAGTCTCGACCGATTTACTTAATTTGTGGGTTATACTTGAATGCATATCGTCATATATGTATTCACACACTTTCATTGCTATACTTTGAACTCCTTTATTTATGCCTTATGTTTACAAACTATCGAGGTCCATCGGATCGGGCGAGTTTTGGGGTCCGATGGCTCTAAACCTTTTCAAAAACATTATTACATCATCTCATATTCTGCTCAAGCATGTTTGTTTGTTTTTAGGCATCTCTATTTTACCCATGTAACCCTTAAAATTCTACTCCTAGTATTAGTCGCCCTCCAGTCCGGGTTGGTCTGGAGTGGGGTCGTGACAGTTAATTTCAAAAGTCAACAATTTTGACTTTTCTTATAAATTCTTCAATAATTCACATATTTAATATTTAATTTCCATATAAATCGATTTTCAATCTATTTCTTTTCATAAAGCCTAATTCTCGATTTTTCACGCAAATCGATAAACTTTATTAATATTTTTCTTAAATATTAATTAACTTATTCTTTAAACATCGTTTTTCATTTCTAACGTTATTTAATATAACGTTTCGCCATAAACATAGTATTCTATGTTTATAAAATTTCATAAATTCTTAATATGTCTAAAATAATTTCTAGGCATATAATGTATTATTTTTCTTGATATTAAGGATTTAAAATCCTTAATTTATTTAAAGAAGCTCACGGCTTCTTGAGCTTATAAATTCCAATCTTCTTCCAAAAATTCTTCTAAATTCATATAGTGTACTATTTTATCATAGTATCACTAATATGTATTAACATTAACTATAGGAAAATTGAACACCAATTTCCTATAGCTTATAACTCTCGAATTTTTCTCCAAAAATTACCAAACTTTTTCCTAAAATTCTAATTAATTTATATAAGGCCCCAACATTGATCTATAACATATTTATAACATAAGGTCCAACATATTCAATTTCTACATCAAAGAATTATTGTTCAAGGTCTCGGTTCTCTCTCAACTTTATGCCAAACATTTTATAAAAAAATTCCAATTAAATTATACAATACTTACACACTACAGTGTAGCAACATTTCATCATAATATTAATTAAATACAACTTAATCATCATGTATCAAGCCCTTGAAGCTCTCGGTCACTTTGAACAAATTGGGCAAATAAATTCTAAAATTCTTGATAAAATCATGTAGTATTTAATTTAGCTCTAGATCAACTATATGCTATAATATCAATTACACATGATTTGTACATTGACTTATGAATTCCAAGAATTTTCGCAATATCAAATATATTGCATATAAATTCTAAAATTGCCAATAATTCACAATGAGCTTCTACTATCATATATCATAAATCCATTAACATATGAACATTATAAATTTTCGAACATCATGCAAAAATTCAAAGCATGCTTAGCTTTTAATTAAAACATTATATATGAACCATTCTTAACATATTAGAAAATATTTACAAACCACTAAACATGATAGACTAATTCTTCATATTTCTATCATTAAGAACAAAAGCATAAATATTAAAATCGAACCGGTAGAAATCGAAAATTTAAACGATAAAGGAAGCTCGTTAAATTCCTAACCTTTTAACGGTATCGATTTATCGTGAAATGATTTTAGAACAAGCTTTTAGATGATAGAAAACAAGAACACTCAAGTTTTCTCTTGAGGAAGCTCACCAAGCATGGAGAAATGGGAAAGAAAGTGTTCTTTTGTTTTGATGTAATAATCACTTAAGTAATAAGCTAAGGGAATTAAACAAGTAATGAATTAATTTTTTTTTCATATCTGTAATATTCCAAAGAAACGAATATACGATTACGGTATTCTGAACCCGTAATTAGGGTTTTGCCGTATATTATGTATTTACGACATCGAACCTTGTGTTTTCGATACGATATCGTTATAACGAATTCCTTTTCATAATTCACTAAGGATTGTGAATTAAAGGATTGAAATATTACGAAATGATTCGTCAATATTTTTAAACGTCAAACGCGTATCGAACGTCAGCTTTTCATGAAATTTTCTCGAGCAAAGAAGCTTGGAATTAATTTCATCTTAATTCCTTTATTAAAGGGAATATATTTATTTAGTAAGTGTGAACTTATCACACCATTTTGAGATGAGTCGATTTTGAACGCTTTGAGACGTTAACGCCAACGCCTGAGACGATTTGTAAATTGAGTTTAATGCTCAGGAAATTATAATAATTAATTTCCTATTATTATTTTATATAATTTCAGTATTATTAATTATTAAAAGTCGAATTTTCAGTTATTGAAATCGATAATTTGATATTGAAATTTCCAAAAACCCTAAGTTTATAAACTTTGGTTCTTCACATGAAATGACACTATTAAATTATCCTATGATATCTAAACTTTATAATATGATATATATGAGTGTTATTAAGCTATGAAATCAGTTTTTAAATCATTAAAAATCGATAACAGATTTTTATGAATTTCGAAACATAATTTTCGAAATTAGGGTTTCTTATGCATTAATTAATGCTATAATTTTATTCTATGCTATTATTCAATATCTAAATCATATATTATGATATATATGTGTACATTTGGATCGAAAATAGCATGAGTATCAATAATAGGTGTAAATTGTATTTTATTCCTATTTTTCTAAATTGCTATCGGTATTTTCGTATAAATGGTATATGCTTGATTTAATTATTTTTATGGCATGTATTTGTTGGATTTGTATAATCAAAGCGCTTTGGTTGAGCTTGTATACAATGTTTCGCTACCACTATTACAATCTCCTATCTGCTTTGAATACTTGATTGCATATATCCGTGTCCCCTTATCTCATATATAAGTTAGATCATACAAGGTGTGTAAGATCACGTGTCCGTATGATTGGTCAAGCTTAATGAGATATAAAAGTTTCACACCGAGACGACTTAAGGACGAGTTGTCGGTTTAGGCTGCAGATAGATAAGAAGTGACTTGACTTAGTTGCTTGTTTATCTTTGATGCGTCTCGACGTATCAAGGATCACAATGAGACGAGTTCTTCTTCGACCGTCGTGAAGAACCAAGATCTCGGTGACTTACGATAATCTAAACCTCGATAAGGTATTAGGTGAGTATGAGTTGTCGACCATCACTTTGACTTGTTATGAGTGAGGGTTATATGTTCTAACCCAAGATTCTCCGCATCTTGGGTGGTGGCGATCTTGTATGTCACGCTAGTTATCTCAGACGAGTAACCGTATCCGCTTAGGATGATGATGTCCCTTAAGGAGCTCAAAGGTTTATTGTACTAAACCCCGCAGTTGAGTTAGCTCAAGCACAATAATAAGGTTGAGTGGTACTACTTAAGAAATAAGGATATTAATCGTTTAAGCGATTGATTGCTAGAAATGATTAATGGACGTTCGATATCTTAAATACGGGATTCAGTAATGTCTAAGTGCAAGCCCGACTCAACTTCGTAATAAAGGGTAAGTCAACATTCTTTCTCTAGTGGCATGATCGAATGTTTATAAATTAATTTATGTTCAGGTGAACATAAGATAATTAATTTATTTGAGGCCCATCTTTATTCCTTGCATTTGATCCTGGTCGGCCCATCCAGCCCATAGACGTGAAAATCGGCGCCCTATAGCTCTCGAAGGCAAGATTTTATTCTCTTTATCCCACAAGGATATAATTATATTTATGGAATATGCATAGATCCTTTCCATATAAGATTATGGTAATAATCTCGAGAGTATGGAAATAATCCTAAGAGTATGGAAATAATCCTAAGAGTATGGAAATAATCCTAAGTGTATGGTAATATTCCATATAGGATTATGGTAATATTCCATATAGGATTATGGTAACATTCCATATAGGATTAAGGTAGTGCATTATAAATATAAGGTATGAGATAATGTCTAAGACACTCATTAAAACACAAAGACAATTTTCTGGCCATCTCTTAAGTGTAAGAGAGGAAAATTTTCGAGAGTTTTAATTGTGAGAGAGCTTTGGGTGATTTTCCGTAGCATTCTCCATAGATCGTCCTCACTCGACGCGTTGGAGATTGGGCAACCGGATACAGTCCGTAAGGTCAAAGCACGAGTCTCGACCGCTCGATCCGCTCATCCCGCTCGATCCACCTCGACGGATCCAAAGGTAAACACGAGAAAACCCAACGTGTTGCTTTTAATTATATAGACGCATGCTAGGATTATAATCAATGTATGGTGAATTAAACACCCAAGATGGATCCTCGGGCGAGGTTAACATACGCTTTCCTACACTGGTATCGAGCACGGGATCGAATCTTGGCTCTGTTGGATTAATTCACGCTTGATTATTACGTGCGTTTTATAATTGTGGATTTGTCGCTCATCGTGGCTCGTTTGTTTTGTTGGTTTTGTTTTACACCACGAAAAATCCGTGGTTAGATTAGATTTTATTATGTAAATCTTGTGCGTAAAAGAAGAACGAAGACGAACGAACGAAGAACGAAACGACGGAAAAACAGGTTCTCGGCGACTTACGGGTGGTTTCATGAAGGAGTCTCGCGTCGCTAGGGCGATCGCGAGGGCTGCGGGCGACGGGCGCGCTCGCTGGGATCCTGGCGCTTAGCGGCGAACTCGCGGTCGCGAGGATTACCCGCGGCTTCGCGCGCCGCGGCGAGCTAGCGGCGACGGCGCGCGTCACGCGCGAAACCCGGCGCATGGCGCACTCATGATCGCGAGTATGGCGGCCGGGCGGCGATGTCTCGGCGACGTTCGGCGCTTGGGCGTGGCCGCGCGTGTGCTCGATGGGTCGCGGTCGCGTTAGCGACCGCGAGGCATCCCGCGAGGCGGCGCGGCGGCGGCGGTGGGCGCGCGCGATCGGCTTTGCCCTAGCGCGCCCAAGCCTCTTTGGGCCGACCGCCGGCACCCGTTTTCGCTTTTTTCGGCCCGTGCCCGCACGCGAGGCCCAATTGTTGAATCCGGTCCGTGCCCGTACGCGAGGCCCGTTTTAGTTTTATTATCGTACTTTGTAAATCTATGTAATAGATTAGATTTAATTGTACGAGTGTTTCACGATTGGGCGCGATGAGCGTTTTATTTTATTTTTATCGTTCATATGCATGTCGTGGATGTTTAAATTATGCAGAGCATGCTATGTATGTTTATATTACGTTGACAAACCTTTAAGTGTTTTACGTAATTGGATGCGCATAGTAAGCATGCTAGGTTTATCGCGTTTATCAAGCATATTTTAGAATTACTGCGAGCATGTTTTACATGTTGAGTTCTATAGAAAAGCATGCTAGGATTACGTGATCTGCATGGACAAACCTTTTGAATAAAAAGACTAAGCAAGCAACCCGACAAATTAATTTTTCAAATTAAAATGTCAAGACCTCCACTTTTGATCTCTAAACAAAGTGAGACGACCGTGAGTAAACGCGTCCACACGCTGCGCTTGCTTGCTTTTCGCTTATCATAAGTTTGTTAGATGAGATTTCTAAATAAAACATTTTAAATCTATTGAGAAGTGGGAGTTTCATGTGTAAACGCCCACACGCGTGGCTTGCATGTGCGATTTTCATAAGTTCTCTAGAGATAGATATAAAATGAGATAACAAAAGAATTTGAATTGGGCAGTATGGTCCGAGTGAGTATATCAATTCTAAGAATTCATCTTCCGTTAAAATTGTGGTCATTGCTTAGACATCACCTCAAGTACAACTTCCGCCAAGTCCCTTCTTGCGATAGTGATGTGGTCTAGTAAGGTCCAATCATTAATTTCATTTGTCATAAGGATAAGTTGACATGGATTGAAATTAAACGACTAAAAGGTATATTTTAGTCCAGTCGAGGGGTTCATGTAAACGCCCACACGCGTGGCTTGCATGTGGGATTCCTTGGGCGATTGGAGGTTTCAATTAATATTGTTTTATCAAAGGTTACAATATTATTGTTACGAATTATATGCGATCGTATGCTTATGTGTTTACATTATCGTTTCGATATGTCTCTTCGCCGATTATCAATATGCTCGCACAAACCGTTATTCGGTCCAAATTTTATCGAGTGGAAGCGAAACATGGAATATGTTCTTATCATTTGAAGAACACATGTTTGTTCTCACTACTCCTAAACCCGATGCCCTTATCGACGATCGACTAATGAGCGGAGAGTCAAGCGGACTTTGGAATAAGTCAAACAATATGGCTAAATGCTATATGATGACCACGATGTCCAAAGGCTTGCAGTGCGACATCGATCGATGGTAGACGCGATCGATATTTGGTCAAGTCTCGAGAGTAAGTTTGGGCGATCGGATCGACGATCCTTCCACACAATGAGAGATCTTGGCGTGTAAGATGGAAGAAGGAAGTTCAGTCCATGAACATGTCTCCCATGACTCATCTCATGGATAGTCTTGATCGGTTGGGAGGAGGTATTGACGGCGGCCAAGGTCGATATCATCCTCAATACACCGCCCAAGTCTTTTGAGAACTTTCGGCGTGAATGCGATCATGAGCAAGACCGAGTTTACATTAGTCGATTGCTTAATGATCTCGTTGCTGCGGAAGGAGTTATGGGAAAAGGAGCACATGCTCTTGCTAGCACATCTAAGGGCCCAAAATTTCCGTTGCAAAATGGAAATAGAAAAGGGTGCCAAAGGTGGTAAAGGCAAGGAAATAGTGGGAGTAATGGGAGCAAGAACATGGTTGCCACCGGAGGCTTAAAGAAGCGAAGGAGAGAAGAGCAAGTGCTTCAAGTGCGGCAAGATCTGGGCATTGGAAGGCCAAGTGCCCTATGCTCAAGGCTCAAGTACGCTGCTTGCTTTAGTGTGGAAACATGTTTAGCGACTTGTTCTACCCATTCTTGGGTAGTAGATACTGGTAATCGATCATGTTTGTTACACCTTGCGGGGTTCCCGCGACAAGGAGCTGTTTGATGGCGAGATAACGATCTCCATGGGCAACGCGCGAAAGTCAAGCTGTTGCGCTTGGAGATGTTTTTTATGTTTTGGGACAACAGTTTTAGTTTTGAAAGACGCGTTTTATATGTGCGGATTTTCAAGGAACCTTGTTTCTGCTTGAAATTATTTACTCATGGATATTCTGTTATTTTTGATAGTGGTGTTTCTATCATAAGAAATGACGAAGTTATCCGTGTTGGCACCTTATATAATTAAGCTTTATACTATTTACGCAAAACATAATACCTATAACTATGTTGCATCTTCATCAAACCCTAAAAGAGAAAGTTTTCTTCAAGAAGATGACTCTACTTTTCTCTCGGCATCTTAGATTAGGTCACATCAATCTAAATAGGATCCAAAGACGGCTAAGAATGGGCGTTGGGTAATCTCACGCCACTCTGCTCCCGGTCTGCGAATCTGTATGAAGGTAAGATGTCGACGCACCCTTCAAAGCGAAGGGTTATAGAGCCACGTAAATGTTGGAGTTAGTCCATTCGGACTGTGTGGACCAATGTCCACACAAGCTCGTGGAGGGTGCAGTATTTTGTCACTTTCATTGACGATTACTCAAGGTGCGGATACATATACCGCTTCACCGCAAGTCCGAATGCTTTGAGAAATTCAAAGAGTTTAAGGCGGAAGTGGAGACGAAGTTAGGTAAGAGTGTCAAGTCATCATGGTCCGATCGCGGTGGCGAATACCTCGATAACGAGTTTATGGACTATCTAGTGAAGTGTGGGATTACATCCCAACAAGATTTCACCGGGCACACCACACAAAATGGTGTGTCGAGCAAAGAAATAGGACTCTTTTAGAAATGGTTAGATCTATGATGAGTTATGCTACATTGCCTATTTCGCTGCGGGGTATGCCTTAGAGGCGGCGCATACTTGCTAAATCTAGTACCGCCCAAGTCACTTGAAAAGACCCTTCGAAGTTGTGGTTTGGGCGCAGCCCGCTTTAAGCCACATAAGGATATGGGGCGATCCGGCACATGTCTTTGAACAAAAGGTCGACAAGTTGGAGGCTAGATCCGACGCAGGTCGTTTATTGGCTATCCTAGAGGAACGAAGGTGGTTTATTCTATAGTCCCAAGGATCGGAAGGTCATTATTAGCACTAATGCTCGATTCTTAGAAGAGGACTACATGAAAATCATAAGTCCAAAGTTGAAATCATTCTTCAAGAATTAGAAGATGATCGTGTTCCACCACCGATTAGGCGAAAGGTGCGAGATGTCGAGTCTAGTGGGAGGATCGACACGGATACTTCAAGAAATTGAAGTGGGTCGAGTTCCACCGAGATACCGACCGTCTGAGTGGTACCTACATGCAAGTTGTGCAAGTTAGAGAACCACAAGTATCTGCACCCACCGTTGCCATTGTGCTCAGAGAACCTCGTCAGTAGTGGGAGGGTTGTTCGTCAACCCGAGCGATTTATGTTCGTGGGTGAATCTTGGTTTTAGTCCCAGCAGACGAACATGCAATAATCGACCCATGGACATACAAGGAGGCGATACAAGATATTGATGCAAGATCATGGCACACCGCTATGGACTTAGAAATGGAGTCCATAACGGCTATGGATGTATATGAAAGACACCTCTACCGGATGGCAAGGAAGCCATAGGTAGTAAGTGGATATACAAAGGAAGAGAGATTCCGATGGAGAGGTTTCGACTTTTAAAGCCGTGCTTGTGGCGAAAGGGTACACTCAGATTGAGGGCATCGATTTCGATGAGACTTTTCACCACAGCAATGCTCAAGTCCATCGAAATTCTTCTAGCCATAGCAGCCCACTTGAACCAGAGGTTTGGCAAATGGATGTTAAAACCGCTTTTCTAAACGGTTACCTTGAGGAAGGTAGAGACATCTATACGCAAAGAACTCGAAGGTTATGTGGTAAAGGTGAAGAGCATCTAGTATGGAAGCTTAAGAAGTCCATTTATGGACTTAAGCGAGCCTCCCGATCATGGAACTTACGCTTTGACGAGGTGGTAAAATCCTATGGATTTACCCGGTTGCTCAGCGAGAGTTGTGTGTATCGGTTAGATGTCAACGTGATGTGGTATTTCTTGCACTTTATGTAGATGACATCCTTCTAGTTGGCAACAACGTGAAGTCATTATCGACGTAAAGAGTTGGCTATCCGATCGGTTTCAAATGAAAGACTTAGGAGATGCGTACATTCTTGGGATCAAGGTTTACCGAGATCGCAAGAAGAAAATGTTGAGCTTATCTCGGGCGTCTTACATTGATCTCGTGATTACTCGTTTAGTATGCGCACCGCCAAGAAAGGATTGCTACCTTCGGACATGGCGTTCCTTTATTCAAAACGCAGATCACCTATGATTGCAAAGGAGATAGAGGAATGAGACAAGTTCATACGCTTCCGCCGTAGGAAGTCTCATGTACGCAATGCTATGCACGAGGCCCGATATCTATCTATGCGGTAGGCATAGTAGCTAGATATCGATCAACCCCGGACAAGCTCATTGAATTGCAAGAAGCATATACTCAAGTACCGAAAAGGACTCGAGATTATAGGCTAGTTTACCATGCGAGATAGTCTAATGCCTTTGGGTTATCTGCACTTCGGTTTCCAAGTGACCGTGATGAGAAAAAGTCAACCTCGGGCTATGTGTTTACCTTGGGAGGTGGAGCCGATCTGGCGGAGTGCAAAGCGGCGATGCATTGCGGACTCTACCATGGAAGCCGAATATGTAGCCGCCTGGAGGCTTCTAAGGAGGTCAGATGGTTCAAGAACTACCATGGATCTAGATGTGGTACTGGTTTGCCCAAGAGTATCATAGTTTCTTCGTGATAACTCGGTGCGATGTAAACTCGAAGGAACCACGGACCCACAAGCGACTAAACACATAGAGAGAAAGTACCATGTCATACGAGAAATCGTTAGACGAGGTGACGTCTTGATTGAAAAGATTGATACGACGGAAAATCTAGCGATCCATTCACGAAGAGCTCGCCGCAAAAAGTCTACGATGGACACGTTAGAGGACTTGGATTGCGCTGATGGCACCCACTTAGAAAGGAAACTTTTGTATAAGTGGGAGAAGCAAAGTGATGGTTGTTTGTAATAGCTAGTAGAAAGACACATTGTATACTAAAAGTTTGCTTTAGTATAAGTGGGAGATTGTTGGTTTGTATACTTGGCGCTTTGGTTGAGCTTGTATACAATGTTTCTGCTACCACTATTACAATCTCCTATCTGCTTTGAATACTTGATTGCATATATCGTGTCCCCTTATCTCATATATAAGTTAGATCATACGGTGTGTAGAAGATCACGAAGTCCGTATGATTGGTCAAGCTTAATGAGATATAAAAGTTTCACAACCGAGACGACTTAAGGACGAGTTGTCGGTTTAGGCTGCGAGATAGATGAAGTGACTTGACTTAGTTGCTTGTCTATCTTTGATGCGTCTCGACGTATCAAGGATCACAGTGAGATGAGTTCTTCTTTCGACCGTCGTGAAGAACCAAGATCTCGGTGACTTACGATAATCTAAACCTCGATAAGGTATTAGGTGAGTATGAGTTCTCGACCATCACTTTGACTTGTTATGAGTGAGGTTATATGTTCTAACCAAGATTCTCCGCATCTTGGGTGGTGGCAGATTTGTATGTCACGCTAGTTATCTCAGACGAGTAACCGTATCCGCTTAGGATGATGATGTCCCTTAAGGAGCTCAAAGGTTTATTGTACTAAACCCCGCAGTCGAGTTAGCTCAAGCACAATAATAAGGTTGAGTGGTACTACTTATGAAATAAGGATATTAATCGCTTAAGCGATGATTGCTAGAAATGATTAATGGACGTTCGATATCTTAAATACGGGATTCAGAATGTCTAAGTGCAAGCCCGACTCAACTTCGTAATAAAGGGTAAGTCAACATTCTTTCTCTAGTGGCATGATCGAATGTTTATAAATTAATTTATGTTCAGGTGAACATAAGATAATTAATTTATTTGAGGCCCATCTTTATTCCTTGCATTTGATCCCTGGCCGCCCATCCAGCCCATAGCTTTGTAAAATCGGCGCCCTATAGCTCTCAAGGCAAGATTTTATTCTCTTTATCCCACAAGGATATAATTATATTTATGGAATATGCATAGATCCTTTCCATATAAGATTATGGTAATAATCTTGAGAGTATGGAAATAATCCCAAGAGTATGGAAATAATCCTAAGAGTATGGAAATAATCCTAAGTGTATGGTAATATTCCATATAGGATTATGGTAATATTCCATATAGGATTATGGTAACATTCCATATAGGATTAAGGTAGTGCATTATAAATATAAGGTATGAGATAATGTTCAAGACACTCACAAAACACAAAGACAATTTTCGGTCATCTCTAAGTGTAAGAGAGGAAAATTTTCGAGAGTTTTAATTGTGAGAGAGCTTTGGGTGATTTTCCGTAGATTCTCCATAGATCGTCCTCACCGACGCCGGAGATTGGGCAACCGGATACAGCCCGGAAGGTCAAAGCACGAGTCTCGACTGCTCGATCCGCTCATCCCGCTCGATCCACCTCGATGGATCCAAAGGTAAACACGAGAAAACCCCAACGTGTTGCTTTTAATTATATAGACGCATGCTAGATTATAATCAATGTATGGTGAATTAAACACCCAAGACGGATCCTCGGCTAGGGTTAACATCGCTTTCCCTACAAAGATTATATATCTATGACCTATACTATGATTAATACATAGTATTATTGTGTAACAAAAATTAAAATCAGCCCCAACACACTCTCAAAGGCGCCGGCCACCCTCATTAAACAAAGCATGCACCCACCTATTTTCTACCCAATGCATGGCTTAGCTTTTACTTAGCCTAATCATCAACTAAATCCTCATCATTGCTACAGATTTTTCTCCCCATTTTTGGGCTAAAAATCGGTGAGAGTGAGAGAGATAGTATAGGGGGAGACTCTTCCCATTCACCCCATTTTCCATATACACATTTTCAAACAACTAACACTCAAAACACTCTCCATTTTCCTCTCCCATTCAGCAGAAAAATCGAGCCCCTCTCTCCCATTATTTTCAGATTTTCTTCCATTCTTCTTCTCCATTTCTCTTCCAAAAAGTTGATACATACCTTGTTCTTGTTAATCCTATACCATTCCAAGGTAAATATGGTCCATTAGTACCGATTCTTACCTCATTTATTTCATGAAAATCAAACTGCTTTTATATATATATGTGTAGGTTTCAATGCTATATATGTATATGTGAATGAGTTTTAATGTTCTAAAGCATGAGATAATGGTTCTTGGTGATTTTATTTTCAAATATGTGAAGATATATGCTTGGATGATAATATGTTGTTGCTTATTTAATTTTTGAATGGATCTAGCATGCTATATTATTTTCGAACCATAGGATAATGTTTAAAATTATTTTCGAAATGTATAAAAATTTCTTTATGATGACCGATTGCTTTTCAAATATTTTGGTAATGGATTATTGATGTATGTTATGATTTAAACCTATGGTATGTTAATTAAAATTTTTGGAGAACCCTAGCCTAAAATCTTGATATTACCGTGAGCTATTGAATAAATACCTTGGTGTATAATTTTTGTTTTAATCATATAATGACATATTAATGCTCTAATGTATTGATTATATGTTATATGATTTAATTAGAATTTTTGAAAACCATATGCTTAATATTTAATTAAGGCCGAGAGCATTAGGAAAACATTTGTTGATGTATGATTTTATTTTTGAACATGTAATGGTGTTTTAATGCTTTAGTATATTATTTATACATTGTGTAAATTAATTAGAATTTTGGAAATCAAATACCATAAATAAATCAAAAAGCCGTGAGCTATGTGCTCAATAAGGTGATGATTTAATTGGTTTTGATGATTGTTATGATGTTATATTACTATACTATAGTGTATAAACATAGTATATAATTGTTGAATTTTTGAAAACCAAATACTAATTTTAATCGAAAAGCCGAGAGCATTACAAGCTCATATGGTGACGATTTAAATTATTTTGGTTGATGTTATGATGTTACAATGTTATAATATAATGTTTATTGATGTTGGAATTTATTTAGAATTTTAGAAATTGTTTGCTATTTATTTGGTAATTATCTTATTATTACCGTGAACATTGTTACATATTGTGAAATAAATAGTTATGAGTAACTATGGGTTATATAAATATTATATACTGATGTTGGGATGTTATTATAAGTATATATCAATTTTGGGAATTTTGGATGATTATTCCCTATTATTTTGAATTACCGTGAATATATATATGTATATATATAAATAATTAGCAAACAAGATTATATGAATTTCATAAATTATATTCTGGACCATAGTGTATAATAATACACTATATTAATTTAGAAAAATTTCAAAGGTCATTTGGTATTTTAAACTAATTATCGAAAATATCGATAATTAATAAGGATTTTAAAATCCTTTTTAAAAAACAGTTTATTTATGAAAATTTACTAAATTAATATTCTGGACAGTTTTAAATTTTACAAAATTTTATAAACATAGATTGCTATGTTTGAGACTTAACGCTCATTTTATAACGCTTTAAAAACCAAAATACGATTTTATTTATAAAAGAGGTATTAAAATACTAAAATAATCATAAGTCCTCGATTTACAAGATAAATCGAGCAATAGGACTTTACGCTTTCAAATCGATCAAATTCGATTTATAAAACAAAATAGTAAGAAGTTACTATTATTAAAGGTCAAAATCGCCGACTTTGTCGATCAACGCCGACTTCGCTGACTTTTCAAGCCAAACGACGATTATACGCTTATAAATACGCCAAGACGCTGTAAGATATACTAATTGAGTATGATAATTCATTAGTAAGAAAAGATTTCACAAATGAAATCCATATATCGAAAACGACTTATACGCTGAAAGATCTCAAGAATCGAGAACAAGTCAATCGTATACGCAGTTAAAGACGTATTGAATTCACTAAGAATTACCACATCGATATGAAATATCGAAGTTTATCTTAGTTTTCGAAAGTCTCGAAAGACTTGAGCGACGCACTAAAACCTCGCCAGAAAGGTGTGGACGCAAACGCAATGACGGGATTTTGACGAACAAACGAACCTAGACTTTACAACGAACCATAGTCCGTGGGCTTCCTTTCTTACCTCAAAATGTGGGCTTCCTTTCTTATCTTTAAAATGCGGGCCTTTTCACCCCACTAAAACGTGACTTTATCGTTATATCAAATGAGTTTATTTACAAAGACTTATCCTACAACCGCTTAACAAATGTTTTACTACATTACCCGCCAAAATATTTCGCTTTGTGTATGGATCCTATCTCATATGCCCGTGTAGGTCGTGGAGATGGTTGAACTATTATATCAATTGTTGTGGTAGCTCCCAACCTTTTAATGTCGGGTCCGTGTCGGATGATAAATGCCCAGCTAGATTGGCGTGAAGGTTGGAACTATACCGTGTTATAACATACGCTTGCAGAGCGACTGTAGTCAGACGGATTACGGCCGGTCACGGCGTCAGACGGGAGGCCTCCTCTCGACGTTTATTTATTTATTATTATGTATTGTGACTATGAGATACGGACCATACACACCAAGAAAATGCTCGGCCGAGCTATGTTTACGAACTGAAAATGATTTGGTAAGCACAAGGCATTTTTAACTAAAACCCTTGTGACTTACCCGATGTTGGCAGCGTAATCCAAATCAATCAAATGTTTTCGGCATGAGCTCACTAAGTGCAATTTCTTGTACTTAGCCCTGCATGTTTGTTTTTAAATGTGCAGGTTGAGCTTTGATGGTGATGATGGGGAAAGTGTTGAGGAGTCCAGTGTCCTTGACCGATCTACTTGAATTTGTGGTTTATACCTTGAATGCATATCGTCATATATGTATTCACACACTTTCCGCTGCTACACTCTGAACTTCCTTATTTACGCTTTATGTTTTTAAACTATTGAGGCCCATCGGATCAGGCCAAGTTTTGGGGTCCGATGGCCTAAACCTTTTCAAAAACAATATAACATCACCTCGTATTCTGTTCAAGCATGTTAGCTTATTTTCACGCATCTCTATTTTATCCATGTAACCCCTAAAGTACTACTCCTAGTACTAGTCACCCTCCAACCGGGTTGGTTCGGAACGGGTCGTGATGTATGGTATCGAGCGCTTTTGCTCTTTGAAAACCCAAATCCTTTTTATTCTAAGTCTAGATCGAGTCACCGACTTCTAGTAACTCATCGACTCCCTCAACACTCCATCACATCGAGCTCAACCGAAAAAGGTAATCGCATTCCTTTCTCAAACTCATGAAATGGAAATTTTTACATGATTGAACAATTGGATGGACTTTTGAAGGATTTGATTATTATGAAAATTTTTATGATGAAAATGAAAGTTGAGCAAGAAAATTTTTACCAAAAAAACTTTTAGTTGAACTAATGTAATACTCAAGTATTGATATGAAAGTACATGGTGGTACTAGTTGAATGATCAACATGGGATGAATGAATCCATTTTTGATATGCATATAAGTTGATTATGATTGCTATGTTGAAATCGTATTTCCAAAAAATTTTCAATTGAAACACCTTTCCAACTTTCAAAATTTTATTTATGATGAACGATATGTTATCATAAGACGAACTTAGACTCTAAGGAGCATGTTCACGTATCGTGAAAGAACATAGAAGTACGAACTTCTTTTCCTTATGCGAACAAAAGAACGATAGGAAGAATGAAAGTAACGATACCCTTGGGCACGAACGACGGAAGACGAGCGAGAAGGATGGACGAGGACAACCTCAACCTTTAAGCTGAATGACGTCGGCACTCCATCACTACTTCTACACGAGTGAGCATCAACACCAAATGGACGCCACTTACGGCTTCAGAATGATCAGCCTCGACATAAAGACCTGAAGATGGTAGACGTAATACGTCGACATACGTCTCAAATTGCAATTTGGCACGATCGCGCAAATTTCCTGCACTGCGCAGTAGATTTGTTTTAGCTAGATCTCTCTCGTTAGGACTCCGATTTACGTATGGTTTTCGCCTGCGTACTCCTAACGCACTGATCTTCATTTGTTATGAAGAACATAATCCTTAATTCTGCCTCCAGAATACGATAGAGTCCGTGGAACTCTAGTTCGAGTGTTTGGTATAGAATAAGGATCTCATAGCTTATATTAAGATGTTGTTGGCTTATGTATACGTTTGGGTAAGACTAAGAAGGTAAGTTGTGATGAGTATTGTGCAGTACGATGTTGCCTACCATATAGTTTGCTTGACCCTTATCTAGTTGCTTCATGTTACGTTTAAGATATCCCTGCCTTTTGAGATGACGATAGTCGACTTATATTAGTTTTGTTCATGATGATGGAGGAATGAGATATCTCGCGAGGAGGAGGATTGGACCACACCCCACCCCGAGGAGGAGGTGAGTATATATCGCCCAGCTTGGATGTGCGCTGGGAAGACTTGGGTGAGTTCTCGCATATTATCTCCGCCTTTGGAGAGACGCCCGAGCTCACGGCGTGATCGACATGACGGCATCCAGCGCTTTCTAGCGATACTCCCCCGCACTGGATGGATATGCTCGAGAGATATCGGGGATTACATTTACCGGGCGATGGGCAGCTACGACTTGGTGGGAGATCTGCCTGTGTTCGTGAGTCACCGACTTACGATATAGCATTACTGGGCAGCACCGAGAGGACCCTACCTCCTCCCGAGAGTATACCGGCGGGATGAGTCGCCAGAGTGGCTTTACACAGAGGTTCCGAGGCAGATCGACCCAGGGTACCTCCAGATCGATTCGACGAGGCGGACCCGCCGCTAGAGAGGGCAAGACGCCCTGCAGCCTTGGGAGAGCCGGTATTTCCACCCTCACTGCCGGACACCCGTGACGTCCACCAAGACCACCTCCACCACCTATGGTCCCAGCCATACCACCAATGAGCACTTTCATCTGACAAAGACGGATGAGAGTATCGATGCCTTCCCAGGCTATGACCCGACTCGAGTATGCTACAGTCCGATTCGTCCCGACTACGAGCCTCGGGCGAATGCGACCACCGCTTTTAACCCCATGCGAGATATACCGATGGTGGAAAGCGATGGAGCCGGACCATCCAGGGGACTACCCCGTATGAACATTTCCGACAGCGAAGATGATTCGGAAGAGGAGGAAGACCCTGAGGAAGACACGGAATAGGGAAAGACCTCGTGAAGGCACTAGGCGACGTTTAATTAGGATTTGTTTTGTTATGTCTAGCGTGTGTGCTAGCTTTTCTTTTTCTCTTGTTGCACCTTAGTTCTAAAACTCGAAATCTCTTTTTAGGCCGTGTGGGCCGGGATTATGTTTTCTGTTTACCCGCTGTTTTGAACATCCTGCCTATGGCAGAAATTTTTGGATATATATATATACACCTGACCCTAATAGGGCTTTTGCGGCAAGTTATGTTTGATAAGAATGTTATACTCTGTTTGGGATCGCTATGACAAGACCCAAAACAAGGTGAGTGGACGTGGGTGTGAAAAGAATAAATGCCTAATGTTTACTTGTTTTCATAGCAAGATGCCTCCGAGAAGGAATCCGGAGCAGAACCTGAGGTCGAGGACGGGAAGGCCGAGAGGAAGGGTAGAGTCCCCAACAAGAGCCGGAAGACAATCCCCAACCACCACCTCCACCTCAACCCGATCGCAGGATCGAAGAAATGTTTTAAGACGTAACCTCCTGCCTTTAACGGAAAGGCAACCCGAAGAAGTTCAACAACGGGTCGTGGCTATTGAACGGATCTTTACCTTCTTAAGATGCACGCACAAGAAAGGTCGTCGTGTTTACTTTCCACCGGTTGACCACCGACTTCAGTGGGAGGCCGAAGAAGACTTTACAAACAGAACACCGGAGGAATTCTCGTGGGAGGATTTCAAAGGAGTCAGATGAAAAGTATATCCCCAAAAGTTATAGGGAAAGAGGCAGAATTTTTCCCGCTAAAACAAGAAAATTATCCAGAATCGACTCACGATCGCACTTTCTCGCGAGACGCCAAGATATGCGCCGGATCTAGTAGACACCGACTTGAAGATGTCGGAAAAGTTCGTAGGTGGGCTAAGAATGGAGATACGATGTCTCGCCACCCATGGAGACTGACCTACATCAAGCTCTCGCGAGCTTTAGATATAGAGGCGCCATGACCGAAAATAAGTCGGTGGCGCCTCGCACACGGTAGTTCGGATAAGGAAAAGGGAATCAGAGCCCAACCGCGAAATAACAACCGCTGAAACTACGGAGAAGAAGCCACAAGCGCCGTGGCAAGGAAACCCAAGCAGCAGGACAAAGCCGGAAGAGAGCACATGCTCCACCGCAAGGGGACCACAGACCACCAAGGGCACCTCAATGCCCTAGATGCCATAGAGCACACAAGGGTGTGTGCACGGCAAACGTGGTAAGCTGTTACAAATGCGGGTGAACGGGCATTACGCCAACAATCGCCCGATGTCAAGTTCGGATGGAAGGCCAACCAACCGGCAATGCTCACCATTGAGGGCTATACACCAGCCCCACCACCGCAGCAGCCTCCACCCCAACCCCAAAGAACTCCAAAGGGCAACCACCCCACCTCAACAACAACAACTCCAACAACAAGAATAATGGCAACAAACAAGAATAACAAATCAATGCAGCAGCAAGCACCACCGCCCAACAACAACAAGAATAACAGAGGCGGCAACCATCACTACCAACGCCAAGAAGGCAGAACAAAGCCAGCAACAACCGCCAAATCAGCCAGACCACCTGCCACCACCAAATCAGCCAGTTGTAGCCTACGCCCAGATAGAGGCAGAATCTAACAAAACCAAGGAAACTTGGCGTATGGGAGTTCTTCTCAACCCACCGTTATAGTATCGCTCGACACGGGTGCTTCGATTCTTTCATTGCAAAATCATGCGAGAAATGCCGAGCCTTAGGTCCGAAAGATCAAGCCAGATATGAGAATCTCATCGCCTATAGGAGGAATTATGGTCATACCCACTTTTGCTCGAACCTAGAGTCGACATTAGATCACTTAAGGTTCGCTAATGATCTAAACATAATACCCATGGACGATGTAGACATAATCCTAGGAATGGATCGTTAGCTAAGAATCATTCCACGATTCTCTCGTAGGAAAGGAAAATTTCGCTTCACTTTCCGGACAAGAAGCTACGATTTCCATGGGATCAAGATGGGAAGAAGAGTGCCAATAGTGTCAAGACTACAAGCTGGGAGGATGATGAACCGTAAGGGATGCCATGCATTCCTTGTTTATTTAAATGATGAGGATAAACCCAAGCGGGTAGAAGACATTGAAGTTGTCCGAGAATTTCCTGACGATTTCCAAAATCGCCAGACTACCCCCAACGCATAACCGAGTTTACCATCGACTTGGAGCCGTGATCAGCCCCAAAGTCGGGCGCCCTATAGGATGGCCCCAAAGGAGCTAGAAGAGTCAAGATCCAAATCCAAGAGCTTTTGATCCGGGATTCATTAGGCCGAGTGTTTCACCTTGGGAGCGCCTGCTCGCTTTGTTAAGAAAAGGATGGTTCTTTGAGGATGTGCATCGATTATAGAGAACTAAATAAGATGACACTAAAGAACAAATACCCTTTACCCGCACTGATGACCGCTTGATCAATTGCGAGGCGAATGTATTCTCGAAAATTGATCTTAAGTCGATACCATCACCGAAAATACGGTCCGAGGATGTACCTAAGATCGCATTCAACCGATATGGCCACTATGAATTCATAGTTATGCCATTCGGATTAACCAATGCACCACCGTATTCATGGACCTCATGAATGTAGTATTTCATCCATTTTGGATAAATTGCTTGGTCTTTATAGATGATATCCTTATTTACTCGAAAATGAAGAGGATCATAAGGAACATCTAAGAACGGTTTTATAACCTTGAGAAATGAAAGACTCTTTGCTAAGTTTAGCAAATGTGAGTTTTAGCTAAAGGAAGTTATGTTCCTTGGACACATCGTGTCCGTCAAGGCATAAAAGTAGATCCAAACCCAAAGTAGAGGCCGTGCAGAATGGAAATCACCAAAACGCAAAGACGAATTAGAAGCTTCCAGGATTAGTCGCTACTATAGGAGATTCATCAAGGATTCTCCAAGATTGCAAGGCCAATAACCCGCCTACTCCGGAAGGGAATCAAGTTCAATTGACCGATGAGTGCGAGACGAGTTTCCAAATACTCAAAGAGAATTGACCAAGGCACCGCCTAGCAATCCCGTAAGCAGACAAGGAGTATGTGGTCTATACCGACGCATCTAAGACCGGACTGGTTGTGTTTTGATGCAAGAAGGAAAAGTGATAGCTACGATCTCGACAACTCGCACCCCACGAGCTGAACTACCCAACCCACGATTTGGAATTAGCAGCCGTAGTTCATGCCCTAAAAATTTGGAGACACCATCTCTATGGTGTGAGATGTGAGATCTTCACGGATCATAAAAGTTTGAAGTATTTCTTCGAACAAAGGGATCTGAATATGAGACAAAGGAGATGGCTTGAACTGGTAAAAGATTACGACTGTGGTATTAACTATCACCCGGGCAAGGCGAATGTAGTAGCTGACGCCTTGAGTCGTAAGAGCCATACCAAGTTAGGATGTCTCTTTGTACAAGAGGAAAAACTCGTTGAAGAGTTTGGCAGGATGAAGATTGAACTGGTTGAACCACCCAGGACAATTGTGAGTTGTATCGCTACACTCACACTGACATCTGATCTAAGAAAAAGAATTGTCGAGAGACAAAGGATTGAGGAAAAGTTGGAAAAGATCCGAGAAAGACTAAGGTCTGAAGGATTCAAAAACTTCCAAGAGGCGCCAGATAACGCCTTATTGTTTAAAGGTAGGATATGCGTTCCTGACGACGCAGAGCTTCAGAACGAGATCATGAGTGAGGCTCACGATACGCCCTACACCGCCCACCCAGGCAGTACTAAGATGTACCAAGACCTGAAGGAAAAATTTTGGTGGGAAGGCATGAAACGAGACATAGCTTCTTTCGTAGAACGCTGTCTTGTTTGTCAACAAGTGAAGGCCCTACATCAACGACCTTACGGGAAGTTACAACCGTTGGAAATCCCTGAGTGGAAATGGGACGATATAACGATGGACTTCGTTACAAGTTTACCCAAATCAAAAAGAGGAAACACAGCCATATGGGTAGTTGTGGATAGACTTACTAAAAGTGCTCACTTTCTACCTATTCAAAGCACTTATGGATCTGATAAGTTGGCCCAGCTGTACGTTAAGGAAATTGTACGACTACATGGAGTGCCAAAATCTATTACCTCTGATCGAGACTCCAAGTTCACATCCAGATTCTGGATTAGCTTGCAGCGAGAACTGGGTACGAGATTAAATTTCAGTACAGCTTTCCACCCACAAACTGATGGACAATCGGAAAGAACGATCCAAACGCTTGAAGATATGCTTAGAACCGTAGTATTGGATCGAGGTGCAAAATGGGAAGACATTTTACCTCTGATTGAATTTGCTTACAACAACAGCTATCAAGCGACGATCGGCATGGCCCCATACGAAGCCTTGTATGGCAAGAAGTGTAGATCACCACTTTATTGGGATGAAGTCGGCGAGAGAAAAGTCATAGGCCCGATGCGGTGAGCGAGATGATCGAAATCGCTCGACAAATTAGGACGAGGATAAAAGAGGCTCAGATGACATGTAAAATCTTACGCTAATACGCTGAGATCCGAGCTACAATTTGAGGATGGAGACAAAGTCTTTCTTAAGGTCTCCCATCAAAAGCGGATTGTCGCCTTTGGCCTAAAAGGAAGTTGAGACCCGCTTTATAGGACCTTATGAGATCCTAGAAAGGATAGGTCCAGAGCCTATAGGTCGGCTCTTCCGCCACACCTGGGAATGTCCATAATGTTTTCACGCCTCACAATTACGAAAATACGCTCACGACCCAAAGCACGTGATTCACCAAGACGACGTGATCCTCGGCCGGACATGAGCTATAAGGAAGAACCCGCAGCCATACTTGACCACAAAGTTCAAAGAACTACGAGCAAGTCGATTCCGTTAGTTAAAGTCTTGTGAGACACCACTACAAGAAGAAGCCACGGGGAGCTTGAAGAAGAATGAGGAAAAATACCCGACTTATTTTTCTAAAGGTATACAAATTTCGGGACGAAATTTTTCGTAAGGGGTGGAATGTAATATTCCAAAGAAACGAATATACGATTACGGTATTCAACCCGTATTGTGGTTTTCCGATATTATGTATTTACGACATCGAACCTTGTGTTTTCGATACGATATCGTTATAACGAATTCTTTTCATAATTCACTAAG
This sequence comes from Salvia rosmarinus, assembly GCA_036937905.1. Taxonomy (NCBI): domain Eukaryota; kingdom Viridiplantae; phylum Streptophyta; class Magnoliopsida; order Lamiales; family Lamiaceae; genus Salvia; species Salvia rosmarinus. The sequence goes on along the minus strand of CM072822.1, from coordinate 38,887,055 downwards.
GATTGTGAATTAAAGGATTGAAATATTACGAAATGATTCGTCAATATTTTTAAACGCCAAACGCGTGATCGAACGCCGCCTTTTCATGAAATTTTCGAGCAAAGGAAGCTTGGAATTAATTTCTATCTTAATTCCTTTATTAAAGGGAATATATTTATTTAGTAAGTGTGAACTTATCACACCATTTTGAGATGAGTCGATTTTGAACGCTTTGAGACGTTAACGCCAACGCCTGAGACGATTTGTAAATTGAGTTTAATGCTCAGGAAATTATAATAATTAATTTCCTATTATTATTTTATATAATTTCAGTATTATTAATTATTAAAAGTCGAATTTTCAGTTATTGAAATCGATAATTTGATATTGAAATTTCCAAAAACCCTAAGTTTATAAACTTTGGTTCTTCACATGAAATGACACTATTAAATTATCCTATGATATCTAAACTTTATAATATGATATATATGAGTGTTATTAAGCTATGAAATCAGTTTTTAAATCATTAAAAATCGATAACAGATTTTTATGAATTTCAAACATAATTTTCAAATTAGGTTTCTTATGCATTAATTAATGCTATAATTTTATTCTATGCTATTATTCAATATCTAAATCATATATTATGATATATATGTGTACATTTGGATCGAAAATAGCATGAGTATCAATAATAGGTGTAAATTGTATTTTATTCCTATTTTTCTAAATTGCTATCTCAGATTTTCAGATAAATGGTATATGCTTGATTTAATTATTTTATGGCATGTATTATATATCTATGACCTATACTATGATTAATACATAGTATTATTGTGTAACAAAATTAAAATCAGCCCCAACACACTCTCAAAGGCGCCGCCACCCTCATTAAACAAAGCATGCACCCACCTATTTTCTACCCAATGCACGGCTTAGCTTTTACTTAGCCTAATCATCAACTAAATCCTCATCATTGTTACAGATTTTTCTCCCATTTTGGGCTAAAATCGTGAGAGAGAGAGATAGTATAGGGGAGACTCTTCCCATTCACCCCATTTTCCATATACACATTTTCAAACAACTAACACTCAAAACACTTCCATTTTCCTCTCCCATTCAAAGTAAAAAATCGAGCCCTCTCCCATTATTTTCAGATTTTCTTCCATTCTTCTTCTCCATTTCTCTTCCAAAAAGTTGATACATACCTTGTTCTTGTTAATCCTATACCATTCCAAGGTAAATATGGTCCATTAGTACCGATTCTTACCTCATTTATTTCATGAAAATCGAAACTGTTTTTATATATATATATGTGTAGGTTTCGAATGCTATATATGTATATGTGAATGAGTTTTAATGTTCTAAAGCATGAGATAATGGTTCTTGGTGATTTTATTTTCAAATATGTGAAGATATATGCTTGGATGATAATATGTTGTTGCTTATTTAATTTTGAATGGATCTAGCATGCTATATTATTTTCGAACCATAGGATAATGTTTAAAATTATTTTCAAATGTATAAAATTTCTTTATGACGACCGATTGCTTTTCAAATATTTTGGTAATGGATTATTGATGTATGTTATGATTTAAACCTATGGTATGTTAATTAAAATTTTTGGAGAACCCTAGCCTAAAATCTTGATATTACCGTGAGCTATTGAATAAATACCTTGGTGTATAATTTTTGTTTTAATCATATAATGACATATTAATGCTCTAATGTATTGATTATATGTTATATGATTTAATTAGAATTTTTGAAAACCATATGCTTAATATTTAATTAAGGCCGAGAGCATTAGGAAAACATTTGTTGATGTATGATTTTATTTTTGAACATGTAATGGTGTTTTAATGCTTTAGTATATTATTTATACATTGTGTAAATTAATTAGAATTTTTGGAAATCAAATACCATAAATAAATCAAAAAAGCCGTGAGCTATGTGCTCAATAAGGTGATGATTTAATTGGTTTTGATGATTGTTATGATGTTATATTACTATACTATAGTGTATAAACATAGTATATAATTGTTGAATTTTGAAAACCAAATACTAATTTTAATCGAAAAGCCGAGAGCATTACAAGCTCATATGGTGACGATTTAAATTATTTTGGTTGATGTTATGATGTTACAATGTTATAATATAATGTTTATTGATGTTGGAATTTATTTAGAATTTTTAGAAATTGTTTGCTATTTATTTGGTAATTATCTTATTATTACCGTGAACATTGTTACATATTGTGAAATAAATAGTTATGAGTAACTATGGGTTATATAAATATTATATACTGATGTTGGGATGTTATTATAAGTATATATCAATTTTGGGAATTTTTGGATGATTATTCCCTATTATTTTGAATTACCGTGAATATATATATGTATATATATAAATAATTAGCAAACAGTATTATATGAATTTCATAAATTCATATTCTGGACCATAGTGTATAATAATACACTATATTAATTTAGAAAAAATTTCAAAGGTCATTTGGTATTTTTAAACTAATTATCGAAAATATCGATAATTAATAAGGATTTTAAAATCCTTTTTAAAAACAGTTTATTTATGAAAATTTACTAAATTAATATTCTGGACAGTTTTTAAATTTTACAAAATTTTATAAACATAGATTGCTATGTTTGAGACTTAACGCTCATTTTATAACGCTTTAAAACCAAAATACGATTTTATTTATAAAAGAGGTATTAAAATACTAAAATAATCATAAGTCCTCGATTTACAAGATAAATCGAGTAATAGGACTTTACGCTTTCAAATCGATCAAATTCGATTTATAAAACAAAATAGTAAGAAGTTACTATTATTAAAGGTCAAAATCGCCGACTTTGTCGATCAACGCCGACTTCGCTGACTTTTCAAGCCAAACGCACGATTATACGCTTATAAATACGTCAAGACGCTGTGAAGATATACTAATTGAGTATGATACCTTATTAGTAAGAAAAGATTTCACAAATGAAATCCATATATCGAAAACGCATTTATACGCTGAAAGATCTCGAAGAACGAGAACAAGTCAATCGATACGCAGTTAAAGACGTATCAATTCACTAAGGAATTCAGTCTACATCGATATGAAATATCGAAGTTTATCTTAGTTTTCAAAGTCTCGAAAGACTTGAGCGACGCATTACTAAAACCTCGCCAGAAAGGTGTGGGCGAAACGCAATGACGGGATTTTGACGAACAAACGAACCTAGGACTTTACAACGAACCATAGTCCAGGTGGGCTTCCCTTTCTTACCTCAAAATGTGGGCTTCCCTTTCTTATCTTTAAAATGTGGGCCTTTTCTTACCCCACTAAAACGTGACTTTACTGTTATATCAAATGAGTTTATTTACAGCACTTATCCTACAACTGTTTAACAAATGTTTTACTACATTACCCGCCAAAATATTTCGCTTTGTGTATGGATCCTATCTGTTATGCCCGTAGGGCGTGGAGATGGTTGAACTATTATATCAATTGTTGTGGTAGCTCCCAACCTTTTAATGTCGGGTCCCGTGTCGATGATAAATGCCCGCTAGATCGGCGTGAAGGTTGGAACTATACCGTGTTATAACATACGCTTGCAGAGTGATGTCTTGTCAGACGGATTACGGCCGGTCACGGCGTCGTAGATGGGAGGCCTCCCTCTCGACGTTTATTTATTTATTATTATGTATTGTGACTATGAGATACGGACCATACACACCAAGAAAATGCTCGGCCGAGCTATGTTTACTTAACCGAATGATTTGGTAAGCACAAGGCATTTTTAACTAAAACCCTTGTGACTTACCCGATGTTGGCAGCGTAATCCAAATCAATCAAATGTTTTCGGCATGAGCTCACTAAGTGCAATTTCTTGTACTTAGCCCTGCATGTTTGTTTTTAAATGTGCAGGTTGAGCTTTGATGGTGATGATGGGGAAAGTGTTGAGGAGTCCAAAGTCCTCGACCGATCTACTCAATTTGTGGTTTATACCAATGCATATCGTCATATATGTATTCACACACTTTCCGCCGCTACACTCGAACTTCCTTATTTACGCTTTATGTTTTAAACTATTGAGGCCCATCGGATCGTGCCAAGTTTTGGGGTCCGATGGCCTAAACCTTTTCAAAACAATATAACATCACCTCAGATTCTGCTCAAGCATGTTAGCTTATTTTCACGCATCTCTATTTTATCCATGTAACCCCAAAGTACTACTCCTAGTACTAGTCACCCTCCAACCGGGTTGGTTCGGAATGGGTCGTGACAATATCTCACTGACACACACACTTTGCAAGAAAAAATATATATGACTCACCAAGGTATATATGTCATGCTAATAAATGTTCTTACACATACTTAATACACTACAACAAAAGTTTTTGAAGAAAACAAATATCTTGACTTAGCAATTCACAATTGCCACAACAATGCACCAAGGGGAAGAAAATCTGATTTGCATTGCCTCATGCATGTACCATCTCAACACTCTATCCCAAAATATATTTAATCAGTATCAAGAGGTGTAAACAAGCTTTTAGTTAATTAGAAGTCAAGAATTACGGCTACTCTCAAACAATTGCAAGAAAAATTTATCTCCAATTGATTCTCTTGGTAAGTGTGTAAATAAATCCTACTTGAATAATTCAATTCATATCATAGCAATTCAAGCATGAAATTTACGTAAATCTTGTTTCTCAAATACATGTCACGGCACTTTGATCCTCAAATAGTTATAATTTGATTTCTGTTGCAAATTATAGATATATATCATAATATATGCCTTAGATGATAATTTATATCATAGGAAAAATTATTAGAATCATTTCATGTGTGAAAACCCTAATTTTCGAATTAGGGTTTTCAAAAATTCTAAACTTGTTCAATAATTAATCCTTAATGTTCTAGCATTGTTTTAATTCTAAATAATACTCTAATTACATATAATAATCATAGGAATTTAAATATTATAATTCCTTGATCATTAGACTCATTTTTCTATTCATCTCTAAACGTTGACGTTTGAAACGTCTCAAAACGTTCATTATCGACATATCTCAAAAAGATCGTAATAAAGTCGTAATCACTTTATTAATTTATTCCATTTATAATGGAATTTAATTCTAAGCTTCGTTGCTTAGAAAATTTTACGAAATTTTAACTATCGATACTCAATCGACGTTAAAATACTACTGCCGAAACACTTTATATATTTATATTCCTTAATTCACAATCCTTAGTGAATATAAAATAGGAATTCATTACTTCGTAATTAATCGAAATCATTATTCGATAAATTACTAATTCAATTATTTCATGAAACCTTAATTTACAATTTTAAATATCGTAATTAGCATTTAATTCTTTGGGATATTACATTCTACCCCTTAAAAGAAATTTCGTCCAAATTTGCATTCCTCATAAAATATAGGGTATCTTATCATCATAATATCTGAAATTTTCCACTGATTTCTTTTTGTCCATGATTCCTTCATTGGACTTTCATTAAAGACCCAAACTTGATTCTTTAATCGTTGAATCGTACGATCAAAATAGTCGTAGATTTTTATCACAACTCATCTGGGTTAAAGATCACGTCATCATGGCGGATCACATAATTTGGGTCACTTTTCATATTTCCTTAACTGTGACACGTGGAAAACATTACGTACATTCCCCAATTTGGTGGAAGTACCAATCTATAGGCAACTGGGCCTATCATTACTAGGATCTCGTAAGGTCCTACAAAACGTGATCTCCACATTCTTCGTACCTCTTTAAAATTTTCCTCAATGGAGAAATCTTAAGAACTTATTTTTCTTGCATTTAAGATCTTGTTTAGATCTCACGATATCGGTAAGACTTTTGTCCGTCTCCGAGCTTTACTTATTCTTCGCTTTATTTGGCGATATCTTAATCATTCCATTTACCTTGTCGACCTTATACTTCCTCACCTACTTTATTACAATAAAGTGGTGATCGATATTCTTTCCGCATAATGCCTCATAAGGCTATATTGATCGTTGTCGACGCCTATGGTCGACGTTAACTTAACAAGTGGTACAATCGTTCCCACTTGTACTCGATTTAACATTAATGTTCTATCGTGCTTAAACGTCCATATTGTCCTCTTTATCGTCCATCTATCCGTAAGTGGACATCTATGTTAAGGCTCAATCTAGTGTCTAACTCTTTTCCGTGAGCTAGTTCAAAATTTAGGGTAAACTTGGAATCTCTATCTCAGTGATAGTTTTGGTATCCTCTGAGATTTTACGATTCCTTTATGTACGACTAAGCTAGCTTATCGGATCTATGAGTCATCCGAATAGGCGTGAGATGAACATATTTGGTGAGTCAATCCATGCTACCCATATAGCGATGTTACTTCTATGAATTTGGCGTAACCCGTCATAAAATCAATTGCTACATCATTCCATTTTCATCTGTGTATCTTTAGAAATTATAACCTCTTATAAGGTCATTGATACAATGCCTTCATTTATTGATAACCTAGACAATGCTCGATAACAATATGGTTATATCTCATTTTATTTCTTACTATCTAACTTTTCTCGTAAATCATAATATCTCTTAATGTTGCCTGGTTGGGCGGTATGAGAAGGGTCATGAATTTCATTTCTAAGCTTATTATTGCTTGAAACATATATACATATAACCCTTTCTCAGACAATATAACATTGTCCCGTGCTTCTTAAAAATCCTTCAGCACTTCTTTCCTTATCTTAATTCGTATTCTATTCCCATCTTCATCCTTTCTCTTTTCATTTATCATCCTTTTTCTTTAGTCGTATGTCATCTTGAGTGTGAGAAACAACTTACATTAGTCCTGATTGCCCGACTATTTACATTTCATTTTCTTAAACTCTCCAATGAGTTTTCCTTTTCTATAGGGACATATCATAATTTAGACTGAATTTTATAACTTAGGGCATTAGATTCTACATTAACCTTCCTTAGGTGATCATTTATAAACACAATTGTAATCTTTTACTGATTGGAGCCATCTTTTCTATCCCGTATTCAAGTCTCTTTGCTTGAAGAATTTATTCAAACTTTTGTAATCTATGAATAATTCTTAATTTATCGTCATAGGAGTGATGTCTCCAAGACTTTGATATTTATACCCTTGTTACTATATCAAGTCGTGAGTTGGGAATTTCTGTTCGTGTGGCTTAAGTCATTGTGATGCGTAAGCTATTATATTTCTCATATTAAGACATAGCATTTCTTTTATTAATCCATGTAAATTTGATTTCTTTTTGGGGTAGCTATGTTATCGGCCTTTCTACCTTAGAGAGTTCTCAATGGATCTCTGATAGTAGTCAATTAATCTTGAGAAATTCCTGATCTCATTTTAGGTCATTGATGACTTCCATTCTTAATTGCTTTATCCTTTGATAGATCTACTTTGATTCCTTCTAAAGACACTATGTGCTGAGGAATATTTCTTTAAGCGAAATTCACAATCTTCGTTGTTGGCAAAATTTGCACAGCTCTTAAAATTGTGAAGATGCAGGTCCTTGACGTTCTTACGTTCTTTCTCATTCTTCGTATGGATAGGAACGTTATTCATAGAGGTTAAGACAAAATTGTCTAAGTATGTGTGGAACACTCGATTTTTGAGGTTCATGAACAGGGCTGGTATACTAGCTTGTCCGACTGGCATGACTATAATCTCATAGTAACCATATCTTATTCGGAACCATTCATCTTCGTATTTTGGATACTATTCTACGAGGATCATATAAAATATATATCAAAATGCCTCAGTGAGGACTTTTCATATATTAATTACGAGGGTCGATCTATCAAGCCGACTAATTACATGGCATCTAGTTCCTTTTACATTCAAAAATTTGACACCATTTTAACATATTTACAAAATACACCAAACTACGTTTATTTTACATATTCAAACCACACCATTTTCAACATAAACCATTATCTACATATAAGTCTCATATCATCATTAGATTCTACGTCTCTGAGTGGCCTTCATCGAATCGCACTCCTCATTTGAAACTTGCCTTTCTTCGTGCACGCTTTTGTTTCATACTTAGATGATCTATCTCCTCGAGAGAGCCGAGGTCAAGCTATTCCCCGCTTCTTCTTCACAGACCAAGTTTGTGTTACTTTATCGAGAAAGTATGGTTGGGTTGGTAGAGGTAACTCACTAGTCCACGAGGGTGGTATGATCTTGTCCTCTTGCTATTCTCATCCCTTTCGTATAATCCGACACGGGGCGTGGGGGCGTTGGGACATCGAGGATACAACCACCCTTTGTACCATCTTGGGTGACTTGCCGAGGACCGGACAGTGCTAGTAGGTGCAGTTCCATACGCATAATATGTATGCTTGAGCCGGTTGACAAATCCTGGTAAGTCTGCCCAAGTCTTGGAATTTTCTACATGCAGAAGATATTCTCTTGATACTTCTTTTGCAAACTTTTGCCACCTGTTGGCAAGCAGCGAATAAGCCTTTGGATACCATCCTCATCCGAACCCCATAGTTCTGAGCATCCTTCCAACGGTCAGAAATTCCGCCAAAATTGCCTTAAATTCATGCCCGATTATAGTAAAAGAGCCGATATGCCTGTGTGAGTTCTAAGCTTGTAGGCCTTGTGGTTATCTTCTTACCCGTATTATTCCTTTTTCCTAACATCTGTAAACAGATATTTCTAGATAAGTCAGACTTAAATCAAAGCAATAGAGGGAATTTTAAACAAGAAGGATCTCTTAAAGAATTAAACACTTTAAGGCATATATAACTCAGACAACTTACGCCACGACTCATGACACTTATCTTATCACTCATTTCGCTTTACACCACCAACGTATATCGCTCTAAATTTATTCGCATAAGCAAATAGTGGGTGCTAATATCATGTCACGTAAAACCTCTAACGAAGAGACTAGGCCTGTGTCATCGATCACGTGAATGACGACCATTTCCGAAACTTGTTGTCTAGAATCATATCTACGTTCCACATAGATATAATGATCCAAATCATATGATAGAACCTTAGGCGATCCTAGGTTCAATTCTAAGTTCGAGCAACACCGCGACGGCCATATTTCTCAAATAGGTGAAGAGATCTTCATTTCTTGATTAAACTTACCCCAAATTGGGTTCTATCATATGCGCACATACTTGTGCGATGTTAGAACATGAAGCACCTATATCGGACAAACTATTATAGGTAAAGAAAATATTATAGGTATTCCGAGAAATCTTTCTCATACCTATCGTGGCCTTCTTGGTTTTGTTCGCTCGGTTTCGGTGTGAAGTATAGGCTTTGGTCTACGGTGTTCCGTCTATTCAAGTAAACATCTATTTCATATGTCATTGTCTTTCCATTGGGACATTATGTTCCTTGCTATGGCCTACATTGCCTCATTCACCCCAACCTTCTCGGGTATCGATGCCGTTATGCTTTTACCAATAGCATTCGTGGTTAGGTCCACATCAACCTATCCCTTGATATTGATATTTCGATAATTAAATCTTATCGTAGAGATCGTCATGTCTCTATCATTATCATTCATTCCTAATCCAGTATGAATGATTCAATTCTCTTTTTCACTTTATCGATCTTAGGAGTATATTTCTCATATATCCTTACTTTAACTCTTTTCAAGGGAAATCCTTATTTATCGAAGTCATATGTCTCTGAAGCTTATATTATGTCATGGGCTATCTTAAAATTGTATAGCTCACGCTTTCTTGACTATTCCCGACTTTTGTCTTTTTCTTGAACATGGTCTCGAAAGTAATATTACTTCGTTATACTTGTTCTCACATTCGAGATTAGAACCGTCATTATTGTCATATGGCTTGGTAAGGTAGTACATTCAGACACCATGACTTAAATTCAAGCATCTTATTACCATGTCTTGGCTTTGGAGATATTTTCTCCTACTTGATTTACATACTGGGGCTATCTTAGTCGTTCACACAATCTCAAGGATTATGATTCCTCAATCTCATTATCGTTTGTTTAACCAAGTTTTAATTACTCGGAACCGATTATGCTCAAGCATAATCTCATTGATTGAGGTATAAAGCGAGAGATCTATTTTCTAAGATGCTATCATTTCTTTATATATATATATATATATAATCTTTGAAAAGAATATCTTGCATGCATCTTTATTCTTTTAAACATGTCCAACCTACTAACGAGGGTTTAGGGACAAACAACTATCTTAAAGATAAGTTGTAATCTCTCTCTCGTTATGACATGGTGAGGGGAAATTATATCCCACGGATATCATATAATTTTCTTTACTTTTACTCTTGCATTCAATCTAAAGAGTATCTTATTCATACTTTATTATCATAATATCATATGAAGGTATAACTTCTTTGTTATCAATCTTTGTAGAGCCCATCAAGGGTCATCACATCTATGTGTATCATAGGAAAATATCTCGTCATCGAGATTTTCTTTACATCATAATTTCTTGATGTCTATCACTTTCTTGATGCGAAACTTTTGGGTGGTGAAATAAGTCTACCTATATCATGCCTGATGTTTATCGCTTTACTAATTTGCACTTAGATGACAAGGCAAGTCAACATTCATCATACTTGATGGTTTCAAGAATCGATGAGAAATTATCACGACTACTTACAAGAGTCTTGTCTCACAAATAAAATTAACATCTTTTAATGATTGAATCGATATGCTCTTTGAATCTAATAATTGGGATCTAGGGTCCAAGACCGAATGACGACTCTTGAGATTTCTTTGGTCATATGGGCTGGCCAGACCCGTCACAATTATTTTCTCAGTCACACAAGGCTTGGTTTCAAAGAACACTTTATAAGGTTTTAGGTTGTAATTTCCTTGAGAAAAGTGAGAACTCAAATGACTTCTCAATTGGAACTAGGTCGTAGAGTTAAACTCGATGACGTAAATTGGGTAATGAATAGAATTTTGAAACCTTATATACTCGTAATAGGTTATCAACAAAGGTTCTCATATGCGTCATGGCTCTACTTGTATTCATCGAAATCTTACTTTCTTAGTAACATTCTAAAATTCTTATCATACTATATCGTTCTTACTCTATACAAATCATAGAAATAACTTCAACTGATCCTCGTAAATTCGGAGTAGGAATCGAGGATTTGGTCCTTCATAAGAAATAACGTGCAGTGCATTAGGGGCACGTGGCGAAACCGTGACGTAAATCGGAGTTCACACGAAGGAGAGCGGGTTAAAACAAAATCACTGCGCAGCGGGGAAAATTTTTCTTGGCTCATCGCGCGAAATTTTGGCAATGCCGACCTTCGCGCATGCCGTTGCCGATGCCGGGTAGTACAGGCTACCAAGGTCGACATATTCAAGTCGATGTTAAAATTACGAAGTCAAAGTCGGCGTTCGCACATGCGAGTGGAAGTCGAGATCGCATGCCGAGATTGAGTCGAGGTTGCACATGCCGAGGTCAAGTCGAGGTCGCACATGCCGAGGTCAAAATCGAGGTCGCACATGCCGAGGTCAGTCGAGGTCGCACATGCCGGTGGAAGTCGCACATGCCGAGGTCAAGTCGGGTCGCACATGCCGAGGTCAAAGTCGAGGTCGCATATACCGGTCAAGTCGAGGTCACACATGCCGGGGTGGAAGTCGCACATGCCGAGGTCGAAGTCGAGTCGTATATGCCAAGTCGTAATCACACATTTTCACATTCGTCTTTTGCCTTCCAAGCTCGAGTCTAACTTTACTTTCGTTGTTCATGTCGTTCTTTTGTTCTTGTAAGGGAAGTGAGTTCGTATTTCTATGTTCTTTTGCTATCGTGATCATCTTCTTATATCGCCTATGTTCTTCTTGAGATGACATATCATTTGTCATAATAAATCTTGAGATTTGAAACTAAAGTTTCAAATAATGAAAACATAGTTCATTTATACATGCACATTTCTTTGAATTTCAAGAATTCATCATTCCAACTTTGGTCATTCACGTTCATTCCAAGCATATTCATTCATCATACATAATCTTGAAATTTGAGCAATTTGGTTATGAAAACTTGAAAACGTTGTTCAATTTCATAACTTACTTATTGAATGCATGTATTACTTGAATTTTGCAAATTCAACATTTCATTCTTAGCACATTTGCCCATTAACATTCATAAGCATTCATTTCATAACTTTGATCACTTTACATAACTTTCATTCCCAACAAGATTCATAACTTCCATTTCATATCATTCATCTTTCATATCTTTCATTCCTTTTCTCTTTCAACTTTTCATTTCAAAACTTTGAAAAGGAATCATTTACCTCATTCGGTTGAGCTTGATGCGATGGAGTGTTGAGCATTGTCGGTGACCTTTAGAAGTCTAGTGACTCAATCTAGACTTAACACGAAAAGAGATTTTTGGTTGAAAGAGCGAACCGCTCGATACCACTCAGAATGTACCCTAAATCCTAAGTACGATTTAGCGGGGATTATTACTCTAAACAGGGATGAATAAACAATGAGACCATTTAACATTAAGCCGTAATACATAATCAATTATGTTTTGGACTTTACTACATAACTTATGTTCTTTGCAGTGGAAAACATGTGATATGTACATATGACGATGTACTATCAAGGTATAACTTTCGTGACAACCTTCCTATTGCTCAACACCGCCCATCGCATCACTGCTCAATCGCATTTTAAAACAAATATGCGGTCGAGTACAAATAATGCACTCGGTGGACTTATGCGAAAACATTTTACATTCTTTAAATTACCTTTGCCCCATTATGGTAAGACCTGAGGGTTTTATTTAAAATGCGCTTGTGCTTACTAAACATTTTCATCATTTTCATAATCGTTAAATCGGCGCCGACATTTTCCTTGTATGTATGATCCTTATCCTTCATCTCATCATAACATTATCATTTAACGCCGTAAAGGAGGCCTCACCTCACGTCGTGCGACCGCCGTGAATTATCCTTACAAAGACACGATCGCCATTAGGTGTACCGTTAATCTGGCCGTATAAGCGCTTCCCATAGGATCCGATATCGATATCATTCATAAGTTGGGAGCGACCCGACAACATTCATCATTCATTCGTCCATGGATAGGATACATACATAAAACATAAATATTTTGGGCGGTAATTTCATCATCATTTCATAATCATTTCTCGAAAAGAGCATCATAAATAATTACTTTTCATTTGAAGAAAGCATCATAAATAATTACTTTTCATTTCAAAAAGCATCATAAATAGAGCATTTTATCCTGAGGATAAGAAAAGCCCCACCGGTACATAAGCTTTCTTAATTTGTTTCCTTTCTCATGACGATCGCATCCGCGTCTCACCTTTACGTAAAAGCGATTTGATTACATACATCGCGTTTTTGAGATTTTCAAAGTTTAAAATAAACTTTGATAACTTATATTATAATAATTGAATTCATAGCAATTCAATACCGATCGATCGCGTATCTTAAACTAAGCATTTCGTGCTTTAATAGAAGCGAGATATGTTCAACTATTCATTTAACCGCTTTAGGTTAAGCGTTGACATATTCTAACGTTTTTCGATATAAAGATTTCAATTATGAAATCTTTTCTCACCGATGAGAGTTTCATAAACTTAATCGTTTTACGTGTTAGCGTATTATCGAGCGTATTTCAGACGTTAATTTCAAAAGTCGACAATTTTGACTTTTCTTATAAATTCTTGATAATTCACATATTTAATATTTAATTTCCATATAAATCGATTTTCAATCAATTTAACTTTCATAAAGCCCTAATTCTCGATTTTCACATAAATCGATAAACTTTATTAATATTTTCTTAAATATTAATTAACTTATTCTTTAAACATCGTTTTTCATTTCTAACGTTATTTAATATAACGTTTACGCCATAAACATTGTATTCTATGTTTATAAAATTTCATAAATTCTTAATATGTCTAAAATAATTTCTAGGCATATAATGTATTATTTTCTTGATATTAAGGATTTAAAATCCTTAATTTACTTAAAGAAGCTCACGAACTTCTCGAGCTTATAAATTCGATCTTAACGAAAATTCTTCTAAATTCATATAGTGTACTATTTTATCATAGTATCACTAATATGTATTAACATTAACTATAGGAAAATTGAACACAAATTTCCTATAGCTTATAACTCTCAATTTTCTCCAAAATTACCCAACTTTTTCCTAAAATTCTAATTAATTTATACAAGGCCCCAACATTGATCTATAACATATTTATAACATAAGGTCCAACATATTCAATTTCTACATCAAAGAATTATTGTTCAAGGTCTGGTTCTCTCTCGACTTTATGCGAACATTTAATAAAAAATTCCAATTAAATTATACAATACTTACACACTACTGATGTAGACATTTCATCATAATATTCATTAAATACAACTTAATCATCATGTATCAAGCCATTGAAGCTCTCGGTCACTTTGAACAAATTGGGCAAATAAATTCTAAAATTCTTGATAAAATCATGTAGTATTTAATTTAGGCTCTAGATCGACTATATGCTATAATATCAATTACACATGATTTGTACATTGACTTATGAATTCAAGAATTTTCGGCAATATCAAATATATTGCATATAAATTCTAAAAATTGCCAATAATTCACAATGAGCTTCTCTACTATCATATATCATAAATCCATTAACATATGAACATTATAAATTTTTGAACATCATGCAAAAATTCAAAGCATGCTTAGCTTTTAATTAAAACATTATATATGAACCATTCTTAACATATTAGAAAATATTTACAAACCCCAAACATGATAGCCTAATTCTTCATATTTCTATCATTAAGAACAAAAGCATAAATATTAAAATCGAACCGGTAGAAATCGAAAATTTAAGCGTATAAAGGAAGCTCGTTAAATTCCTAACCTTTTAGCAGTATCGATTTATCGTGAAATGATTTTAGAGCAAGCTTTTAGATGATAGAAAAACAAGAACACTCAAGTTTTCTCTTGAGGAAGCTCACGGCGAGGAGAAAATGGGAAAGAAAGTGTTCTTTGGTTTTGATGTAATAATCACTTAAGTAATAAGCTAAGGAATTAAACAAGTAATGAATTAATTTTTTTGTCATATCTCACGGTACACACACACTTTGCAAGACAAAAATATATATGACTCACTTAGGTGTATATGTCGTGCTAATAAATGTTCTTACACATACTTAATACACTACTGACAAAAGTTTTTGAAGAAAACAAATATCTTGACTTAGCAATTCACAATTGCCGTCAACAATGCACCAGGGAAGAAAATCTTATTTGCATTGCCTCATGCATGTACCGTCTCAACACTCATCCCAAATATATTTAATCAGTATCGAGAGGTGTAAACAAGCTTCTTGGTTAATTAGAAGTCGATAATTATCGCTACTCTCAAACAATTGCAAGAAAAATTGATCTCCAATTGATTCTCTTGGTAAGTGTGTAAATAAATCCTACTTGAATAATTGAATTCATATCATAGCAATTGACATGAAATTTACGTAAATCTTGTTTCTCAAATACATGTCACGACTTTGATCCTCAAATAGTTATAATTTGATTTCTCTTGCAAATTATAGATATATATCATAATATATGCCTTAGATGATAATTTATATCATAGGAAAAATTATTAGAATCATTTCATGTGTGAAAACCACAATTTTCAATTAGGGTTTTGAAAATTCTAAACTTGTTCAATAATTAATCCTTAATGTTCTAGCATTGTTTTAATGCAAAATAATACTCTAATTACATATAATAATCCTAGGAATTTAAATATTATAATTCCTTGATCATTAGACTCATTTTCTATTCATCTCTAAACGTTGGCGTTTGAAGCGTCTCAACGTTCATTATCGACATATCTCAAAAGATCGTAATAAAGTCGTAATCACTTTATTAATTTATTCCATTTATAATGGAATTTAATTCTAAGCTTAGTTACTTAGAAAATTTTACGAAATTTTAACTATCGATACTCGATCGGCGTTAAAATACTCTTTAAAACACTTTATATATTTATATTCCTTAATTCACAATCCTTAGTGAATATAAAATAGAATTCATTACTTAGTAATTAATCGAAATCATTATTCGATAAATTACTAATTCATTATTTCGTGAAACCTTAATTTACAATTTTAAATATAAGTAATTAGGCGTTTAATTCTTTGGGATATTACAATCAGAATGGCGATTATGATCGCACTTTTTGTGACATGTCGAGATATGCACTAGATCAGTGGACACGAGACTTGAAAATGTCGGAAAAATTTAGGTGGGTCTAAAATTTGAGATAAGGATGTCTCGTCGGTCATGGAGACTTGACTTATCTTGAGGCTCTTGGGCGAGCACTAGATATTGAGGCGTGATGCCGGAAGAAAAGTCGATATCGGTTCAACACGAATACAGCGGATAAGGGTAAGAGGAAATGGGGCGCAAATTTTGGAGCGATGTGAGAGGAAATTTTTAGAATGTGAGCAACAGAGCGACATTGGCGAGGAAACGTGGTAAATCAGAGCGGGGATGGAAAAATGCGACTTTTGTTCCTCCGACAAGAGGCCCATAAGAGCGGATGAGGGCTCTTGGTGCCGAAATGCGAGAGAATGCACAAAGGAATGTGCATGGCGGCGATGGGAAGCTGTTTTAAGTGCGGGATGAAAGGGCATTCGTTAATTTTGCCTGGGACACGTTCGAAACAACAGTAGGCGAACCAACCCGGCAATGTCCAGCCACTCAAAGCTATCCATTTCCAGCCCCAACCTCAGCAGCAGTTGCAACCTCAACAACAATGGCAGCAACCTCAACAACAACAGTGGCAGCCACCTCAACAACAACAAAGGCGGCAACCACCGCGACAACGCCAAAGAAGAAGAACCCCGGCAACGCGGCGGATGGCAAGGACAAACGCCGTCGGCCTCGGTAGGCTGAGTTAGAGCATATGCCTTACACGGAGGCAAAGCGAGCGAACTGAAAAACTGGCGGTATGGGAGTTCTTCTAATCGTACCTGTTATAATATTGTTCGATACGGGTGCTTCGCATTCCTTTATAGCAAGATCATGTGTAGATCTGTTGGAACTTAGAGCTGAAAAAGCGAATCAGGATATGAGAATCTCTTCACCTATAGGAGGGATTATGACTGTTACACATATCTGTTCGAACCTAGAGTTGACTCTAGGATCACTTAAGGTTCTGGCGAATAATCTAAACATAATACACATGGGTGACGTAGATATAATCCTAGGAATGGACTGGCTAGCTAAAAATCATTCCACGATTCTTTGCAAAGAAAGGAAAATTTCATTTCATTTTCCTGGACAAGAAGCTACGCACTTTCACGGAATCAGCATGGGAAAGAGAATCCCGATTGAATGAGCATTGAAGGCGAGAAGAATGATAAACCAGAAAGGATGCCATGCGTTTCGTTTACGAGCGGAGAAGATAAATCGGAAAGGAAAATTGAAGACATAGAAGTTGTTCGAGAAATTTGGACGTTTTCCTAAGGATCTACCGGGATTACCTCACGATGACAATTGGAATTCACCATCGACTTGGAACCCGGATCGGCTCCAGTGTCGAAGGCACCCTATAGAATGGTTCCAAAAGAATTGGGAGAACTAAAGATCCAAATTCAGGAATTGTTGGACCTAGGTTTCATTAGACCTAGTGTTTCGCCTTGGGAGCGCTTTGTGTTGTTTGTTAAGAAAAAGGATGGTTCTTTGAGAATGTGCATAGATTATCGGGAACTGAACAAGGTGACGCTCAAGAACAAATACCCTTTGCCAAGGATTGACGATCTGTTTGATCAATTACGAGGAGCAAGTGTATTCTCGAAGATTGATCTCAAGTCAGGTTATCACCAACTCAAAATACGGCCGAAAGATGTACCTAAGACAGCATTCCGAACCAGATATGGCCACTATGAATTCATAGTTATGCCGTTCGGATTAACCAATGCTCCAGCCGTGTTTATGGACCTCATGAACCGAGTGTTTCATCCATACCTAGATAAGTTTGTCTTGGTCTTCATAGATGATATTCTCATCTATTCGAGGAATGAGGAGGACCATAAGGAACATCTAAGAACGGTGTTGCAAACCTTGAGAATTGAAAAGCTTTTTGCTAAGTTCAGCAAATGCGAATTCTGGCTGAAGGAAGTAATGTTCCTTGGACACATCGTGTCTGCAGATGGAATTAAAGTAGATCCGACCAAGGTGGGCGATGCAAGAATGGAAATCGCCGAGAACTCAGAATGAAATCAGGAGTTTTCTGGGATTAGCTGGTTATTACCGGAGATTCATTGAGGGATTCTCCAAGATAGCAAGACCAATAACCCAACTACTCCGAAAGGGAATCAAGTTGATTGAATTTGAAGAATGTGAGGCGAGTTTTCAAAACTCAAGCAAAGTTAACAAGTCTTGATCTTGCTTGATTCGAAGCGGACAAAGAGTATGTAGTTTATACCGATGCTTCTAAAATGGACTAGGTTGTGTTTTGATGCAAGAAGGAAAAGTGATAGCATATGCATCCCGACAACTTAGACCACATGAACTAAACTATCCCACTCACGACTTGGAATTAGCAGCAGTGGTTCATGCACTGAAAATTTGGAGACACCATCTCTATGGAGTGAGATGTGAGATCTTCTGAGATCATAAAAGTTTGAAATAATTTTTGAGCAAAGAGATCTAAATATGAGGTAAAGAAGATGGCTCGAACTAGTAAAGGATTACGATCGTGGTATTAATTATCACCCGAAAGGCGAATGTAGTAGTCGATGCCTTAAGTCGTAAGAATCAAACCAAACTAGGATGTCTCCTTACAAGAAGAAAAACTCACGAGGAGTTTAAAGAATGAGGATTGAATTGGTAGAACAACCGAGAGGCGATCGCGAGTTGTATCGCTACACTCACGTTGGCGTCGATTTAAGAAAAGAATCATTGAGAGGCGAAGGATGGAGGAAAAGTTAGAAAAGATAAGAGAAAAGGTAAGGACTGAAGGACTAAAGAATTTCCAGGAAGCATCAGACAATGCCTTAATGTTTGAAGGAATGATATGTGTTCCAGACAATATTGAACTTCAGAATGAAATAATGAGTGAAGCTCACGATACACATTACACCGCCCACCCAGGCAGTACTAAGATGTACCAAGACCTAAAAGAAAAATTCTGGTGGGAAGGCATCAAACGAGACATAGCTTCTTTCGTAGAACGTTGTCTTATTTGCCGGCGGTGAAAGCGTTACATCAACGTCCTACGGAGGTTCTGATCGTTGGGTATACCCAATGGAAATGGGATGAGATAACAATGGACTTCGTTATGGATTTACCCAAATCGAAGAAAGGAACACCGCTATATGGATAGTTGTTGATAGACTCACAAAGAGTGCTCACTTTCACCAATTCGAATACATAGAATCGACAAGTTAGCCCGGTATGCGTAAAAGAAATTATACGACTTTATGGAGTACCAAAATCTATTACATCGATAGTGACTCCAAGTTCACATCAAGATTACAGGTTAGCTTACAAAAATTGGGCATGAAATTGAACTTGAAAGACAACATTTCACCCATGCACGGATGGGCGTCGGAAGAACGATTCGAGACACTAGAAGATATGTTGAGAACAGTAGTGTTGGATCGAGGTGCAAAGTGGGAAGATGTTTTACCCCTTATTGAGTTTTCCTACAACAATAGCTATCAGCGACGATTAATATGGCCCCACACGCCTTGTATGGCAAGAAATGTAGATCACCGCTTTATTGGGATGAAGTGGGTGAGAGGAGAATTATAGGGCCATACGCAGTAAATGAAATGATTGAAATCGTCAGACATATTAGGCAAAGAATAAAGGAAGCTCAAGATAGACAAAAGTCTTACACTGATACGCGTGATCTGAATCGCAATTTGAAAGTGGAGATAAAGTATTCCTTAAAGTCTCCATCAAAGGGATTATAAGGTTCGGAGTGAAAGGAAAATCGAGACCCGTTTATAGGACCATATGAGATCCTAGAAAGAATAGGCCCGATGCCTATGGGTTGGCTCTTTCGCCAAATTTGGTGAATGTACATAATGTCTTTCACGTGTCACAACTAAGAAAATACGTACACGATCCAAAGCACGTGATTCATCAAGGCGGCGTGACCTCAATCCGGACATGAGTTATGAAGAGGAACCTACAACAATAATAGACCATAAAGTTCAACAATTAAGGAACAAATCAATTTCGCTAGTCAAAGTTTGTGGAAACATCATGACAAGAGGAGGCCATATGGGAACTTGAAGATGCAATGAAAGAGCGATACCCAGTATTTTTTTTTCTAAGATTTGCAAATTTGGTGAAATTTCTTTTAAGGGGTAGGATGTAATATCCCTGAAATTAAAAGCTAATTACGGTATTTAAAACCCGTAAATTGTGGTTTTGCATTAAATGATTCAATCGAATGATATCGAATATGATTTCGATCGTTTACGAAAAGAATGAATTCCTATTTAATATTGATGGAAAGCGTGAATTAAGGAATGCATGTTTATAAAGTGTATCGACAAGATCATTTAACGTCGATTGCGTGTCGATAGTTAAAATTTCATGAAATTTTCAAAGTGTCAAAGCTTAGAATTAAATTTCATTATCAATGGGATATTTTTTAATAAAGTGAGTATGACCTTATTACGACCATTTTGAGATGAGTCGATAATCAACGTTTTGAGACGTTTCAAACGTTAACGTCCAGAGACGAATTGAAAAATGGGTTTAATGATCAAGGAATTGTAGTATTTAAATTCCTATGATTATTATGTGTAATTACAGTATTATTAAGCATTAAAAACAATGCTAGATCATTAAGAATCGATAATGTTCAATTCATCAAATTTTCGAAAACCCTAATTCGAAAATTAGGGTTTTCTCACATGAAATGATACCATTAAATTTTCTTATGGTATAAACTATTATCTAAGACATATGTTATGATATATATATCTAGGAATGACACGAAAATAACTTATGTATCCCTTGTGAAACGAAAATGTCGTGACCTATGTTTTAAATAACAAATTCACATTACTTTAGTATATACTTTGCTATGCTATGTTTTAATTAATCAAGTGATATGTGGTTATATTTAGGATTGTACCTTGATTAATACATAGTATTATTACACAACAAATAAAATCATCACCCCTACACCCACTAAGAGCCGTCGGCTCTCATCCCCTTGTTGCATGGCATGATTAGTTCCAAAGCCCAACATGGTGTAAGGCTTTTAACTCTACCTAATGATCACTAAGTGAGTCATAACCCACTAATTGTCACGTCCCGCCCGGATAACCCGGACTGGAGGGTGACTAATACTAGGAATATTATTTTAGGACAAAAAGGCTAAGATAAAGATACCTATCAATTGTACACTAGCATGCTTGAACATAACATAAGATGATATCTCAATAATTCAAATGGTTTAGGCCATCAGATCCAAAGATTTAACAATAATCTAATGGACCTCAATAGTTCATAACAGTAAACATAGTATATAAAAGAGTTCAGAGATTGCAGCGGAAAGTGTGTGAATACATATATGAAGATATGTATTGAGGTGAAACTCACAAATCCTTAATAAAACGGTCGAGGACCTTTGGACTCCTCAACACTTCCCCCATCACCATCATCGAGCTCAACCTGCACATTTAAAAACAAATATGCAGGGCTAAGTACAAATAATGCACTCAGTGGACTCATGCCGAAAACATTTGATAATTCAATTCTGTTGCCAATATCATGGTAAGTCACAAGGGTTTTAGTTGAAATGCGCTTGTTTACTAAAACATTCGGTTCGTAAATATCGCTCGGCCGAGCATTTTTCTTAGTGTGTATGATCCGTATCCCAAGATCACGTTTCATCACAATATCGAAGATCAAGCGTCGAGAGGAGGCCTCTTCTACGACGCAATAACGGCTGTTACCCATACAACACACAAATCCGTTCGGTGTACCGTTAGCCCTAGCTGTATTTATCCTCCCAGATAGGACCCGATATCGATTTCATAAAAGGTTGGTAGCGACCCGACAAATGACATTCATATCATGTCATCCAACCATCACGCCATTTATGCATTTCATATCATTATATAGTTCCAACCATCACACCATGCATAATGATAGGATCCATACACAAAGCGAAATATTTTGGCGGTAATGTTGTAAACATTTATCAACAAGTTGAAGAGTAAATCATCAGAATAAATTCATTTTGGAAGAAAAGTGAAGTCACATTTGTTTGAAAAGTAAGCCCACCTGGACTATGGTTCGTCGTAAATTGAGTCCTAGGTTTGTTTGCTCGTCAGTGTCCGATCGTCTCGTTCGTGTCCACACCTTTACGCAAAAGCGATATTTTAGTACGTCGTTCACGCTTATCGAGACTTTCAAAGTCTAAGATAACTTCGATATTCTATATCGATGTAAATTGAATTTCTTAACGAATTCAATATGCTTTTCGAGTACGTAAATGATTGAACTGTTCTCGTCCTTCGAGACACGTTCAACTATTTTGGTTTAACCCTTCCGGTTTAAACGTTCAACGTATTTTTATGTTTCTCGATAAAAGGATTCCATTTTTGAAATCTTTTCTTACTAATGAGGTATCATACTCAATTAGTGCGTCTTACGCCAGTATTAGTGTATTTATCGAGCGATAATCGTATGTTTGACTTTAAAGGTCAACGAAGTCGACAACGGTCGACAAAGTCGACAATTTTGACTTTTAAATAGTAACTTCTTACTAATTAATTCTATAAATCGATTTTTAATCGATTTCGAAACGTAAAGCCCTATTTCTCGATTTGGCGTAAAAATCGAAGGACTTATTAATATTTTTCGCAAATATTAATCTTTTAAATAATAAAACCGTATAATTTCGATTAATACGTTATTAAATAAAACGTTTGTCTCAAACATAGTAATCTATGTTTATAAAATTTTATAAAATCCAAATATGTCTAAAATAATTATTAGACATATAATTTATTATTAAACTGAATTAAAAAGGATTTAAAATCCTTATAATTATTCGAAAATTCTCGGTAATTACATAAAAGTTACCAAATGATTTTCAAAAAAATTTCTAAATTAATATAGTGTATTATTATACACTATGGTCCGAAATAAATTAATATTACCCATATGATATTTTTGTCATTAATTAACATATATATATATATATATATATATATAGGGAAGGGTTAACGTGAGAACCATTTTTATTGTGAGAACATGAGAACTATGCACAAATGTATAAAATTGATGAATAAAACATATAAAGTTATATAATCTAAAACATTCTAAAATTGTTGCCCAACAAAATAATTTTAGAAAGTTTTAGATTATACAACTTTATACCATCTTGTCATCATCTTCAACGTCTTATGCATGGTTCTTAGTTCTCACGTTAAAATTGGTTCTTATTTGAACTCTCACTATATATATATATATATATATATATATATATATATATATATATATAGATATATGTCACGGTAATTCCATTAATTATGGATTAGCGTCAAAAATTCCCAAAATTGTTATACACTTAGTATAATGTCCCAACATCAATATATATCACAATTATAACCTATAGTCCATCATAACCATTCACCAGGAATATACTCACAACACTCACGGTATTTTGAAATAAATACCAAACAATTATCAAACAATTCTTAAAATTCTAATTAAATTATAACATGCTCAAACATTATATTATAACATTGTAACATCATAACATCGACCAAAACCATTTGAAATCATCACCATATGGAGCTACAAGCTCTCAGCTTTTTGATTAATTATGGTATTTGGTTTTTCAAAAATTCCAACAATTATACACTATGCTTATATACTATAGTATAACATTATAACATAATTACCTTCATCAAAACCAATTAAATCATCACCTTAAAGAGCTTCAAAGCTCACGGCTTTTTTGATAAAATTTGGTATTTGATTTCAAAAATTCTAACAATTATACACTATGTTTATACATCATAATATAACAATACAACATAGTAACATTCATCAAAACCAAATAAAATCATCACCATATTGAGCAATAGCTCTTGGTTTTTAATTTAAATTAGCATTTGATCTCCAAAATTCCAACAAAATTATACATCACATAATCAATATACTAAAGCATTAATATACTATTGCATGATCAAAATAAAATCATACGCCAAGGTATGAACTCATAAAGCTCACGGCATTCTCAAAATTTAAGCATTTGGTCTTCAAAATTTTAGATAAATCATAGAACATATAATCAAGGTCTAGAGCATTAATATGCCATTGTATGCTTAAAATAAAATCATACGCCAAGGTACATAATTAAAAGCTCACGGTATTTTTAGAAAAATAGGCTGGGTTTTCAAAATTCCAAATCAATTTCTATGGACTCTAAACACATCATAGATCGATATTCCACCCTCAAAATAAATCAAAACAATCGGTCACCATATACACATTTTAATATTTTTGAAAATTATTTCAACATGTCCTATGGTTCTAAAATCATATATATACACTAGATCTATTCAAAATTTAATAAGCAAGGTCATATGATCATCTAAGCATACATTCTCATATTTTTAAAATAAAAATCATCAAGCACATACACATACTCAAAATCTAGAAAATAAGAACATTAGAACACATATATAAACATATGAATATGTTCGACATTTTCAACAAATGGGAGAGGAAAATCGAAGCTTGGTCCATGTTTTACCTTTGGAATGGTATTGATTCAAAGGAACAATGCTAGGGTATCCAACCTTGGGTGAATGGAGGAGAAGGATGAAGAAAATTTTGAGAAAAATGGGAGGAGCTCTCGGTTTTTTCGAGAATGGGAGAGGGAGTAGAGAATTTTGGTGTTCCAAAATGGTTGAAATGTAGGGAAGAGGTATAATGAACATGGGGTGAAGGGAAGAGTCCTCTCCCTATATCACTCCTATTACACACACACACACACACACAATCTTACAAATGGCAGCATTCTTCTTACTAGTGGGTTAAGTGATCATGAGTGAGTGCAAAAGGCTCTCATGTATTGGCGATGAAAAGAAAATCCATGCTTGTTCCAAGGATGATGGCCGACTGCTTCTATGGGTTCAAGGGTGGATTTAATTTTATTTCATCCTTAATACTATATATTAATCATAGTATAGGTCATAGATATATAATCTGAGCCATTAAAATAATTAAATCATCATATAGCAATTAATTGAAATTACCGATAATTATTGAGAAAATAGGAATAAAAATATAAATCACACCTATTATTGATACTCATGTCAAATTCGATCTAAATATACTCATATATATCATAATATATGATTTAGATAATAAATAATAGCATAGGATAAAAATATGGTATCATTTTGAAAAACCCTAGTTTAGGTAATTAGGGTTTTCAAAATCCTATTTCAAAATAATCGAGTTTTAATAGCTCAAAATTGATTTTAATGCTTATTAATACTGTAATTATATAAAATAATAATAGGAAATTAATTATGATAATTTCACGAGCATCAAACTCGTTTTTCAAAGCGTCTCAAAACGCGTTGACATTCAAAACATCTCAAACGTCCACAATCGACTCATCTCAAAATGATCGTAGTAAGTTCATACTTACTTTATAAATATTATTCCATTATCATAGGAATTAATATGGAAATTGATTCCAAGCTTCTCGCTCCGAAAATTCCATAAATACTAACGTTCGATGCGCTTCGACGTTAAAATAATCTTGTCGAACCATTTAATAATATTCTATTCCTTAATTCACAATCCTTAGTGAATATAAAAGGAATTCGTTATTATAATACTGAATCGAATCAATATTTGATGACGTCTTGAAATAAGATCTGGCGAAACCCTAATTTTACGGGTTTAAAATACCGTAATAAACGTTCGTTTCTTGAATATTACATTCCACCCCTTAAAAGAAATTCGTCCGTAATTTGCATACCTCTAGAAAAACAATTTGGGGTATCGTTCTTTCATCGCTTTCTTCAAGCTCCCGTGGGCTTCCTAACGTCAGTGGTATCTCCACAAAGACTTTGACTAACGGAATTGACTTGCTCGTAGCTGCTGAACTTTATGGTCGAGGATTGCCATCGGTTCTTCTTCATAGCTCATGTCTGGATTGAGAATCACGTTGTCTTGGTGAATCACGTGCTTGGGATCATGAACGTATTTTCGCAATTGCGATACGTGAAAAACATTGTGAACATTCCCTAGGTTTGGCGGAAGAGCCAACCTATAAGCTACCGGACCTATCCTCTCTAGGATCTCATATGGTCCTATAAAGCGGGGTCTCAACTTTCCTTTCATCCAATCGACGATCCGCTTTTGATGGAGAGACTTTAGAAACACTTTGTCTCCATCTTCAAATCAGTAGCTCGGATCTACACGTATCGTCAGTAAGACTTACATCATCCTGCGCTTCTCTTATCCTCAGCCTAATCTGTCGAACGATCTCAATCATCTCGTTCACTGCTTCTGGCCCTATGATTTTCTCTCACCTACTTCATCCCAGTGAAGCGGTGATCTACACTTCTTTCCGTACAAGGCTTCGTATGGGGCCATACCGATCGTCGCTTGATAGCTGTTGTAGGCAAACTCAATAAGGGGTAAAATGTCTTCCCATTTTGCACCTCGATCCAACACTACTGTTCTAAGCATATCTTCTAGTGTCGGATCGTCCTTTCCGATCGCCCATCGGTTTGTGGATGAAATGCCGTCAAATTTAATTTTGTACCCATTTCTCTCTCGCAATCTAATCCAAAATCTGGATGTGAACTTGGAGTCTCTATCGAGGTAATAGATTTTGGCACTCCATGTAGTCGTATAATTTCTTTGGCGTAAAGTTAGGCAACTTATCGGATCCATAAGTCTTTGAATTGGTAGAAAATGAGCACTCTTTGTAAGCTTGCCCACAACTACCCATATGGTCGTGTTTCCTCTTTTTGATTTGGGTAAGTTAGTACGAAATCCATCGTTATCTCGTCCCATTTCCACTCGGAATTTCCAACGGTTCCAACTTTCCGTAGGGCGTTGATGTAACGCCTTCACTGTTGGCAAACAAGACAACGTTCTCGAAAGAAGCTATGTCTCGCTTCATGCCTTCCCACCGAACTTTTCCTTGGTCTTACGTACATCTTAGACTTGCTAGGTGGGCGGTGTAGGGTGTATCGTGAGCCTCACTCATGATCTCATTCTGAAGCTCTGCGTCGTCTGGAACACATATTCTTCCTTCAAATAATAGGGCGTTGTCTGATGCTTCCTAGAAGTTCTTAAATCCTCCAGAACTTACCCTTTGTCTGATCTTTTCTAACTTTTCCTCCATCCTTTGTCTCTCGACAATCCTTTTTCTTAGATCAGACGTCAGTGTGAGTGTAGCGATACAACTCACGATCGTCTCGGGTGGTTCAATCAGTTCAATCCTCAATCTTCCAAATTCTTCAACGAGTTTTTCTTCCCGCGTAAAGAGACATCCTAGTTTGGATTGAATCTTACGACTTAAGGCGTCAGCTACTACATTCGCCTTGCCCGGGTGGTAGTTAATACCACAATCGTAATCCTTCACTAGTTCTAGCCATCTTCTTTGCCTCATATTCAAGTCTCGTTGCTCGAAGAAATACTTCAAACTCTTATGATCCGTGAAGATCTCACACCTCACTCCATAGAGATGGTGTCTCCAAATTTTCGATGCATGAACTCATCGCCGCTAATTCAGTGTGGGTTGGGTAGTTCAAATCATGGGTCCGAGTTGTCGGGATGCATATGCTATCACCTTTCCTTCTTGCATCAAAACACAACCCAGTCCAGTCTTAGAAGCGTCTGTATAGACCACATACTCTTTGTCCGCTCCTGGAACTGCTAGAACTGGTGCACTTGTCAACTTCTCCTTGAGTATTTGGAAACTCGTCTCACATTCATTGGTCGGTTAATTTAATTCCTTTTCGAGTGGCGGGTTATTGGCCTTGCAATTTTGGAGAATCCTTCATGAATCTCCTATAGTAACCAGCTAGTCTAGGAAACTTCTAATCTCATGTTGAGTCCTGGCGATTTCCATCCTTGCCTTCTTCTACTTTGGTGGATCTACTTTTATGCCTTCGACGAAGCGATGTGTCCAAGGAACATAACTTCCTTCACCAAAACTCACATTTGCTAAACTTAGCAAACAACCTTTCATCTCTCAAGGTTTGCGATGCTGTTCTCGGATGTTCCTTGTGATCCTCTTCATTCTTTGAATAGATAAGAATGTCGTCTATGAGGACTAAAACAAATTTATCCAAAATGGATGAAATACCACATTCATGAGGTCCATGAATACGGTGGTGCGTTGGTCAATCCGAGCGGCATAACTATGAACTCATAGTGGCCATATCTCGGTTGAATGCGATCTTAGGTACATCCTCGAGACCGTATCTTGTTGGTGGTAACGACTTGAGATCAATTTTCGAGAATACACCTGCTCCTCGTAATTGATCAAACAGGTCGTCAATCCTTGGTAAAGGGTACTTGTTCTTTAGTGTCATCTTATTTAGCTCTCGATAATCGATGCACATCCTTAAAGAACCATCATTTTTCTTAACGAATAAAACAGGCGCTCCCCAAGGTGAAACACTTGGCCTAATGAAACCTAGATCCAACAATTCTTTGATCTGGATCTTCAGTTACTCCAACTCCTTTGGGGCCATCCTATAGGGCGCCTTCGACACTGGAGCCGATCCGGGTTCCAAGTCGATGGTGAACTCTAGTTGTCTATCAGGAGGTAACCCTGGTAGATCCTCGGGAAACACGTCCGAAAATTCTCGGACAACTTCTATGTCGTCAATCCTCGTTTCGGGCTTATCCTCCCCGTTCAAGTAGACAAGGAATGCATGGCATCCTTTCTGGTTGATCATCCTTCTAGCCTTTAGTGCTGATACAATCGGGATTCTTCTTCCCATGCTGATTCCATGAAAATGCGTAGCTTCTTATCCCGGAAAGCGAAATGATATTTTCCTTTCCTTGCAAAGGATTGTGGAGTGGTTCTTAGCTAACCAGTCCATTCCTAGGATTATGTCTACATCATCCATGGGTATTATGTTTAGGTTGTTAGTCGAACCTTAAGTGATCTAGTGTCGACTCTAGGTTCGAGCAAAAGTGTGTAATACCATAATCCCTCCTATAGGCGATGAGATTCTCATATCACGGCTTGCCTTTTCGCACCTAAGTCCTAGCATTTCTCGCATGATTTTGCTATAAAAGAATCTGAAGCACCAGTGTCGAATAAGATCTATAACGGTATGTTGAGAAGAACTCCCATACCGCCGGTTTCCCGATTTTGCTCGTTTGCCTCGGTGTAGGCGTAAGCTCTAACTGGGCCGGCCGAGGCCGACGGGCGCCGGTCCTTCTTGGTTTGGCGGTGCTTTGCTGGGCTGTTTCTTCTTCTTCTGGCGTTGTCGCGTTCGCCGCCTTAGTTGTTGAGGTGGTTCTTGCCCTTTGTTGTTCGGGGGTTCTTTGTTGCGGTTGTTGCCATTGTTGTTCTTTGCACCAATTCTTTGGGGTTGTTGCCATTGTTGTTCTTGAGGTTGGGGCTGGAATTGGATAGCCCTTAGTGGTCGGACATTGCCGGTTGGTTCGACCTTATATCCGAACGTGCCCTTGGCAATTGTTGGCTTAATGCCCTCTCGCTCCGCACTTAAAGCAATTCACATTGCTTGTCGTGCATATCCTTGTGCACCCTATGGCATTTAGGGCATGGAGGAGCCCTCATTTGCTCTTGCGGTCCTCTCGTCGGAGGCAAAAGTGCCTTTTTCCATTGCCTTACTGGTTGTGCCACGGTTCCTTGCCGGTCGTCGTAACTAACGTTCTCATAGCCTCCCTGCTATTATTGCAGCGACTGGTTCCCAATTTCCTTTTTCTTTTCCATTGTGCTATGTGCGGTGACACCGACTTATCGTCGGACATTCTTTTCGATATCTAAAGCTCGTGCGAGAGCTTGATGTAAGTCGGTCTCCATGGCTGGCAAGAGACATCCGTATCTCCGTCCTCAGGCCTGACCTAAACTTTTCCGATATTTTCAAGTCGGTGTCTACCTGCTCTGGTGCATACCTCGACATGTCGCAAAAGCGCGATCATAGTCGGTCACGGATAGTTTCTTGCTTGAGGAAAAATTCCTGCTCCTTTCTCTTTCTATAGCTCTTAGGTATGTATTTCTCATACAGCTCTCTCTTAAAGTCCTCCCATGAGAACTCTTCTAGTTGCTCGGCAGTAAATGTCTTCTTCCTGGCCTCCCACCAGAAATCCGCGGGTCCATTTAATTGAAAAGTTACACAGGACAGTCGCTCCTGTGCTGTGCATCTCAGAAAATTAAAGATTCGTTCAATGGTTCTGACCCATTGTTCAGCTTCTTCGGGTTTGCCTTTCCCATTAAAGGTAGGTGGGTTCTGCCTTAGGAATAGCTCCTCGATCCTGCGATCGGGTTGAGGTGGAGGTGGTGGTTGGGGAATGTCTTCAGCTTCTTGCTCGGGGATTCTACCTCGTCCCCTAGGTCTTCCCCGACCTCTGCCTCTGGGTTCTTGTTCCGGATCTCTTCTAGGAGGCATTCTGCTATATAAAACAGATAATCATCAAACACTTATTCCTTCCATAACTTAACATACATAATACTATCATAGCCTCATTGCAAAACGATTTCTAAACGAAACATTTCACCCTTAACATACACAGTTTGCCTCAAAAACCCTATTCAGGGTCATATATATATATATATTTTCAAAATTCTGCCGAAGCAGGACGTTCAACACCAAAAGTTATAAAAATAAAACATGAATCCCGGCCCACACGGCCTTCCAAAAAGTCAAGGTTCTAGTTCCATCAAAACCATACACAAAAGGAAATGACATAAACCATCCATAAAAAAATTCTAACTAAGCTTCATCTAGTGCCTTCATCAGGCATCTTCCCACTGATCGTCCTCCTCGGGGTCTTCCTCGGGATCTTCCTCTTCCTCGGAATTGTCCTCTCCGTCAGAATCGTCCTCGCGGGGTCGTACCCTAGATGGTCCCGCTCCATCGTCTTCCACCATCGGTATGTCACGCATGGGGTTGAAGTCGTCGTCGCCATATAGCTCGTAGTCATGGCGGATCGGGCTGTAGGTATAGCGGTTGGGCTATAACCATCTGAGGCGTCTGTTACCCTCATCCCCGCTGTCTGGCGGAAGTGCTCGACCGGTGGTACGGGTGGGGCCATAGGCGGTAGAGGTGATAGCGGTGGACGTCACGGGTGTCCTACGTAGAGGAGGAACACGGCTCTCCCAAGCTCTCGGGCGTCTTGCCCTCTCAAGCGAGCGGCCCGCCTCGTCGAATCGGTATGGAGGCTGGCGGGTCGATCTGCCTCGGGACCTCGGTGTATAGCCACTCCGCGACTCATCCCGCCAGTGTACTCCGTGGAGGAGATAGGGTCCCTCGGCTGCTCAGTATATCTGTAGACATAAGTCGGATGACTTACGAATCGGGCGGATCTCCTGTCAGTCGTGGCGCCTTGCCAACCGCCTGTATATATAATCCCCGATATCTCTCGGGCGTAATCCTCCCAATCTGGGGGAGTATAGACAAAAGCGCTGGATGCCATCATAGTCGGTCGCTATGGGCTCAAGCGTCTCTCAAAGGCGGAGGTAATATGTCAAAAACTCGCCTGTGTCCTCTCCAACAAGACATCCGACTTGCGGTAAATACTCATCACCTCCTGGGGTAGGGTGTGGTCCAATCCTCCTCCAAGCAATATATCGCATCCCTCATCGTCACGATCAAAACTAACATAAGTCAAACTATCGCCATTCCAAAGCGAAAGGATAACTTAAGCACAACGAGAAGCAACTAGGTTAAAACTAAACAAGCTATAAGGTAGGCAACATGTGTATAATATTGAATATTTAATTTATATCTTGCATATTATTGTGAAAGATTGACTTTCTATATGTTGAAAATAAGATCATGTACTTGTTGAGCATAATATCATGTTATTTGTTGAGTCTAAGATCATGTTACTTGTTGAGCATAAGATCATGTTACCTATCTACGGAAGAATTATGTTAATGATCGGAAGTATATAGTTGTGTAGACGGTCGAGGTATTGAGAAGGAGGCCTACTTCTCATTATTAGAAGAACGTAGATAGGCGGGGCTGTGATTGGTAACCTTGGGGCCAACACGGAAAATCATACCGGCATAGCATATCATCACATAAGATTGCATTGTTTCAGTTTCATAAAGCGTATTGTTAATGAAAATTGATTCGGTATTATTTTTAACTTTGCGTTGGATAAAGTTCGGTAAGTCGATAAAGTTTAAATTGTTGGCAATAATCCACCGAGTACTTGTTGGTACTCACGCCCGCATTGTTTTACGGATATGCAGGTTGAGCTTGGAGATGGCGATGGAAGAGGAAGCTAAGCTAGGGTTCTTTTGCCGTACATAATTATGCCCTAAATGTTATGTCTTCATACATGACATTCATTCATCCTTCCGTTGTCAAACTCATATTATTTTGTTGTTGATCTAAGAAATACTCTATTGTATGTTGAAGTTGTATTGTGTAAACTTTAAATATTGGCTTAGATTTACATTGTTATCGATTAAATAGTTAAATCCTTTTTATCTCGAATATTATTATAGATTGGAATTTCTTATGTTCGTATCATAACCTAGTCATAGTCTGATTACTTAGTTAATCATTTAATTAAGTAGTCGGATCGTGATAGAGTAGTATCAGAGCAGTTGTTCGCTCAGGATCTGTGAATCTTTCTTTCTTGAGCCTAAACTTTTCTTGGGAACCTTGAGTCTTAAAAAAATAGAAAGAAATTGATGGTAGCTCAGTATAATAACCCGAAAAATTTAAAACTTTTATTAGTGATGCTTAAGCCAATTATTTGTGTTGCTTAGACCTTAATTATGTTTAAGGTGACCAACGAAATAAATTAGAATCGATTCAGAGATCGAAAACTAGAAGAAATCAAAAACTAGTGACTAGTCCTACCGGATTAGGGTTTTCTGAATAGCCTGAACATAGAATGAGAGATCGAGAATGAATCTCAACAAAAGGATTTCATTTCTAGAATCGCCTCGTGAAAAAATGTGAGAAGCAAAGGTTGGAATTTTGGGCATCTTGCGGTCGGTCTCAAAAGTACTATTCATGAGCGGATCGACTTCGGTCCGTGCTAACCATGAAAATTAATGATAACAATCAAAATAATGAAGGAATATATTATTGTGAATTTAGAATTCATAAGAATCCTTTTTGAACAAAATTCCTGAAGAACTTAACTGAACGCCGGGTATAAATATCGAAAAAACCCCAAACAGATCGACAAAGGCGGATGAGAGAGATAATATTAGGGCTCATTGTTTGGTATGATTTTGTGATGATTCTTGGTATTGTTTTACATGTCATTTTCTATGGTTTGTCCTATTTATGCCGTTGGTTTGATTAGTATTTATCGATTCGGACTTACTTAGTTCGTTTCGATGTTTTACAGAAAATCGGCATTATATAGGATGAAATAAATCTGCCAAGGATCAATTATAACGAAGAGCTTCTTGACAGGAGTTCGTGGCGAAACCGTGCGCTAATCGGAGTTCGGGACGAGGAGAGCAGTCGAACGACAAAGTCGCGCCTGACTTCCCGTCGCACGCGCGGACGCCCGCAGCACCATCACCGCGCACCAAGACGCTCCTCACGCCCGGCGCACCAGCCAGCGCTCACTCCGAAAAGCGCTCAGCGATTTCACTCGCGCGCTCGGCCTGGCGCTCTTTCCTTTCAGCGCCCGGCTCGCCGCCGCCCGCCTCGCCCCGCCCCGCTCCGTGTCGTAATATCCAGAAGAATTAAAGGCCTAATTACGATATTTAAATTGTAAATTAGGGTTTCGCGAAATAATTGAATTAGCAAATTATCGAAAATGATTTCGATTAATTATGATATAATGAATTCCTATTTTATATTCACTAAGGATTGTGGATTAAGGAATAGAATTTTATAAAGTGTTTGGCCGTAGTATTTTAACGTCGATTGAATATCGATAGTTAAAATTTTCGTAAAATTTTCTAAGTGATGAAGCTTAGAATTAAATTCCATTATTAATGGAATGATTTAATAAAGTGATTACGACTTTATTACGACCTTTTTGAGATAGGTCGATAATTAACGTTTTGAGACGTTTCAAACGTTAACGTTTAGAGATGAAAAGAAAAATGAGTTTAATGATCAAAGAATTATAATATTTAAATTCCTATGATTATTTTATGTAACTAGAGTATTATTTAGCATTAAAACAATGCTAGAACATTAAGGGTTAATTATTGAACAAACATGAAATTTTCGAAAACCCTAATTCGAAAATTAGGGTTTTCACACATGAAATGATACTAATTATTTTTCCTATGATATAATTTATCATCTAAAACATATATTATGATATATATCTATAAATAGCATGAAAATAAAATATGTCTCCATTACAAAATGAAAATGCCGTGACCATTTTGTGTGTGTACCAAAGTTGACGTGAATTGTGTGTACAAATTACTATGTTGTGTGATCAAAAATTAAGTGGGATATTTTGTACACTCTAACCAAGTAAATCAAGGTAGTAAATGAAAGTGATCAAGTGGAAGTAAATAGGCTTGTAATAGCCGTGTATTTGGTCAAAGGTAAAGAAAGAAGAAATGGTTGTACTCTTGGTTGATTTGGCTTGCATGAATTATTGTGTAGATATTGTATTAGTAAGACAAGAATTAAGATTCCCATGTGTACATGAAGTGGCCGATGGCTGCTATTACAAAAGTGAGAGAAATTGTTCATTTAATTAATATTGACAAATTAATTAATTAGCATGATATTGTGGACTTATTTGGTGAGTAAAAACAAGAAAGTAAAAATCATCCTCCTTGTTGCATGAATAACCGACGGCACCTTGTGTTTCAAAGTCAAGGATTTTGGTTCACTTATTTACTTATGTGTAAGTGCTTTTACTTTTGTGTAAGTAAAGATGACATCTTAGATGGTGAGTCATAAAGTGATTAAAAAATTGTCTTGCAATTGATGAGAAGTGCCGTGAGTTATTGGTTTTAAATTAAGTGTAGTAATCAAGATATTTTTTTTGCTTTAACAAGTATTAGAATAAAATAGAAGCAAAACATCATTCTCACCAACTCACATTACCGTGAGCATTGAGAGCAAAGAAAGTGAGTGTTCTTCAATTTAAATTCCAAACCTCGATACATAAATCCTTTGCTCAAATTAATCGACACCGGTAAAAAGGTTAGTAATCGAACGAGCTTTAATTATACGTTAAGATTTTCGATTTCTAACCGTTAGATTTTAAATTATATACTTATGTTATAAATGAGAAAAGTATGAACAATCATGTTAGCATGTTTAGTGGTTTACTAATTATGTTTAGTATGTTATGTATAAGCATATGTAGTGTTTAAATTAAAGCCTAAGCATGTTATGATTCTTATGGTATTGATCGAAAATTCTAATGTTCAAAGTAATGATGGATTAGTGATCTATGATGATAGATAAGCTTATAGTGATTATTTGGAAATTTTAGGAATTATATGCTATTTGTTCTAAAATTACCGAAAATATGTTAGGGTTTGTATGTTGATATACAAATCATATCTATGTGATATTATAGCATAATCATGTTGTATGGCCTTAATTAGGTGTTACGAGAATTTATTATAATTTTAGAAAATAGTTTGATCATACTTTGCAAAATTTCGAAAATCACTAAGAGTTGGTATGTTAGTGTACAAATTGATAATGTTATGACATAGTAATGATACATGATGATAATTGTGGGTTGTATGATTTAATTAGAATTTTAGAAAAATAATTGCTATATTAAAGTGTTAAAACCGTGAGCATTAGTGATGGAATAATGATGTCCAATTTTCCTATAGCTAATGTTAATGCATATTAGTAATTCTATGATAATATAGTACACTATATGAATTTAGAAGAATTTTTGGAAGAGATTAGAATTTTTAAGATCAAAGCCGTGAGCTTTAGAATGATTATATTAAGGATTTAATTCCTTAATATCAAGAAAAATAATACATTATATGTCTAGAAATTATTTTAGACA
Source organism: Salvia rosmarinus (assembly GCA_036937905.1). Taxonomy (NCBI): domain Eukaryota; kingdom Viridiplantae; phylum Streptophyta; class Magnoliopsida; order Lamiales; family Lamiaceae; genus Salvia; species Salvia rosmarinus. The sequence goes on along the minus strand of CM072822.1, from coordinate 38,850,813 downwards.
TATTAATAATTTATGAAATTTTATAAACATAGAATACTATGTTTAGGGCGAAACGTTATATTAAATAACGTTAGAAATGAAAAATAATGTTTAATAAATAAGTTAATTAATATTTAAGAAAAATATTAATAAAGTTTATCGATTTGCGTGAAAAATCGAGAATTAGGGCTTTATGAAAAGAAATCGATTGAAAATCGATTTATATTGAATTTAGATATTAATATATGAATTATTGAAGAATTTATAAAGAAAAGTCAAAATTGTTGACTTTTGAAATTAACGTATGAAATATGTTCGATAAATACACTAATACGTGTAAAACGTATTAAGTTTATAAGGGAATCTCTTTGGTGAGAAAGGATTTCATAATTGAAATCTTTATATCGAAAAACGTTAGAATACGTTGAACGTTTAACCTAAAGGGTTAAAATGAAATAGTTGATCATGTCTCGTCTCTATCAAGCACGAAATGTTTAATTAAGATCACTGATTGATCGACGTATTGAATTCGTTAAGAATTCAAATTATATTAGTATAAGTTATCAAAGTTTATTTTAAACTTTGAAAATCTCAAAAACGTGATGACATACTAAAATCGTTTTACGTAAAGGTGAGATCGCGGATGCGATCGTTGACATAGAAGGAAAGCAATTAAGAAAGCTTACGTGCCGGTGGGCTTCTTTTCTTATCCTCAAGGATAAAATGCTCTATTTATGATGCTTTCTTGAAATGAAAAGTAATTATTTATGATGCTCTCTTTTGAGAAATGATTATGAAATGATGATGAAATTACACGCCCAAAATATTTATGTTTTATGTATGTATCCTATCCATGAATGAATGAATGATGAATGTTGTTGGGTCGCTCCCAACTTATGAATGAAATCGATATCGGATCTATCTTGGGAAGGCTTGACAGCTAGATTAACGTGTACACCTAATGGTGACTGTCTTTGTAAGGACAATTCACGGCGGTCGCGGCGGACGTGAGGAGGCCTCCTTCTACGGCGTAAATGTTAATGTTATGATGAAATGAAGGATATGGATCATACATACAAGGAAAATGTCTGCAGAGCATTTAATGTTTATGAAAATGATGAAAAAGTTTAGTAAGCTCGAGGCCTTTTAATCAAAACCCTGTCTCTTACCATGATGGGGTAGAGTAATTAAAAGATGATAAAATGTTTTCGCATAAGTCCACCGAGTGCATTATTTGTACTCACCGCATATTTGTTTTAAATGTGCGATTGAGTGAGTGATGCGATGGGCGGTGTTGAGCAATAGGAAGGTTGTCGTGAAAGTTATACCTTGATAGTACATCGTCATATGTACATATCACATGTTTTCATTGCAAGAACATAAGTTATGTAGTAAAGTCCAAAACATACTTGATTTATGTATTACGCTTAATGTTAAATGATCTCATTGTTTATTCATCCTGCTTAGAGTAATAATCCTTCTAAATCGTACTTAGGATTTAGGGTCACATGATGTCATCCTCGCCCGCACGCGCGACGCCTCCGGCGCTGCTCGATTTTCCTCAAGCGCTCGAGTGGCGCTTCGCTTCACCATCCCACTCGCCCACTCGCACGCCTCGCCCGCCCGCGCCCCAGCCTTCGCCTCCGCGCGCGCCACCGCGACCCGCGCCACCGCGCCACTGCCGCCTTGCCGCCTAGCCAGCAAAACCGAGCACACGCCGCTCGCCAGGCACCATGTCACTCAGGCCAGCGCTCACAATGAGCCGGCTCATTTGTGAGGCGAAACCTTCTCCCCCAGTAGCATCTGAACCGGCGTTATTTCAAGTCGAATGATTTCACAACCGCGCCAACCCCACCGGCGCTCTTTCAAGTCGAGCGTATTACGAGCTGCGCCACCTTAAACGCGCGGTTCACTTTCAATTTATATATATATACACACGCTAGGTCAAAATGGGGTCCTCGGTTTTTCTTTTCACGAGCAGCGGCCGAGCCAATGTTCTTCAACCATGGTTCTTTAGGAGTTCTCAACGGATCGACACAAATGATAATTGTTAGCTTTAATTCTGCTTTTAGTTTCATCATTGAATATTGTGTTTATCAATTTATGCTTTGGATTATCGGTTCTATTAGATTAATTTTCATAGTATTATTGTTAGATGAATATTGTTGATTCCAATTCCATAGTGACAATGGATTGTTTTCATGCTGCTTTGATTTATATTGCTTTAGTTTATTGCTTTGATTTATCATGCTTTCATAGTTCAACTAGGGATTGACAACCCCGGTTCGATTTATCGCTTTAGAGTTCAACTAGGGATTGACAACCCCAGCTTAGGATTGCTATTTATTTTCTCGTATTTCATTCTTGCATTTTCAACCCCGTTGTTATTAGAATGTTTAGGATTTAATTGCTTTACGTGCAATACAAACAATGGCCTGTTAAGTTTTCCTTGAGAGGCGACTCGTGTTAACTTATCACGCTACGATTACCTCGCATTTATTGCGGTGAATTTGAGTGTGTTTTTAGCTCGATCAACGTACTAAACATCGCTTTTACGTAAAGGTGTGGACGCTGACGCGACGACTGGACGTTGACGAGTAATCAAGTTTAAGACGAACACTAGTTCAGGTGGGCTTTCTTTCAAAACAAAATTGACTTTGCTATACTTTCCAAATGAGTTTATTTACGATGCTTATTTCAACTGTTGAGAAAATGTTTACAAGATTACCTGCCAAAAATGTTTATGTTTTGTGTATGTATCCCATCCATGAAATGTTATGAATGTTGTTGGGTCGCCCCCAACTTATGAATGAAATAGATATCGGATCCTATGCCGGAAGGCTTATACCTGGCTAGGATTGACGTGTACACCAAAGGTGACTGTGTGCTGTAAGGACAATTCACGGCCGGTCACGGCGTCGTAGAGGGAGGCCTCCTTCACGACGTTCGACTATGATGTTATGATGAAAGGGTAAGGGATATGGATCATACATACAAGAAAAATGCTTGGCCAAGCAGATGTTTATGAACTGACGAAAATGATTTAGTAAGCATAAGGCATTTCAAATAAAACCCTTATGTCTTACCATGATGTGGAAGTGTAATTTAAATCTGATAAAATGTTTTCGGCATGAGTCCACTGAGTGCATTCTTGTACTCAGCCCTGCATGTTTGTTTTTAAATGTGCAGGTTGAGCTATTGATGATGAGGATGGAGAGTCTTGAGGAGTCGAGGATGGTTTTTTATGCTTACATGTTATGAACCTTGAATACACATCGTCATATGTGTATTCACACGTTTTCCGCTGCAACTCTGAATTATTTATTGTTTTGATGATACAATGATGTTACAGTTGAAGTCCAGCAGATCATTTGTATTCTTTTGGATCTGCTGGTCAAACCTTTCTAGTACATTATGTTAGTAATGTCTATAATGTACAAATCATGCTAAGTTCGTACTATATATCCCGTAAAGCCTTTCATGAACCTTAAGTATTGTTCCTTCAACCACCTCCCTAATCCGTCATTAAGTCATAAGGTGGGTGTGACAATCAACTTCATGAATTTCAATAATTTAAACCATAGATTATGATATTTAAGCATCATAAGCATAAAGAAATCAATAAACATAACAAAAATAAACAATTCACCTTAATCACAATGTTATACCTCGATCATCTAAAATCGGTTTAAGTTTAATTAGGTCCTTAATTAGGATTTTTGCATCAATAGTTAAAGATTAAGAAATTAAAATTAATTTCAATTAGTAGATGACGCGACCTAAATCTTAATTAAATCGAGTAAGAAAAGTAGCTTTAGAATTTTTCCGGTAAGTTATGTCTCGAAGTGTGCAAAATAATATCGGGATACATATCTAGCTATACCTACTCTTTTGACCAAAATTAAAGGAAAAGAATGTTGGTCAATTTTATACCGTGTATATTTTGTTTCATTAAATTAATTTGATATCTAGATATTTACCAAGTGATCATATCAAAGACCAATCTTACCTATTTGTGTAGGCTCTGATCGAAAAAGAAAAGAAAAGAATGAATTGTTGGTTAAATTGTGTCCACGCCTTTTAACTTTTTAAAAAGCAAAATGAATTTTAATATTAAAGGACAACAACAAAGTGCAAACACACTCCACTTTCACATCTCTTTCTTCCTCTCTATCCGAAACTTACAAAAGAAGAAAGAAATGAAATTCTCCATTTTATCAAGAACACTCTTGATTTTTGCTCACTCCAACAGGTTTTTGAAGAATCAAAATCGGTATGAAGTTTAATGATGTTCTTGCCTTCATTTAGATACAAGAAAATATGATTATCGATCATAATTGTATGTATGTGTGTGTTTTGTTTCTTTGAATTAAGAAATAAAGAAATGATGCTCAATTTAATTAATTTATTGATTACTATAAGCATGAATATTAAATTACGTAAAAGCCTCACAAATTTTATTTTTTTAAAGGCCGAAGACTTAAAAGTATATCATGAGCATGATTTTTGTTTTTGACGTTGATTTTGAGTTTAGATTTATGCTTATGGTAGTTATATTATTGTGTGTGAATTAACACAAAATTTTAGAAACATGTCTAGTTTCTTTTTCCCAAATGACAGAACCATAGGGGTTTGGTGTAGTGGTGATATTGAATTTTATCAATATAATGAGCATGGATATGAGATTAAAGATAGTAATTTGAACATGGATAATTGATTAAGGATAATATATGAGCATATATAATTTAATTGATAATTTTTAGGCATTTTTGAAAAAATTATTAAAAAAAATTAGTTCTTGAGAAAATAAATGAGTTGATGATCACAGTGATTTCATGTTATAAGATCATACTATTATGTGCCTAACACATGTAGGAATTTTTATAGATTTTTCGGAGCATGTTTAGTAATTTTTGGGAATTTATTTTGAAAAGAATAGCTTACACTAAAAGAATTTAGCTTATAGATCACATGTAATAGACCACATACATTAATACGAAAGTTGTCTATTATGATATATACAACGTGCAGGGTGAAACGCGTGGTCTATAACCGTTTTCAATCGGTTATGACGACGGGCTACCAAAACCGTTGTCTATTAGCGTGGTTTTAATATTATAGACCACGGGGTTCATTCCGAGTGGTCTATTAGTGCAAAAATTCCATAGACAACGGGCTTTATCCCACGTCGTCTTCCTCTCGTGTTGATTAAATACCACGGGTCATTAACCGCATGGTCTATCGCCTCATTATCATGTTGTCAGTCATAAGATTTCATATGAGCCATACGTTGATTTGAGCCCATTTGATATGAGCCCTAATATTCTCTCTCTCATCCGCCTTTGTCGATCTGTTTAGGGTTTTTTCGATATTTATACCCTGTTCGCTTAAGTTCTTGTGAATTTTGTTCAAAAGGATTCTTATGAATTCTAAATTCACAATAATATATTCCTTCATTATTTTGATTGTTATCATTAATTTTCATGGTTAGCACGGATTTGAAGTTGATCCGCTCGTGAATAGTACTTTGAGGCCGATCGACCGCAAGCATGCCCGAAAATTCCAATCCTTTGCTTCTCACATTTTTCACGGCGATTCTAGAAATGAAATCCTTTTGTTGAGATTTATTCTCGATCTCTCATTCTATGTTCAAAGCTATTTAGAAAACCCTAATCCTAAGGGACTAGTCACTAGTTTTTGATTTCTTCTAGTTTTCGATCTCTGAATCGATTCTAATTTATTTCGTTGGTCACCTTAAACATAATTAAGGTCTAAGCAACACAAATAATTGGTTTAAGCATCACTAATAAAAGTTTTAAATTTTTAGGTTATTATCTTGAGCTACCATCAATTTCTTTCTATTTTTTAAGACTCGAGGTTCCCAAGAAAAGTTTAGGCTCAAGAAAGAAAGATTCACGATCTGAGCGAACAACTGCCTCGATACTACTCTATCACGATCCGACTACTTAATTAAATGATTAACTAAGTAATCAGGCTATGACTAGGTTATGATACGAACATAAGAAATTCCAATCTATAATAATATTCGAGATAAAAAGGATTTAACTATTTAATCGATAACTAACAAAAATCTAAGCCAATATTTAAAGTTTACACAATACAACTTCAACATACAATAGAGTATTTCTTAGATCAACAACAAAATAATATGAGTTTGACAACGGAAGGATGGATGAATGTCATGTATGAAGACATAACATTTAGGGCATAATTAGGTACGGCAAAAGAACCCTAGCTTAGCTTCCTCTTCCATCGCCATCTCCAAGCTCAACCTGCATATCCAGAAAACAAATGCGGGCGTGAGTACCAACAAGTACTCGGTGGATTATTGCCAACAATTTAAACTTTATTAACTTACCAACTTTATCAGCGCAAAGTTAAAAAATAATACCGAATCAATTTTCATTAACAATACGCTTTATGAAACCGAAACAATGCAATCTTATGTGATGATATGCTATGCCGGTATGATTTTCCTGTGTTGGCCCCGAAGGTTACCAATCACAGTCCTGCCCTATCTACGTTCTTGGTAATGAAAGTAGGCCTCCTTCTCAATACCACGACGGTCTACACAACTATATACTTCCGATCATTAACATAATTCTTCCGTAGATAGGTAACATGATCTTATGCTCAACAAGTAACATGATCTTAGACTCAACAAATAACATGATATTATGCTCAACAAGTACATGATCTTATTTTCAACATATAGAAAGTCAATCTTTCACAATAATATGCAAGATATAAATTAAATATTCAATATTATACACATGTTAGTGAAAAGAAAACCCACCTGGAACGTCGTCACTATGAGTACCTCATTCTCGTCCTTCAGAATTCCCTTGTCCTTACTTGATCCTTTTAAATAAAATAATTATCGAACTTAGCAAATATTCTTATTCACTTGAACATATTACATCTTATTCTTAGTTTTATCAAACTCTAAGATTTGGGTTAGGCTATTGCATCCCTTCATGACTTATTCCTTAATAAACTTTAATCTTAGTAATTTACATAATATGCCATAATCAAAAGAGTTTAAATAACTTATACCTAATTTTGTCAATGCATAACATTTTAACCTTAACTTAAGGCAATCAAGTAAACCAATCTCACTGATATACTTATCATTAGTTTATTAATTTAATTCTCAAAACCTTTTAGTAATATACCAATTCTAACAAAATTTCAGCAGAGTAAGTTTTATAAAATGAGTCGTCATTTCATTCCCAATTCAACCAAACTTATCCAAACTCCACCAAATCATCACCATATGCTTAAATATATACTTAGAAACTTAAAACATGTTCAAACTAATCCATTTACACTATATTCATAACATGCCCTTCAACCACATCATTATGTAAATAAATGAACTTTTCAATCTACAATCCATTTAATTTCAATCAACTCATATATATGATTATCCATCATCAATGATCACCAATCCATCATCAATTATAAACCTAATCAAACTCATCATATAAATCCTTCAATTTAGCACAAACTTTCAAATTTCAACTTTCACATTTCAAGTTCATAAAATCTCATAAATTCAACTTAAGCATTATTTATATCTTAGATCTCAAAAATCATATCAATTACATCAAATAAAATCAAGAACTCAAAGATCATTCAACGTCATTATTTTTGAAAATTAGGGATTATATATGCATTCAATTTGTTCCAATTTCTTTTAATAAATCATGTTTATTTCCACTTAATTACACATATCTAAACTCAATTTAATCAAATCATAATAAATAATTAACATACAAAATTAGGGTTTAAGCATGCTTACTTGATTCCATCAACTTCATGAATTTCAATAATTTAAACCATAGATTATGATATTTAAGCATCATAAGCATAAAGAAATCAATAAACATAACAAAAAATAAACAATTCAGCCTTAATCACAATGTTATACCTCGATCATCTAAAATCGGTTTAAGTTTAATTAGGTCCTTAATTAGATTTTGCATCAATAGTTAAAAGATTAAGAAATCAAAATTAATTTCAATTAGTAGATGTGTGACCTAAATCTTAATTTGAAATCGAGTAAGAAAAGTAGCTTTAGAATTTTTCCTTTAAGTTATGTCTCGAAGTGTGCAAAAATAATATCAGGATACATATCTAGCTATACCTACTCTTTTGACCAAAAATTAAAGGAAAAAGAATGTTGGTCAATTTTATACCGTGTATATTTTTGTTTCATTAAATTAATTTGATATCTAGATATTTACCAAGTGATCATATCAAAGACCAATCTTCCTATTTGTGCAGGCCTGACCGGAAAAGAAAAGAAAAAGAATGAATTGTTGGTTAAATTGTGTCCACACCTTTTAACTTTATTAAAAAGCAAAATGAATTTTAATATTAAAGGACAACAACAAAGTGCAAACACACTCCACTTTCACATCTCTTTCTTCCTCTCTGTCTGAAACTTACAAATGAAGAAGAAATGAAATTCTCCATTTATCAAGAACACTCTTGATTTTTGCTCACTCCTCGGGTTTTGAAGAATCAAAATCGGTATGAAGTTTAATGATGTTCTTGCCTTCATTTAGATACAAGAAAATATGGTTATCGATCATACTTGTATGTATGTGTGTGTTTGTTTCTTTGAATTAAGAAATGATGCTCAATTTAATTAATTTCTTGATTACTCTAAGCATGAATATTAAATTACGTAAAAGCCTCACAAATTTTATTTTTTAAAGGTCAAGACTTTATCATGAGCATGATTTTTGTTTTTGCGTTGATTTTGAGTTTAGATTTATGCTTATGGTAGTTATATTATTGTGTGTGAATTAACACAAAATTTTAGAAACATGTCTAGTTTCTTTTTCCCAAATGACCGAACCATAGGGGTTTGGTGTAGTGGTGATATTGAATTTTATCAATATAATGAGCATGGATATGAGATTAAAGATAGTAATTTGAACATGGATAATTGATTAAGGACAATATATGAGCATATATAATTTAATTGATAATTTTAGGCATGTTTGAAAAATTATTAAAAAAATGAGTTCTTGAGAAAATAAATGAGTTGATGATCACAGTGATTTCATGTTATAAGATCATACTATTATGTGCCTAACACATGTAGGATTTTTATAGATTTTTCTGAGCATGTTTAGTAATTTTGGGAATTTATTTTGAAAAGAATAAACTTACACTACAAGAATTTAACTTATAGTAATTGCAATGTAATGAGCGCATACGTGAATACGAAAGTTGTCTATTATGATATATACGTCGCGAGGGTGAACGCAGCGTGATTATAACCGTTTTTTCGATCGGTTATGTATTTACGACCGCCAAAATCAAGTGATTATTAGCGTGGTTTTCGTATTATAGGCACGGGTTCATTCGCGTGATGCATTAGTCAAAAATTCCATAGACAACGCTTTACCCACGTCGCCTTCCTCTTATGTTGATTAAATCTGGCCATTAACCGCATGGTCTATCGCCTCCTTATCACGTTGTCAGTCGTAAGATTTCATATGAGCCATACGTTTTGAGCCCATTTGATATGAGCCCATTTGATATGAGCCCTAATATTCTCTCTCTCATCCGCCTTTGTCGATCTGTTCAAAATGGAATGTAAATCCTAATCTACGACTATAGCATGACAATCGAAAATTAGGAGAGAACGAAAGTTGAGGAGGAAAAGAAGCAAAAAGGGAAATGTCGTCAATCGAAGATGAGGAATTGCGTCGCCGGAAACTGGAAGAGGCACTCGAAGTCAAATCCCTACGCCATATCATCAGCGCTTATCTCTAGTATACAATTTTCCTATAGGCACACATTCTTCTGTCTCTGTTTGTCTCTCTTTTTTCGTGATTAATTCTCTGAAAAGTTCCTTTGTATATTTATTGATTTTTTTAATAGCTTGCGAAGTTTTAGTAATATTCATGTTATGTCTCTATTTCGTTTTGCAATTTCTACAAAAAGATGACTTCAGTGTTGAAGGATTAATAGGTACTTGAACTCTTCTTTGGTGGATATGGATTATGGAAACATAGTTTTCGGTGAATTTTATGCTGCACGCGATGGCGGAGCAGTTGAGTTGAATTAAAGACGAATGTTTAGTTGAGAGTAAAGACAGATAGATTGTAGAGAGTTACTGTGCTTACAATGTTGGCGCTGCCATTATATTCTCTGATGATTTTTTGATGAACTTTTATAGTTGAAATTTTGTGTCATTTCATTTCATTGTCAGGTCTATTATTTCATTTCCAGTTTATTTACTATCCTCAGTCATTGATTCAATGAATAAGAGTCCCAATAATATAGTTTGAGTTTTTATCGGGTTCTCGATGCAGCTATCCGGAGGCTGCTGAGGAAGATATCAGAAAAATGAAAGATGCTTCATGAGGCTTCCTCTTGCCCACAAGGTCTCTTTCTAGTTAACTAACTTTGTTACAGGAATAAATCTTTAAGATATCTCTTCTTTTGGGTTAAAATCTTTAAGATGAGGGCTCTGTCGATCTGTTCAAAGTGGAAGGGTATATTTTTGAGATATCTCTTCTTTTGGGTTAAAATCTTTAAGGAATTACCTATAGTTTTCTGATGTGGAAAAACCGTGGCCTTCTACTGAGAGCTAGGAAATGGAAATGGAGGTGGAGATTTGATGAAGATCAAGGTCGTAGCTCGCCACATTTCGTACCGCATGCTGTTCCACAGCATTCTGATTCTTGCGTTTTTGTTGCCATTTGTCTTCATTCTAATAGTCCTTGTCACCCTCGAAGGTGTCAACAAGTGTTAAATCAATTGGTACGTAGTGACATTGTCCTGCTCCTTGGCTCTTCGATTAATTGATATCATCATTTGATTACTAATTTTGTTTACTTTATATATTTATGATGCTATTTTAATCTAAATTATTACTCGGTTTTATGCAATTGGTATGGGGGCATTAGTGTGTTTCTAGCTTCTAAAGTTGTGTAGATTATGATTCTCCTCTTTATGGCTGGTAAATTTATATTGTTGTGTAAAAGACTTATTTTATCAATATATATATATATATATATATATATATATATATACATGGGGATGGTCGAGCATTCTGCACATGTTTGATGTTCTTTCAGTTCTGCTGTTGCTGTTGCTGCTTGGTTGTCAAACGTTTTCTTTATGTAGTAGATTTAGCTGTTTGATGTTTGTTAAGCTAAAAGGGACTGCCATCCATATTCAAGTATCTTTTTCCTTGTTTGTAAATCTGCTAATTTCTTTTTTATCAACTTTTGCAAGTCACCCCTTTATGCTTCTGTACATATTTGTCTGGGGATAGAGTGGTGATCACCTTTATGGAAGTTTTAAGCAACCTGATATTGCACATTCACACTTCCTACTAGCATGTAGTCCATAGATGTTTGAAGTAGACAATTCCGTCAAGACTGCTTCATGCTCTTCCTTCTCTGTTTGTGCTTCTGAAAAAAATTAATTGATTCATTAAGGAATTTTATTGTGAAGCAGTAATTTTTAACTTTTTATCCAAAAGCTTGAATATGTGATCTCAAATTTTCTTTTCTATTGCTTTCAGATTGTTTAGGGCGTCGGTTGGGACCAAAGCTTCTCGGTAGATCCACTGATTCGGGTAAACTTCTATCATTATTTGTTTATATTCATATGATTTCTATACCATGCAAGTATCTAAATAATGGGTACAAATTGCTTTTACCCATTATCAATGATTAAAACAATCTCAAACTTTGTCTTTGTTGTTATAATGACAGAGGTTGGTGAAGGACCGAATATCCCAAAGAATTAAAGCTAATTACGATAATTAAAATTAAGTAAATTAGGGTTTCGTCGCGATAATTAAATTAGTAACTTATCGAATATTGATTTCGATTATTTATGATATAATGAATTCTTATATCATATTCACTAACGATTGTGAATTAAGGGATATAGTTTATATAATTTCTTTCAGTAGTAATATTTTTAACGTCGATTGAATATCGATAGTTAATATTACGTTAAATTTTCTAAGTGACAAAGCTTAGAATTAAATTCCCTTATTAATGAAATGAATTAATAAAGTCATTTTGACTTTATTACGAACATTTTGAGATAGTTCGATTATTAACGTTTCGAGACGTTTCGAACGTCGACGTTTAGAGACGAATCGAAAAATAAGTCTAATGATCAAGGAATTATAATATTTAAATTCCTATGATTATTTTATGTAATAAGAGCATTATTTATCATCAAAACAATGTTAGAGGAGTAAGGATTAGTTATTGAATAAATGTGTAATTTTCGAAAACCCTAATTTCGAAAGTTAGGGTTTTTGACACATGAATCATTTTAATTATTTTTTCTATGATTTAATTTAACATCTAAGACATACATTATGCTATATAACTATTAATAGCAATAAAAATAAAATGTTGGACAAATATTACATGAAAGTGCCGTGAACAATTTCATATTAGAACATAATGAATGAAATTTTGCTATCTTTGCTATGATGTGTAATTATATGAATCAAGTGGGATTTAATTACACACAAACCAAGATAATTAATAAAAACATCAAGTGGATGTGTGTTGGCATAGGTAATAGCCGTGTATCTTGACAAATTGAGGTTGGAAGATTTTTCTAAACTCTTAATTGATGATTTACTTGCATTTGGCATTGTGTAGATATTTATTATGTAGTATAGGACAAAAATAAATAAAAGCTCATCCCTTTTGAAATGAAAGTGCCGAGATATTGTGACCCAAAGTAAAGGATTTTTGCTTCCTTTTATTAGTTGAGTTGATGGCCATTTAATATGTGTAAGTGATGAGTCATAAAGAAAAATAACTATGTATCTTGCTTTGTATGTGTGTGTTGGACCGAGGAGTATAGGATGAATGTATTAAGTGTGTTAGTCTTTATTCCTTTTGCTTTGATACATAAGTGATAGGATAAAACAAAACAAAACTACACATTTCTCTTTCCAAAACATTACTGCCGTGAGCTCTTGAGAAAAAAAAAAGTGTGTTCTTCAATTTTCATTCACCAAAACCTTGATATAAATCCTTGTCACCAAAAATCAAAGCCGGTAGAAAGGTTAGGAATCGAACAAGCTTTATATATACGTTAAAATTTTCGATTTCCAACCATTAGATTTTTAATATACATGCTTATGTTATTATGAGAAAAATATGAAAATTATGTTAGCATGTTTAGTGGTTTACTAATTATGTTTAGTATGTTATGTATAAGCATATATATTGTTTTAGATTAAAAGATAAGCATGTTATGATTTTTAGTGTGGTGACCGAAAATGTAATATTCCAAAGAAACGAACATACGATTACGGTATTCTAAACCCGTAATTAGGGTTTTGCCGTATATTTTTGTTTTACGACATCGAATATTGTGATTTCGATACGATATCGTTATAACGAATTCCTTTTCATAATTCACTAAGGATTGTGAATTAAAGGATTGAAATATTACGAAATGATTCGTCAATATATTTTAACGTCAAACGCGTATCGAACGTCAGCATTTCATGAAATTTTCTGAGTAGTGAAGCTTGGAATTAATTTCCATCTTAATTTCTTTATTAAATGGAATATATTTATTTAGTAAGTATGAACTTACTGCGACCATTTTGAGATGAGTCGATTTTGAACGTTTTGAGACGTTTTGAGCGTCGGCGTCTGAGACGTTTGAAAAATGAGTTTATCGCCAGAAATTATAATAATTAATTTCCTATTATTATTTTATATAATTCTTGTATTAATAATTATTAAAATCGAATTTTAGCATTTAAACTCGATAATTTGAATATTAATTTTGAAAACCCTAAGCTTGTAAATTAGGGTTTTATCACATGAAATGATGCCATTAAATTATCATATGGTATCTAAACTTTATAATATGATATATATGGATATTATTAAGCATTAAAACAGATTTTTAACCATAGAATTCGATGGTTTCAGTTTTTATAAAATTTGAAACCCTATTTTCGAAATTAGGGTTTTAATGCATGAAATGTGTAATAATTTTATCCTATGATATTATTTAATATCTAAATCATATATTATGATATATATGATCGAAAATTACATGAGTATCAATAATAGGTGTAATTTATATTTTTTTTCCTATTTTCTCAAATTGTTATCGGTAATTTCGAAATTGTGGTTATGTGTTGATTTAATTATTTTTATGGCATGTATTATATATCTATGACCTATACTATGATTAATACATGTATTATGTGTAAATTAAAAATAAAATCAGCCTTTAACCCCCGCCCCCAAGCCCGATTTCACCCTTCTCCCATAAACATGATTATGCCTTTTAAGTTGCCCAATACATGGAGAGCTCATTTGCACTCTTTAATCATCATATTTCTCTTCCCAAGCAGTGAATAATTCCCCTGTGTGTGTGTGTGTAACTGCAGAGAGAGGTATTAGGAGATAATCTCTTCCATTCTTCTCACAATTTCAAACACACAAAATACACTCCATTTCTCCATTTTCAAGACTCCAAAACCGAGAGCCATACCTCTCTATTTTCAGATTTTCTTCTTCCATTCTTCCATTTCTCCACTTTACAACCTTGATACATACCTTGTTCTTGGATACTATACCATTCTCAAGGTAATACATGGTCATTAGCTTCGATTTTTATCTCCATTTATTCCAAAAAAAATCGAAACAGTTTTATATATATGTGTATGTGTTTCGAATGTTGTATATATATGAATATGTATGTTTTAAATGTTCTTATGGATGAATATGTGTTCTTGAGGATTTTATGTACAAAAATGTGAGAAAATGTGTTTAGGTGAACATAGGATATGGTATATGAGATGTATGAGTATACCTTGCCTATATATGATTTTCGAAACCCAAGCATGAATTAATAAAGTTTTCGAAAATTTTATGTAATGTTCATATGATGACCGAATGCTTCTTAGTATGTTCTAAGCATGTATTATTGATCTATGTTATGATTTAAGACTATGGTATTGATTTAACAATTTTTGGAAAACCCTAGCTTAAAATGTTGTTAATACCGTGAGCCATTTATGTATATACCTTAATGTATAATTTTTATTTCAAGCATGTAATGACATATTATTGCTTTAGAACCTTGATTATATGTTCTATGATTTAATTAGAATTTTTGAAAATCAATTGCTATTTTTTTTATAAAAGGGCGAGCATTATAATTATATAGGTTGGTGTATGATTTTATTTTGAACATGCAATGACATATTAATGCTTTAGTATATTGTTTATGTATTGTGTGAATTTATTAGAATTTTTGAAATCAAATGCTAATTTAAATCAAATAAGCCGTGAGCTTTGAGCTCTTGAGGTGATGATTTAATTAGTTTTGATAAATATTATGATGTTATATTAGTATACTATAGTGTATAAATATAGTATATAATTGTTGGAATTTTGAAAATCAAAACCACTTTGAATCAAAAAAACCGAGAGCTATTGAGCTCCATATGGTGATGATTCAAATGTTTTTGGTTGATGTTATGATGTTACAATGTTATAATATAATGTTTAATGATGTTGGAATTTATTTGAAAATTTTAGAAATTGTTTGCTAATTATTTGGTAATTATCAAGTAATTACCGTGAATATTGCTACATATTATTAAATGAATGGTTATGGTGAACTATAGGTTATATTGGTGATGTATATTGATGTTGGGATATTATACTATGTATATTTCAATTTTGGAAATTTTTGGATAATTATTCCCTAATTATTGAAATTACCGTAAGTATATATATGTATATATATTAATAAATAGCAAACAATATTATATGAATTTTATAAATTCATTTTCTGGACCATAGTGTATAATAATGCACTATATTAATTTAGAAATTTTTTCAAAAGTCATTTGACATTTTTAAATTAATTATCGAGTTTTCGATAATTAATAAGGATTTTTAAATCATTTTTAAATCAGTTTATTAATAAAATATTAGTTAAATTAATATTCGGACATAATTAAATTTTACAAAATTTTATGAACATAGATTGTTATGTTTGAGACAAACGTTCATTTTATAACGTTTTAAAATCGAAAATA
This sequence comes from Salvia rosmarinus, assembly GCA_036937905.1. Taxonomy (NCBI): domain Eukaryota; kingdom Viridiplantae; phylum Streptophyta; class Magnoliopsida; order Lamiales; family Lamiaceae; genus Salvia; species Salvia rosmarinus. The sequence goes on along the minus strand of CM072822.1, from coordinate 38,834,723 downwards.
TGCGTTTTGTTTATAAAAAGGTTTATTAAAATGCGAAAATAATTATAAGTCCTCGATTTACGTGCTAAATCGAGAATAGGACTTTACGCTTTCAAATCGATCAAATTCGATTTATAAAACGAAATAGTAAGAAATTACTATTTGAAAGTCAAAATTGTCGACTTTGTTGACCAACGTCGACTTCGCCGACTTTTTAAACAACGTGCGTTTACGATTGACGAATAACACGCCTGGCGTAAGATATACTAATTGAGTATAATACCTCATTAGTAAGAAAAGATTTCACGAATGAAATCCATATATCGAAAAACGCTTATCGTTGAACGTATCTCGAGCGAATCGAACAATTCAATCAGATACGTGTTAGAGGCGTATCAATTCACTATGAATTGATCACATCGATATGAAATATCAAGTTTATCTTAGCTTTGAAAGTCTCGAGACTTGGCGACGTCTAAAGCCTCGCTTTTTCGTAAAGCGGACGCAAACGCAATGACGGGATTTTGACGAACGATCGAACTCAGACTTTTACAACGAACCATAGTCCAGTGGGCTTCTATCTTTAAAATGTGAGCTTTTCCCCACTAAAATGTGACTTTACCGTTATTCCAAATGAGTTTATTTACGATTTATTCTACAACCATTAACAAATGTTTTATGCATTACACCGCCAAAATATTTCG